>PVJO010000687.1:0-217798 GCA_004026905.1 Hystrix cristata
TAGGGATTTAGCCTCAAGTTTTGAGCACAATGCATGGACCAGAAAAAAATCATGTAATTCAAAACATATACAGAGAAAAGAATCAAAGAACTGCAAAGTTTCTGCTTAGACAAACAGAAGAAAGACGGTGACAAAAGTTAGTTGGAGAGGACTGGAGATTTAGCTCAAGTGGTAGGGCGCCTGAGTTTGATCCCCAGCACCTCCCCGCCAAAAAAGTTAGTTGGAAAAAAATTAGTTGGAAAGAGAGGTAGAATGAAAAGAGAAAAGAGAGGCAAAAATGGCAGCTTTTAGATTTAGAAATGCAGGCTTTGAGGTGATGGTGGAGCATTCATAAAAGTTCGGTGAGCAACTGGAAATTGAGACTATACAGATTATATTATTTTCTCTCAAGACTAGAAGACAAGTGATTAAGGCTAGAGATGAGAATTTAGGCTTTATTACATAATGATTTAATTAATATTGACTAAGCATCCAATCTATGGCAGGCAGAGCAGACCATATTAAGACATACTTTAATACAATAACATTTCTTTGCCTTCCCTGATGGACTATTAGCTTTAAAGGACAGGGACAATTTGTTGTTGTTGTTTTGTTTTTTCTTTTTCAATTATTCATTCAACAAGTACTTACTGGGCACCTTCTGTGTGCCAGGATATAGGGATATGGTGAGGAGTAAGAAAAACACAATTCCTGCTCCCATAATACATGAATTACATGCTAAAGATTCTCAACTACTCATGATTATTGGAATCATCTGAGAAGGGGATGCTACAGGAACAGGCACCCCAGCCTGATGTATGAACTCTGGACCTAGTTAGTGGTGGTACATACTTGTAATTCCAGGCCGAGGAAGAATTGGAAGTCTGAGGACAGTAGGAACAACTAAGCAAGACCGTGTCTCAAAATTTCAGAAATTTTAAATAAAGGGTGTCAGTGGTAGAAAATTTGCCTAGTATGCAGAAGGTTCTGGTCTTAGTCCCCAGTACCATTACCAAAGAAGAAAAAGTTTCATTAGGCAATTTGGAAACTGAAGATGGAAGAATCACTACTAAAGCAGGCATCTTCACTAGCATATCTCTGTACTTAGCATAGCTGACAGGTAGGTATAGAGTAAAGCACTCAATATATATTTGCCTATTAATGAGTGAAGAACATATTATGGTTGCTTTTAAGAGTCAAAGAGACTTAACGGTGAGAAATTAAGTTACCTAGACGGTACAATCATTAGCTAAGTCAGGCAGCAAAGGAAGAACTCATATGAAAGTCTTCTAACGTAACGCATCTCATCAAATGTTGGTAGCTAAGAGGAAAGGGATCCTAGGTAACAATGAAAACAGCTGGAGCAATGTGTGTCACAGAGGCTTGGAATCCTAGAAAGCAAGGGCAATAGTCTGAAAGAGAAAAATCCAAAAGAGCTGGCTCCCATTCATTATCTTCACATCCCTTTCTTCTTAGCTGTTGTTTTGTTTTCACCTATTTCTGCACTTTTGGTATGATCTACTTCAACATTCCGAGATTATATTTAGAACTGTATATATTATACAGAATAATAAAACAAGATTTATTATCTCAATAAAATATGGCCTTTTTTTTTCAGTGCCAGAGATTGAATGTAGGGCCTTGCATACACTAGGCAAGCACTCTAGCATTCAGCATCACCCCCACACCCTTTAAAAACTTTTAATTGCCAAATGTGCTGTTATCTGTGCTTCCTAGAGTTCTGCTGATTTTCTGGCATGCATCACTAATAAAGGAACTAGTGGGTTGGAGAATATGCCTGTCTTCAGTCTCACTGTGCCAAAGGGTGCAAACAACTTGCACTCCCCTAAAGCATGCCATTAGAATTCACACAGTTCCAGTTCTGCATTAATATCTTTCAATTCCTACCATTCTGAAGGATATGGAATACATGGGTATTTCATTATTTTAAATGTTGGGGTTTTTGGGGTTTTTTTTTTTTTGAGACGGGGAGGTCTCACTATGTTGTCCAAGCTAGCCTTGAACTCCTGGGCTCCAGCAATCCTCCCTACCTCAGTCTCAGGTAAGAGCCGCTGCACCCAGCTTTGTTTTAATTTTAATTTACTTAATGGCCAGTGTGGTGCAACATTTTTTCATGCTTATAAGTCATTTATTTATCGACAGCATCTTACTATGTTGTTAAGACTGGCCTTGAACTATGGTAGCCAGGCTGGCCTCGAACTCCAGGCAATCCTTCTACCTCAGCTTCCCAAGTGCTGGGATCACAGGTGTGTGTGACCATGCCCAGCCCAACAGGCCATTTATTTAACTACGAGTTTTACAATAGTTTTGTTATTAATTCTGTGTTTTCTAGGTAAAAGTCCACTAAAAGGGCAGAATCGTTTTAGTTCTACCTTTCCAAATTTTGTCTTCTTTTTCTTGACTCATTGCACTGGTTAGAATCTGTAATAAAATATGCTAAATGGATGTGTTGTAAGGGGGGGTATTCTTGTTTTGTTCTTGTTCTTAGGGGTAAAGGATTCAAACTTTCATCATTAAGTTTTGAGGTTACCTATCGGTTTTGTTTTGATTTTTTTTTTTTTTTTTTTTTGGAGACAGGGTTTCACTATGTAGCCCAGGCTGGCTAGCCTGAAACTCTAGATCCTCCTGTCTCAGCCTCCCAGTGTTGGGATTACAGATGTGCCCCACCATGTTCAGCAGCTACAGGTTTTTATAGATGCTCTTTATTAGGCTATAGAAATTCCCTTCTCTTCCTCATTTTCTAGAACTTTTAAATCGTAAGTGTTGCTAAATTTTGTTTAATGATTTTTTTTACTTCTAGTATATGGCCTCATATATACTGTAACCAAAGAATGCTGCTAAGTAGTCCAAGAGGTACTTAATTGTTGCTCCCCAACCTAACATGATGTTATGTATCAAAATGGGAATGGTACATTACTTTGTTCCATTAATTAGCACATTATATTTGCCACTTAAAAATTATTCCTCTATATAGTAAAAAGAACAAAGATATTAAAATTAGCATTTTCCCAATCTACAGTTTGTTTCATCCATGAAAAGAAACAACATAAAATTTAAACCTTATTTTAAAAATTTCTTCAGTTCTTAGTCCCAATTTCATTCTAATTTACTAGATTTTACAGTAATCCATAGTGTCTTTTGCTTCAATAGTATATGTTAAAATGCACACCTGAACAAGATAATTAATTTTTGTTGCTTTGAGATAGGGTCTTGCTATGTAGTCCAGGCTGGCCTTGAACCCACTATGTAGACTAGGCTGGCCTTCAACTTGTGATTCTCCTGCCTAAACCTCCCAAGTGCTGAGATTATCAGCATATGCCACATACCTGACTTACAAGAAAAATTTTATTGAAATTTGGTTTTGTTTTAAAACTACTATAACTTTTTTTTTTTTTTAGTTCTGGGGATTGAACCATCCCTGTGCCTACTAGACAAGCATTCTACCACTGAGCCACACTTCGAGCTTTGTTTCATTTAATACTGCTATTAGATAAAATCTAAAAAACACTTTAGGATAAAAGAAAATCAATCATGTCCTACCACTCACTTTCTTTCCAGTCTCATTTTCTACAGTTTTTCCTTTCCTCATTTTTTATATAACTGAAATCACACTGTATATATAATTTTATACCCTATTAGTTTTGACATTTTATCCCCATTTTTTTCTTTGTAGGTATACTAAATGTTAAAGTTAACATAAGATGTGTCAAGGTGTCATACTGATAGTTAACTTATACCTGGCACAAAGTTTACATGTGAAAATTCTACATAGCACCACTCACTAGCTATGTACTTTTTAGGCAAGATATTTAATTTTCTAATCCTCTTTCTTGTTTGAAAATGGGGTTAGTATGCTGAGGATTTAGTTCCATGGTTAGAGTGTTTGCCTAGCCAGCGCAAGGCCCTGAGTTTGATCCTTGGAGCCCCCCCAAAAAAAAACCCAGAAAGAAAATGGGGTTAGTAAAGAACACATAGGATTAATGCGGAAATTTAATAATATATGTAAAGTTTTTAGTGTAGCACTTTGCATACAGTGACTATTTAAGAAATGTGAACAATTAATACAAGATAATCTTCTAGACTTTGTTGCATACTCAGTGGCAGCACTAAAAAGTGATGAAAGAATGGAAGAGGACTATCAGTAAATCTCAATTATTAGTCTCAATACTCAATGATAGATTACCTAGATCAAAATTTAGTTGTCAATGCAGATATATTTTATTTACAGCAAGTCTTTTTATTTTCTCTGCAGTGCTGGGAATCAAACCCAGGGACCCGTGCATGCTAAGCGAATGTTCTAACACTGAACTACATCCCCAGCCTAGATATGTGCTATTTAGCATGACTAATATTTACGTTTTTAAAAATGTGTTGAAGTACAAAAACGCCAATATATTCTAGTCTCTAAATCTACAAAAATTAGAATTTCTTAATATTTAATAAATGCTAACATTTTGAAATTGAGTTTACACACACAGAGTACAGATTTCTGGTTTGTCTTTAACATAAAATGTGGCAACAAGGATTCAAATGTCTACGGGACAACCATCAGCTGATGCAGATTCCGTTCCCTTCAGACGACACACGTCCTTTCTGACTTGGTACAGCCCACATCATCTTATTGTGCCTTATAACATGACAGCTACACTCATTTCTGTTTTTTTGACTGCCTCCTGTGGCCATTAGTACTGAAAACCGCTGGGGTTTTGCTGCTTATTCAGTTTTCAGCTGGTCTGTTTAACTGTGAGATTTTTAAACATCCTAAGCAAATCACAAAATTTTGCTTTTCCATATACAGTAATGTACTGACTCGCAGGTTTAAAAAAGAAATGTAGAATACAAGTATCTTTTAGATATTAAGTAAAATATACTGTATTAACTCACAGTCTATAGTTGTGACATATATTTTGGTAGGGATCAAATAAAAAAATACATATAAGATTTACTCCTCAAAAGTCAATTATTATTAGTCCTGATGACTACAAAGTCAAGAGCTGTATACATTCGTGCCTGTCTAGCCCAGAGTAAGTCATTAAAACTCTAAGTTTCAGATCTCCCTTATGTACAAAAACATAATACTCCACAACTACAAAGGTGGAGGCGATTGAATAAACCCAGTGAAATTAATGTGTCTATTAATGTCTCCCACCCCAATTCCCTCTGGCTCCTATTAAAGAAAAAAGTGCCACACGAAAAAGCCATTCCTTAACATGTACGTTTAGACACCATGTAGACAAAATTCTCAAAGGGGAATTCAAGGGATAGGGACTGAGAGCACCAGAATCAATCAGTGAAGCCCACCCAAACCGCTACAAAGGGTGTTAACACTCTATTCCTCATTTGTCTTGAAATTTAAGATGTGGCAACCAAGAGTCCCAATGTCTCCAGGGCAGCTATCATCTGAGGCTTAGTAGCAGATTCGGTTCAGAACTTCAAAGAAAAAGGTATAAATGTCACCAGCTAAAGTTGTCTTTTGTATGTAGTATAAAATTGTGTAAAGAATGCAATTTAACCGTGCGCACTCTCCGCAAGTAGACGAGGACCGGGGAAAATGAAACGGCAAGGCCCAATATACGCATTCTTTTCTGAGACGTCCTCATCCCCCGATCCTCGCTCTCCAGCCGGAGGCCCGACGCGCGGCGACAAAGGGGCCGCGCTGCGCCGCGCCGGCTGGGGTCGCGGCTCCCGGGCAGGGGCCTTCCGCGCCGCGGCCCGCACTTCCCGGAGACGAGGCCCGGCACGCCCGCCCGCCCGGCCGTTACGCCGCCCGCCCCCCGTCCCAACCTGCGGCGGCCGCCGCTCACCTGGTGGCGTCCGCGACGTTCCTGACGAACAGGGAGGTGTTGGGGGGCCTCGTGTAGCGAGACATGGCCGCTCCCTACGTACCCTCGGGTCCGGCTCGCTCTTTCGCCGCCGCCACAGCCACTCGGACGGCCCCTCCGCGCGACCCCCGCCCCTCGGCTCGGCCGCCAGCGCGCAGCCGCAGAGGCGGGCGCGGAGGGGGCGCTGCGGGCGCGAGCGGGGCGCGCGGACCGCGGGGGCGGGGGGCTTCGGGCGCTGGGGTGACGGCGCATCAGCCGGCGCCGCCGCCGGGCCTCGAGGCTTCGCGTCAGCCCCAGCCCTGGCGGTCTTTCGCCCCCTGGTCTCCAGCTTTTTGACCCGAGCAGGATCGCCCTCCTCTGCCAGCGTTTCGATTCTCACCCATGATTCGCCTCGGGGTGATACCCAGATGTTCTCTGAGCGCCTGCTGTGGGGCAGGCTCTGCTGAAGGTGTGGGATACAGCGATGAACAAACAGGTGAGGTCCCTCGGAGGAGCTCACAATGTAGCGAGGAGGACACGCAAACGAATGGACAAGTGGATGCATGATGGGGAATAAAGCCGTTAAAATGCAGTGGCGGTTGAACGACCCTCCCCATCCTCCGGAATAGGTACTGTATCACAATCCCTCTAGTTTTCCTCTTGCCTTCTTGTTTGCTCCTGTGGTGGGTAAACCTTTTACCCAGAGTTGGCATTATAGCCATTATAGCCAGGTAATTCACAATTACTAATTACTCTCTCATGCGGAGGAGGTCTGATTTGGACTATGGTATGGTCACTGTTTTAGTTACTTTTCTCTCGTTGTTGGGACAGAATACTCGACACCCAAAGTTAGGGGAAGAAAGGTTTATTAGCTCACAGTCTGCGGAGCAGGGCGGCATGGCAGAGGCAGGGCGGACCGGCAGCCCACCGGCAGCAAAGTAAAGTGAGGAATACAAGGAATGTAGACGGGGAATGCAAGCAAGCAATGCAAACAAGCAGCTAATTAGCTTCTTCCTGTATCTTTTATCTAGGCTACCTGCCGTTAGGGAGGGTAGCACTCCCACCCTTAATTTTAGTTTCACACCCTTGATCCCAGCAGAACCGTGCCAAACCCATCAGTGGATTAATTTAGTAACCACACACTCTAGATCCAGCTATCTGTTACCACATGAGGCTTTGGGGGGACATCCAGACACAAACCATAACAGTCACCGAAACTTGCCCTCTGCCCTTTCTGGGGCTAGTAGAGGTCTCCAAGGTCTGTAATGCTTCTGGAGAAAGTGGCCGTTCATTCAAGGGCACAGCAGGCTTGGGGCTGAACTGGGAACACAATGGTGGAGAGGCCAGTCAAGGCTCCTCAGGAGCTTACAATTTGGTAGAGAGACAGAATCCATTTGAACATTTTTTTTCATGTGGTTCTAGAGAATCAATCTAAGACCTCCCTTTTGTTAGCGCTGTATCACGGAACTATGCCCGCCCCCCAGAATGGCACTGGCAAAGATACAAACTATGATAAGGCCTATAAAAAGAACTACCGGTATGTGTGGCTGAGAGGAGGTGATAAACAGGGATATGAGATCCTCTAACTTTTCTTTGAAGTCTTGAAGAGATAGTGAAGAATGGAGAAGAGCAATTTCTTGCACTGGAAGGGCGTGTACAAAGGTCCTGAGACAATAAAGGAATCCAAAGGAGGCCAACAGGGGCATAAAGCTGGAAAAAAATTTTAAAAAGAGGCTGGGTTTAATCATAGGAAATGTTAGAATACTATTAGTTTGTAGGGCTGCTGTAACAAATTGCCAAGCATTTTATGGCTCATAAAGTCCTGAAGGTGAGAAGTCTGAAACCAAGGGGTCCACAGGGCCATATTCCCCCTGAAGGAACTAGAAGAGGATCCTTCCCTGTTTCTTCCAGTCACTGATGGCCCTAGGCGTTCCTTGGCTCTGGCTGTATAACTGGCTTCCACCTTTGTCTTCCTATGGTCTTCTCCTCTGGGTTTTCTCTTCTAAGAACACTTGTCATTGCATTTGGGCCCTACCTGGGTAACTTAGAATTAATCTCATCTTGAAATCGTTAATTACACCTGCAAAGAACTTTTGTTCCAGATAGAGTCATGGACCAGGGGCAGGGGCTACTATTCTTGGTTTTGTTTTTTTTTTAGGTCTTCATTAACCCATTATACTGATTTATGAAAGAATGAATCTTGATGGTGTGCATGGCCAGAGTTAGCCTACAGATCATTAAGTAGTTTAGAAGCACTATACTCTGATTTTTACTTTCTTTTTTTAGGTACTGGGGATTGAACCAGGGCCTTTACACTGAGTTTTGTCCCAAGTCCTTTAAAAGAATTTTTTTTTTTTTTAATTTTTGAGCCTGAGTCTCAAAAAGATGCTAAATTGCCTAGGTAGACCTCAAACTTCCAATCCTGCCTCAGCCTTCCAGAGTGCTGGGATTGAGGGTGTGTGCTTCCATGTCCAGCACTGAACTTTTCTTCTTACCTTTTGGTACTTTCAGATTTTTTTCCCTTGTACTGGAGATTGAATCCAGGTTCTTTCACTGAGTTACATCTCCAAAACTTTTTATATTTTACTTTGAGGCAGGGTCTTGCTAAGTCAGCCATGCTGGGTGCAAGCTTTCCATCCTCCTGCCTCCCTCTCTTGAGTAGCTGAGATTAGCAAGTGTGCACCACCATGCCTGGCTCAGATTATTTTTGAAATGCTTTTTATAATTAGAAAAGAATCCAAAGATCTTTACAGTTTGAACAACAACAACAAAAAACCTTTTGTAGGAGGACATGCAAAGATAGTGCAGATGGAGAGTAGTTTTTTTTCTGTTCCTATTGATGGAAATATCTAAGGAAAAAGTCTTCATCTGTGAAAGGAAGTTCAGTTAGAAGCTTGAAATGTAAATGTAGCTGGAATTGTTTGGAAATAAATTGTGGAACCATTATTATTTATATTAAATAAAAATGTCTGCCCTTCCTATTTCTAGATACAATTTGAGGTAGATAAGTTTAAGAAATGTAAGCTTTCTGGTTGGAAGGACTGAGGCAGGAACATTTTTAGAAATGGACAAATAAAGAATAGGACACTAGGCTTGGCCAGTATCTTAACCAGTTGAGATGAATAACTGATGAAGCTGTGCTTTATCTTTCCTTTGATGTTTTTATAGTCCTTTTAAGGAACTAGGGCCAAAATTTAGCTGAAGATTAAAAATTCTGCCTGTCCTTGGCCTTGAAAACATATCCATGTTTACATGGAGTACATTTAAGTCCTAGAACCTAGGTACAATTTAGCAAAAGTATTACTTCACCGAATCATTTCTTTAGAGCACCAAATGGTCCTTTACAGGCCTGGGAGAGGTAATGTTCTTTGTGTATTCCCAGAGAATTCACAAGGAGTATACCACTGGCAAAACTGACAGTTGTTTACTAACTATAAAGCTCCTTTTTCATAGCAGAGTTTAATGTAGTGTTTTTTTGTGATAACTTTTACTTCATTTCCATTTAACCCAGTAAAAATTACAATATACTTCATGCTTCTTAATTTCCCCATTAAGACAGACAGACTTCACTTTTAGTTGGGTTTTTTGTTCTTGTTGTTTGTTTGTAATTCAGGCTGGTCTTGAACTCACTATGTAGCCCAGGCTGGCCTCAAACTAATAGCAATCCTCCTGCCTCTACAGGCATGCGCCACCACACCTGGCTAGACTTCAATTTTAAAATATTTTAGAACAATCAGTGTAATTTCTCATTTAAATACTATCATTATCTTCCTTTTCAAAAGTAAATAATTTTTAAATGTTTCATTAAAATCACAGTTCTATGGAATATTGAAAAAAAATCAGAATGTTTTTTCTACTTGTTAAAGCTTGTCTTAATGGACAACTATTTAAAATCAGTATTCTATGTTATGTTTAATTTCACTTTTTTTTCCTTGGTGCTGGGGATCAAACTCAGGGCTTTGGTGCTTGCTAGGCAAGCACTTTAACCACTGAGCTAAATCCCCAACCCACACACGGAGTCATTTAGAATCTAAGCACATAGAACCTTCCCTTTTATCCTCTATTGGCCACACCCTAAAATTATACTTTTTGTACTCAAGAGTATCTATTGTAAATGTATGGGAGAAACAAAACCTTCTCAATTTCATCAGTAGATTTTGGAGAGAGGAATTCAAGAGTAGAAAATTACTGTTTGTGGATTGTTAGTGAAGTTCAGACTCCAAGGCTGTCTCTGTTTCTAATTACCATGGATTCCAAGAGATGCCAAGGTTGGTTGATAATACTGAGCAACATGCATCTGTTACTCTAAATCTATTTGCTAATGTATGGGGCTGTATAATATAGGAGCTTTTTTTTCTTTTTTTAATTGGGGATTGAACCAGAGACTTGGCACTGAGTTCATCCTGATCTTATTTTTTTCTTTTGAGACAGGGTTTCACCAAGTTGTCCAGGCTGGGCTCAGCCTCCTAGAATGCTGAGATTACAGGCATGTACCACCACACCTGGCTCCTCTTTCATTTCTTTAAATGGATCAAAATGGACTATCCAAGAGTTATATCATGCAGAGTCAGTGTGTTTTAATCAGGTTAATTAACTAGTTTTGGTTTTGAGTGTAGTGATGGAAAACTAGAACTGATGGAAAATTAAATTGTACTTGGGTGTGTATGAGTGTCTTGAAGTTCATGTGATAAAAATCGTTTGAATTAACAAAGCTTCAGGATTACTGAAGTCACTCTGGATCAACTTACTCTGAAGGGACTCCCCAACAGGTGGTGCTAGCTCTCCTCCAGTGAGAGCTGCCCTGGCCCACCCTTTCAACGTGTTAAGAGTGCTGTGGGGATTCGTATGGAATGCACTACAAACATTTTTTTCTATTGCCCCTTCACTTTGATTTATAGAACACCATTGTGCATAGTCCTGTTTGATCTCTTATAGAGTAGCAACAGGGAGTCATGTAAAAAGTCATTCGTATGAAAATAATGCGATTAGGAAGAATCAAGCTAATCTAACTCTTCCAGAAAAGTCAGTTTAGAGAAGGCCCATTACTATATACCTATGTTCCCTAAAGCGGGATTAGGGCTTCAAAATGTTGGAGGTGGATGTTGCTTCTTAATTTATCAAATATTTAATTTTGAGCTAATGTATGTTAAGCATAGTCCTAGAAACTGGGAATGAGAATAAAAATGATGCTGATTCTTGAACCCTTAGCCCCATATCTCTCAGACTTAAATCATTTTCATACATCTGTTGTAATTTTGCAATAATGATATACCTCTTTAACCAAAATGTGTTTACTTTAAATTAGCTCACTTTTATTTTTTATTTATTTATTTTTGTGGTATTGGGAATTGAACCCAGGGCCTTTGCCTTGAGCTACATTCCCGGCCCTTTTTAATTTTTTTTTTTTTTTTGAGACAGTATCTAACTAAGTTGCACAGGTTGGATTCAAACCTGTGATCCTCCTGTCTCAGCCTTCAGAGTGCTGGGATTATTTTAAAAGCAAATCTGTCATCAATATTAATTTTAAATGTTTTATAGGCAGAACATTATCATTAGAAACTGTCATGTGAAGTGTTTATTTCGTCCACAAAGATTCCAAGCCTGCGCTCTCTCTTATAAAAGGGAAATTATATTCAACAGGGAGATGGTGAAGAAGTACTGGCACAAAACTAAAACTTTCTCCCTAATGTAAAGTATTAAGAGGAGATAACTCTTACCATGCAATTCCATATTTACTGATGTATCACTGTTATGCACAAAGGTACAGTACCACCAAAGGTAAGTGCTTTACATCTTGGCAACCAGCCTAACCACCCATGTAAATAAATCATCATAATACTGTTTCATTAGTGTTACATAAAGGTATTTCAGAGTACTGTGGAGGAGATAATAGAAACAGATTAGTTCTTTATGGAGGAGTGTTTCTGGGAGTTATTTTAGGGGAAATCAATGTCTGAGCTATTTATTGGAGAATGAGTATAAATTCCAGGAATAGAGAAAACAAGAGCCTTTAGGCAGAGTGAGCTAGGTGAGGAAAGGCACAATTCTGAGAGCAGTGTGGCATTGGGGTACCAAGGGGAAGGATGAGGGAATGGGGATCCAGATGCAAATTCTGAGAGTGCGTGTATGTCGCACCAAGGTGATTTGGTTTTATTCTTTTGGGAACGGGACTCCATCAGATATTAGAAGTGGTTTTTTTGTGTTTGTTTGTTTGAGAAGCATAGGAAGGTTTTATTATGCGGAATTTAAAACACATGCATTCAAAGAGAATGGAGAGTGGCTTTGAAGAGACGTGCATTATGGTCTGGAGCTGGGAATGCTTATGTTTTGTGGGATGGAATATATGGGGTTTGTAAATCTATAGAAAGCACAGACTGAATTTACAGGTGAAAGGTTATGGCCCATATACTTACAAGTGAATGGCCCATTTTACAGAAGGAGGGCACAAGCCTAATCTATTGTATTTTTGGTTGTGCTATTTTTGGAGACAGAGTTCAGCTTGGCCTTGAGCTCACTATGTAGATGTTTGCCCTAAAAACATCATCAGGAGTTTAAAGCAGAGCATTAAGAGTATCAGATCTGGACTAGGGACATAGCTTGGTGGTATAGCACTTGCCTGGCATACGTGAAGCCCTGTGTGTTCAGTCCCCACCACTGAAAAAGAAAAAAATTAGATCTGCAATTTTTTTTTTTTTTTTTTTTTGGTGCTGGGGATCGAACTCACAGATCTGCAATTTTTAATGATGATTCTGACAGGAGTATCTGGAGGATAATTGGAGAGTAAGAGGTTCTTGAAAGGGGGGCACAGTGGTGCATACCTGTAATCCCAGTACTTTGGGAAGCTGAGGCAAGTTCAAACCCAGCCCAGACAATTTGGCAACTTAGTGAGAACTTCTTTCAAACAAAACAAAACAAAAAAATTAAAAAGGACTGGGGATATCCTCAACACAGAAAAAATCTCTTGAATATGATGCACTTTCTCTCTAAAAAAGTATTTCTTAGTTTTGTCCACTGAAAAGGCTTAAACGTGATTACCACCCTAGTAGCATTCAGCACACCAAGAACTTAGATCATAGTCTCCAAGTATCATTTCCTCATGAAGAAACCATGACTGGAAGAGTGGCTGATTCCAGGTCTGGGGCTAGAAATGTGCAGGATGAGACTAGAAATGCTTGTTGGAAAAGGGTTCCAGAGTTATGTCTGAAGGACTCTCTAAACCTCGTAAAATACGGGACAATTTGAGTATCAAGAATAATAATTGCAATGAATTAAGACATCAAATATTTTAAAGTGTACAAGTTCATAATTATACTAAAAAATGAATTTAATAGATTTTAACTTTCTTCTGCAAACTTATACCTCAGGGTAATCCAGGTGGTTGATGAGCAAAGTTTGTTGTTTTTCTAAAACTATTTCATTCAATAAAATGAAAAAGGAATGACAGAGAATGTTATAACATTGCAGTCCCTAAGGAAATAATGGCAATGGCCAAAAATGACTGCTAAATTAATATAAAGTGAAACAGCAAGGCATTATATGTTGTCCTGGACACTCCTGTCAGTGCCTATGAAATGCTCTTGTGAAAATATTGAATGTAGCCTGTAGCTCAGCATTGGCTAGTAGAACTTTCTTTGGTAATGGAAGTGTTGTACAGCTGCACTGTTACAATACTGCAGTCCCTAACCACATGGAGCTATTTAAAAATTTAAAGTAAAATTTTAAATTCTATTAGTCAAAAAAAAATTTTTATTAGTCACAAAAGACAAATTTCAAGTGTTCAATATCCACATGTGGCTCCTGACAGTTCAAGCTCTACCACTTTTCAGGAAATACCAGGAAGAAAAGAACACATTAAAAACACCACAGGGAAGCAATCAGCAGTATCTACAATACGCGAAACTATGAAACAACTACCCAGTTTCTTCAACAAATAAATTGCAAGAAATAAAGGAGGGAAGTTGATGCGGATGAGGATGAATGCTGGCGGATGAGGCGGCCCCTCATTCTCTGATCTATGACCCCTTGAAACTCAGAGGGGGCCTTTCCTGAAGAGCCAGGGAACCACTGCAATGAGAGAGGGCACAACAGAGAGAGAGAGCAGTGAAGGAAAATGGGAAGTGAGGGAAAATGGGAAGCAGGAAGAGAGCTCATGTTAAATACAATATATTTGTACAATGGCATTGTATCAGAATGAGAAAAAAAGAGTCGACCAACATGGATGAATCTCACACACATTGTGTTAAGAAAAAGAAGCTAGATATAAAAGAATACCTTCTGTATAATTGCATTTGTAAGAAGTTCTGGAAGAATCCAAATTAATGGGGAATAGGGATTGGCTAGGAGGAGAATGAAGGAACTTTCTGGGGTGATGAGACTGTTCTGTATGTAGTTTGGACTGTTGGCTACATAGATGTCCATGGTTTTTCAAGTCATCAAATTATATATATATTTGGGATGTTATTTCACAGTGTATCTTACCTTAATTAAAAATGTTTCATGGGTTTTTTTTCAAAATCAAGAATTGGATATAGAAAAAGACTCACTGAAGAGTAATGGTGATACATTTTCTAAAATGGAATGTACCCTGATATCAACCAGCCCCACTGTGTGGGCTGCAGTGTGGCATGGTCACAGGCATAGCCAAAAGAGTCACAGAAGCCGTGCACTGGGGAGGTTGGGTCACCCAGCACAGCTCCAGTGGTCTTCTGGTGGCATGGGAGAGCTCCCGACCACTCAATCTTGTATTCAGGCTGGACCGTGGAAAGCTACAAGAGATGACGGTGACATTGTAGCTGGATGGTGTGAGTCCAGGATCTGCCCTCCACAATCTCCTCCACACCACAAATTTAGTGATGTATGTACCTTTTGGCAAGTCTTAAATTTGTTCAGACTCGTCCACTTGGCTAGAAGTTGAATTTATGTGAGGTGGGAAATGCCACTTTCATAAAGTGGCTCCACTAATTCAGGAATAGTGCCAACCCATTGACAAGCTTGGCTCCATTTGAAAGGAAAACGCAGAGATTCAGTTATCTTTAGAAGATACCAGCCAAGAGGAAATCATCAGAAATACAGAGCCTAGCAGACACCAGTGGAAAGCTGATGAGATCCTGAGAGAGGAAATACTTTTCCTAAAGAGCTGAATGGCAAGAGCTGAGTGTGGTGGTGCATGTCTGTAATCCCAGCACTCGTGAGGCTGAGGCAGGAGGTTTGCTGCAAGTCTGAGGCCAGCATGGGCTACATAGTGAGTTCAAGTCCAGCCTGAACTACAGAGCAAGACCCTGTTTTAAAAACAAAAATACTCAACATGAGAGGAGACAATGGCTGAAATCACGTGGATGATGCAGTCAGTGATGTAGGCGTCACCACACCACAGGGTGCTTTTCCAAGCTCCCTTATCGTGCCTTCCTAGGGTTGGGCCATTCTCATCCCTACACCGAGGCCTCCTGGGCTTCCAGGCCACATTTACCCACTGTCTCTCCAACAGGAAGCTCATTTTTGTCCTGGGTCCAAGGAGACAGTTCCTCTTCTTGCTTCTCATCCTCTTTTTTTTTTTTTTTTAAACCAAGAACATGTATCGGTACAATGTACATATAATAATTACATTCGTCACATTTATTTTGTACCTGTACTCATCCTCTTTACATAAGTTTTTCTTTCCTCATTACACAGGTCCAGCAAGCAAATGAGTTCTCTCTAAAAACAGAAATGAGTTCCTCTGACATTAAGTCAAACTTCAGATAAACCAGCGATTAGAACAGACATCAAGAAACTAGAGACTTTTTCTGTTCAGAAGAAATCTTACTCTTGTTCTTTAGCTTTTCTTTTTCCTCTCTCTCTCCCTGTCTCTCTTTCTCTCTCTCTCTCTCTCTCTCTTTCTCTCTTTTGTAGTACTGGGGAATTGAGCCCAGGGCCTTCCCATCTTCCCTCTAAGACACAGCTCCAGCTGTTTTTTTTGTTTGTTTGTTTTAATATTTTGAAACGGGGTCCTACTAAGTTGCCCAAGGTGGGCCTGAACTTGTGATCCTCTTGCCTTAGACTCCCAGAATGCTGGGATTACAGGCATGTGCCACCATACCCAGCTTGTTCTTCAGCATGTGAAAAACTGATGCCACTTAAAACAACATATTTGTGCTCAAAGTGACATTCAGTAGAACTTTAGTTCTCAAGATAATGTGTCTTGTTTTGTTTTGTTTTGGGGGGTGTTGCTCTGTAGCACAGGTTGGCCTCAAACTCACAGCAGTCCTCCTGCCTCAGCTTCCCAAATGCTAGTATTACAGGCATGTGCCACCATACCTGGCTAGGATAGTAGCTTATAAATAGTATTTTTATATAAATTTTATAAGGAAATTTTTTTCCTTTATTTTTCTCTACGCATAAGTGTAAATATTGTATTTTATTTAACTACATAGCACAATTCCAAGTAGATTCTATAGAATTTTTCAGAGTCTTAAGCAAGATTGAGTCCTACCTATGTATGTTGGTAATCAGCTCAATAATGCACATTTTATTATCTTTCTCTCCTTGTGTATCACTTTTCTGCCTTCTTCACTCCTGTTTTCTGGGATTATCTTCGAAATAAGTCACTTGCACATAAAAGTATATCTCTGGGCCTGATTTCAGGGAAAACTAAGCTAAGACATTAGAAATGTACAGTGAGCCTTACCATATATAATGGCTCGCTGTGCTGATTTTCTCCTTCTTCCTTCTCTTTTTTTATTTTTAGACTATTAGTACTTTTTTGGCTTTTTCTTTTTTATTAATGTATGCTTGTGATACATAATAGTACATTCATTGTGGGAATTGGTACATATACATATCACATCTTCATCCTTTTTACTTCCCCTTCCCTGCACCGCTTCACTTTCCTCCTTCCTCTCCCCCTCTTTCTCTTCTTCTACTCCTTTTCTTCCTTCCCCTTCTCCTCCTCCTCCTCCTTCTCTTCTCCTTCTCCTTTCAGCATGAGAGACTGAACCCAGGGCCTCAAGCATGCTAGGCAAGCACTCTACCAATGAGACACATCCCTACCCCTTTAAATTGTTCAATTTATTTTTCTATTTTTATTTTCTACAGTATGGAGATTGAACCCAGAGCCTTGGCACTGAGCTACATCTTCAAACCTTTTTATTTTTTATTTTCAGACAGGGTCTCACTAAATCACTAAGTTGCCCAGGCTGGACTTGAACTTTCAATCCTCCTGCCTCCACCTCCTGCAGTGCTTGGAGAGGCATGTGCCATCCCTGTCTAAATAAAATTTTCATTTTGAGGCGAGGTTTTCCTAAATTGCTCAGACTGGACCCAGATTTGCAATTCTCCTGCCTCATTCTCCCAAGTAGTTTGGATTATAAGTGTGCAGCACCACAGCCAGCTTCTGGGCTGATTTTCTTACACCTTCTCCTACATGGGTGGGAGTTAATATGGGCATTGCGACCAATAAACAAAGCTTATATCCCTCTGAACCTCAATTCCTTTAAGAGAGCTCGTGCAATGCGGCAGTCTCATCTTCAGATGCTGTGGTTCATGAATTCTCTAGACCCCTCTGGAGCTGCCCCTTTCCACATGTTCCTGCTTATACAGTCACATCAAGTTAATGAAACAGATTGAGCTGTTTCCTCCTTATGCCAAATTTTCTCTGACATCACCCAGAAAATTATTGAAATATTTGGTCTTAGTTGTCCTTTAACAGTGCCATAGTTTTAACCAGCAGCAGTAGCAGGCCAGTAATATTCAGCAGGGAAGCAGTGAGCAGCTGCTTTGTGTAATTTTAGGGGCTGAGAGCTTGGCGCAGTTCTGCACTTAAGCCAATCCTGTTATGTATCAGAGACCATTTAGTTACAGCCAGGTGCACCCCATCAATCTTGACCATAAGCACAGTACGGAACAGAATGCTGAACGCCAACACAGTCTCTGCTTATCACTTGCACCTTTCCTGCCAACACACACTTCTGCGAACAGAGAGCTTCAGAAGTAGAACAATTAACTGTTACTGGCATCTTGCAACTCATGTTTACAGGTCCTTACTCTGGTAATGGAGTTGATCTTGTAGAGTTGTTTCTCAAAGGTTTATGATTCTTGGCTCTCTGTTCTTAAGAAAGAAGCGTATATACACCACACAAAGGAAGCTTGGCCCCAACATGTTTAGTGGAGGTTTTACTGTATAGTTTAATATGGGCCTGACTATTACTTTGTTAATCCCCCAAATATTGGTATGTATAAATTTTTTTCTCTTGATCCAGTTTTGTTCGTTTTGGTTTTGTTGTTGCTTGCTTGTGTTTTAAGAAAGATATGTTCTCCATCTTCCTGTGGAGGGTGTAAGGCTGTCTGCTATTATTCTAGAAGTTGAGTGGGGCAGGGAGCTAAAGTTCTCATAATGTAATACCTAGAATTTAACTTAGCCTCCATATTTTACATTTTGCCTTATTCTTCTAAAATGTCTCTGAGTCTACAGCATTGTTTTGGTTCTTCCAGAGAGATATGAGCCTTTCTCTATTGGGATGAAAAAGCTTCATGTGCTTAGCTGCACAAGGTTAGGACTACCATCTGCCAAGGAAGCTGCTCTTTATATGGACTTTCAGCTAAACTTGTCTTTAATTCATGGCCTTGCATCAAGATGAGAGATGCCTACAATTCTACAGCTGTTCTGGTCTAGCTTTTTGCTATTTCTATCTGAAAATGCTTAAATTTCAGCTTTCTCTGCTTTGTTAAGTTACCACTTGTCTACCTGCTTGCTGTCTTCTAAAGTGTAGCTAGCAGCAAAGCTGCCCTTCTGGAAAGACTTTTCTCAGCCTCCGTTATATGTAGATGTGTCAACATAACCACATTTTGGCTAAAGACAGGTAAAGGAAAATTTTTGGTTGTTTTTTTGAGATGGGGTCTCACTATGTAGTTCAGGCTGGCTTTGAACTCACTATATAGCCCATGCTGGCCTGGAATTTGCAGCTAGCCTCCTGCCTCAGCCTTCTGAGTGCTGGGATTACAGGTACCACCTGCAACAGGAAATTTTATAAGAAGTATCTAAATGGTTTTATAAAGGGATTTTATTCAACTGAAGAATGCACCCTTTTGTCCTTCTCTTCTTCCTTTGTCCTAGTGTCTGGAATGAGAACATGATACCTGGAATATCAGCAATTATCTTGCATTCATGAGGAAACCTTAAGAAAGGAAGCCACAAACTGAGGGTAGCAGAGCAGACAGGTGACTGCTTGGTTCCTAATGGCAGTAAAATTGCCCTGGCTAACACCAGACAACTTTCATATGCAATCCTATCTTATTAAGAGGATACATGTTATTTTGGGTTTGGGAATAAATACTACAAAATCTAATTTTTGTTCATTCATCCTTTATCCTCCCCCTCAGCCCAATCTTTGGTGGTAACGAAAGGCAGATAGAACGATCATAGAAGCTGCCAAAATAATTAGCAACCCAAGCCTGTTGTTCAATCCATTGGAAGAATGAGTTCCCCATCATCCAACTTAGAATTTCTACTGTGCAATAAAGCCATTATAAGTAGGACCAGAAATAGATACAGAATTGAGTTGGGGACTTGAAGCCTCTACAATTTGGGGGCATCTATGTAAGAAAAATAACATGAAATTATAAATACAAAATTAGATAATCTCTTACGTGAGATTTCCTAGAAGCAGAGCCTGAAATGGGGATTCTTGTGCAAGTGATTTATTGAGGGCAGGGTCTCAGGAACTTGGATGGGAGTGGGGGATACAGAATAAGGAAGGAGGAGCTAGGCAAAGTGGTGATTTCAGAAGACAGCTACCCTTGGCATTATCTCATGGGTAGTTCTGGGATATGAATTACTTGTTACAAGGCAAGGGCATTTATACCTCAGCATCACTTGGTCATTGGGGATGATCCAGCCTCCCAGACAAGGTGACTCCCCTACGCCTGAGCAGTCTGTTACAGAAGGGCACAGGTGTGGGTCCTTGTTAGTGAACCCCTGCAGTAACTGGGGTTGTTCCACCAAGCCTTACATGTTCAGAGGCAGGGCTTTTGGATTTATGGGGGCCTGATGGCTGACTTTTAGGAAGTAGGGTTTAGTTGGAAGTGGTGGGTCACTGGGGGCGTAATTTGGAAGGGTGGATCTCCTTCCCCAGCTCCTTTCTTCTCGCTGTGCTCCCTGGCCCCATGATGTGAGCAGCTTTCCTCCATGGGTCCTTCTGCCATGCTGTTTTTGCCCCGGAGCCAGCTGACTGTGCACTGAAACTGCTTCAAACCATGAGCCCAAGCAAACCTCTTCTTTAAATTACAGATGTTGGATATGTGTCTCAGTGGCAGGAAAGTGACTAAGAAAGACACACTAGTTTGCTGAAAGGAGCAGGGCAGGAAACCAGTAACTATTGTTATAAATATGAAAATAAAGAAAAGATAATAGTCATTTTAATTTTTTAACATTTAATTTTTTAACATTTTAATATTGTAAATATCACACGATCCAAAAATACAATTTCTCCTAAATTTTTATTTTACTATCTTTGATCACATGTGACAGTAATGTAATTTTCTTTCTTGGTTTATTTTTTTCTTTCCTAATTCCTCTTGATAATGTTTGAATACTATGTTGAATAGGAGTAGTGATAGTGGACATCCCTTGTTTTGTTCCTGATTTTAGAGGGCAAATTTTCAGTTCTTCCCCATTTATTATGATGTTGGCAGTGGGTTTGTCATAAATGGCTTTTATCAAAGTGAGATAAGGTCCTTCTGTACTTATTTTCCTCAGTGTTTTTGTTATGAAAGATATTGAATTTTCTCAAAGACATTTTCTTCATCTATCCAGGAGATGATGTGATTTTTTTTTTTTCCCCTTGATTCTGTTCGTGTGATATATTACACTTGTTGATTTGTTTATGTTGAACCATTCTTGCATCCCTGGGATGAAGCCTCCGTGGTCATGATGTATGAACTTTTTGATGATTTGTTGCATTTTGTTTGCCAGTATCTTGTTGAGGATTTTTACATCTGTGTTCATTAAAGAGATAAGACTGTAGTTCTCTTCTTTGGTTGTAATCTTGTCTGGTTTTGGAATCAGGGTAATGCTAGCTTCCAGGAATGCCTCTGGGAGTACTCCTTCCCTTTCAATTTCATTAAAAAGCTTTCAGAGTATAGGTGTTAAATCTTCCCTGAAATTTTTGTAGATTTCAACAGTGAATTCGTCCAGATCTGGGCTTTTTGTAGTTGGTGGGTTTTTATTACTGTTTCAATTTCATTGCCTGTTATTGGATTATTCAGGCTTTTTGAATCTTATTGGTTACTTTTTGATGATTCACATGGATCGTGGAATCTATCCATTTCCAATTCTGCAATTTATTGGCATGCAAGTTTGTGATGTAGTTGTCAATAATCTTTTTGATTTTAGCAATGTTCATTGTGATTTCACCTTTTTCATTTCTAATGGCATTGACTTGGGTCTGTTCTCTCCTTTTTTTGATTAGGTTGACTTAAGGGTTTGTCTATTTTGTTGATGCTTTTGGGAGGGGGGGTTCTGGGGATCGAACTCAAGGCCTTGTGCTTGCTAGGCAAGTGCTCTACCACTTCGGCTAAATCCCCAGCCCTTCTGTTGATGCTTTTGAAAAACCAACTCTTCAATTCATTGCTTCTTCTTTCTTTTTTTTTTTTGTCTTAATTTAATTAATTTCTGCTCTGATCTTTATAATTTCCTTCATTGTACTACTTTTGGGTTTGGATTATTCTTCTTTTCCTAGAACCTTCAGGTGCATCTGTAGGTTACTTATTTAGGCTCACTGTGTTTTTGTGATGTGGGCATTCACAGCAATAAACTTGCCTGTTAGAAATGCTGTCACTGGGTCCCATAATTTCTGGTATGTTGTAGTGGCAGTATTGCTTAGTTCTAGTAACCGTCTTATTTCTTCCTTGATTTTCTTTTTGTGATCCATTTTTTTTCTTTAGGAGTATTGTTTAGTTTTAATACATTTAAATAATTTCTGTGTTTTCTTTTGTCATTTATTTTTAGTTCCATTGCATTATGATCTGATAATATGTATGTTGTAATGCCAATTATTTTACACTTAGTTAAACTTGATTTATTGGCTAGTATTCAGTCTATTTTAGAGAGTGTTCCATGTGCTACTGAGAAGACTCTGTATTATGTTGTTGGGTAGAACGTTCTGTAGATATCTTTAAGTTCTTTTGTTCAAAGGTTTGGAATAACTCTGATATTTCTTTGTGAATTTTTTGTTCAATTGATCTGTATATTTGTGACAGTGAGGTATTGAAGTGAAGTTCCCCATGATAAAGGTGTTCATTTTTATGTGGTCTTTAATATCCAATGTTTTATAAAGTTGGATGTGCCAGTTTTCACTGCATATATGTTAACAATTGTTATCCCTTCCTGTTAAAGTGGTTCCTTAAGCAATGTGTAGTGATCTTCTTTGCTTCTCTTGTTCAGTTTTGGCTTGAATCCATTTTGTGTGAATAGAAGATACCTACAACTGCTTTTTTCCAGGTTCTCATTGGAATATTGTTTTCTGTCCTTTGATTTTTAGTCTGTGAGTTTTTTTGGGGGGAGGGAGTTTAATGTGTTTCTTACATATGGCATACTGCTGGATTTTGTTTCTTGATCCATTCTGCCAATCTATGTCTTTTGACTGGGGGAATTGAGATAATTTGTAATAGAGTTGCTAATGATATGTGTTACTTATTCCTGTCATTGCCTTATGTTGCCGATTCCCTATATTTACCTTCTAATTAACTGCTCACCCACCTGGTATTATTCATTCTATTAGACCTTTTGTCATTGTTAGCTACATTGTCTCTTGTTAGGATATCCTTGTGAATTTTTTGGAGTGCTGGTTTGGTGGTCAGGAATTTCTTTAGGTGTTCTTTATCACGAAAATATCTTATTTCTTCATCAATTTCAAAAGATAGTTTTGTAGAATATATCAGCCTGGGTTGGAAATTGTTTGCCTTTAGTGTTTGAAACACTTCACTTCAAGCTCTTCTGGCCTTTATGATTTGTGTAGATAAGTGTCCTGTAATTCTAATGGGTTTACCTTTATTAGTGATTCATTGCTTTTCTCTAACTAGTTTTAAGATTCTGTTCTTGTGCTGAACTTTAGGGATTTAGACTATGATGTGTCATGAGCAATTCTTTTTTGATTGTGACTATGTGGGGTCTTATATGCCTCACTTATCTGTATGTTAAATTGTTTCCCCTTATTTAGAAAGTTTTCTGCTGTTATTCCAGTAAAAAGGCTTTTTTATGCCATTTGTGCTATCTTCTGATTTTTCCCCTTCAAATTAATCTTAGACTAGTCGTCTTTGCATTCTCCAGCAGGTGTTGGATGCATTTGTCATTCTCTCTCTCTGTTTATTTGAAAAAGTAAAAGTGAAGAGTGAGGGAGAAACTGGCTCTGCAGGGTGAGCTTGGGCCGAATAACAGAGGAAAAAGCAAGATAAAAGTACTCCCTGGAGGACACAGGGAGTGAGAAAGCCATGATAGCCTGTTGTGTTCTCTTTTTGTTTTTAGGTATTTCTCATTAATTATTCACTACAACCGCCCCGTCTTCTAATTCTGATCCTCTGTGCTCACACAGGTTACTTCTGCTGCTCAAACTTTTGATAGAATTCTTAATCTCCTGAATTTCTATTTGGAACTTTTTAATGGACTCTAATTTTTTTCTATGCTGGTCATTATTTGCATCATTTTGTTTTATTAGTAATATCTTATTACTTTTATTTTTTGTAAGCTTGCCAAATACTTTATTGATCTGTTTCATTATCTCTTCTGAAATCATTTCAAATAATCTGGATGTGTGGCGTTTAGTTTCTTCCCCTTTGATGCCCCATTGATCAACTTAGGGAGAGTTGGTAGTTTTTAAAGGCATTTTGTTGGCTTGTCATCTCATTTTTCTATTGTTTTTTGTTTTTGAGGTAGTTAATGTCTACTTTTCACTGGTGTCTTCTGGGCTTGCCTAACTATTGGCCTTTGCCTTTGTCCCGTGATCCAACCACCTCTGTTTACTCGGGATGGGACATTGCAGTGTATTTGGTCCAGCACCCACTTCTCCAGGAATTGACCACAATATTTTTAATGACTCCAAGGGAATTCAGATATTGACATCCCAAAAAAACCAATTAATAGCAACAACTACATCACTGTGGCTACAGTAATAAAATCAGCACGGTATCTATTATGGTATCAAATACAAACTATTGACAATCCCTAAGGACCACTAATGTTCCCCACTTACTCATAGAAAAGAGATGTATAATTACAGTCTGAACACTGAGACAAACCAAATATTGATCTATTATTGACCTACAGTAAATATCTACTAAATGGAACAACTTTATCTCTACTAACAATAGAAGAGTATTCAACAGCAATAGCATAAAGTTAACTAGCTATCTAGGCATTTATAATGCTTAGTAGTATACCAGTAAGGATAGTTATACTAGTAAGGCAGTGGAGAATCAGAGAATGAGAAAAGCAAACTTTGAGAAACTAATCAATAGGGTATGAAAAGGAGTAGAGAAAAGTGAGGTAGGGGTCGTATTGAGGAGTAAAAGGAAATTAATAGAGTTAGAGAATAGTTGCAGGAAAGAATGAATAAGAAAAAGAAGAAAAAGATAAACAGCAAAACACAAGAAATCAAAGAAAGAATAAAAAAGAGAAAAAAGTTAAAAGAGAAAAGGAGAGAAAAGCAAGTAAAGTGGCAGCGGGGGGAACCAAACCTCCACAAAATCCAATGAAGATAAGATAAAAATAATTAAAAATAGAAAAGCCGAGAAAGACTGAGTCGAAGGGAAAAGTTCCTGTTTTTTTTTTTTTTTTTTTTTTTTTTTTTTGGTGCTGGGGATCGAACTTGGGGCTGTGTGCTTGCCAGGCAAGCACTCTAACCTGTGAGCTAAATCCCCAGTCCCAAGTTCCTGTTTTTGAATGAGTGTTTTCTTTCCAAGATCTGCAGTCTTGGAATCCTGCCATTTTCTCTGCCAAAGTTTAGGCCATGTGGGTTTTTGAGACACTCTCCCTGCACCAGGGGCGCTTTTGTCCATTCACCCCAGACCATGGTTACTATCCTATCCAAGGGGATGTCCTTGTTCCTGTTGGTGGATGAGAAATGCAATCAGCTCTCTGGTCTCTGTTGGATTTAGGCTGCAGGGTAGGGGCTTGAGTGGACCGTTGGACTTAATATTGACAGTCATGGCATCCAGTTGCTCCCTTCTCTCCCCAGGTGTAGTTCTTGTCCAGGATCAGGTCGGTTAGATTAGTCCTCACTTCTGCTACCCTATGCCGAGGGGAAGCAAAATGTAGAGCCGGTTTGGATTTGATGGATGGTCTTGCCCTTGCATGGGAGGGGGTCTCACTGCCCTCTGGCACGGGTGTACTTGCCCACACAGGGAAGACACCATCCCACGTGAGCCTGCTTGCTTGCGTTGGGAGGGGAAATTTATATATCGGGAATATTATATATACTTTTATATTTGAAATTTTCCACGCTCTATACACATATTACTTACCCTTAAGGATTTATTCAGAATACTTTCTCTCCTGATCAACATTTTCTTCATTTTATATTACCACAAGAAAGTGGCGGCAAACCAAAGGGATGTTGGACAATTTTTGATGTGAATGGTGGAAGATAAGGGTAGAATCCTTTAGTATAGTATTTTAAACTTTTAGGCCATTTTGTATGCTATGCTTCCTTTAGATTGTTCTGCCAACTTTTAAGGTTTTTTTAATTTCTAGAGGTTTGCCTACCTGTCAAATCAAGGATTAGTTAAACTGATTCTCTATACAGTGATATTATTTCTCTGCTTTTACAGGTCTCAGTTCTACTGAAGCTTTACTGAAAATTGCTGTTTTCGACACCAAGTCAACAAATAAGTATTTACTGAGTTTCCACATTAATTTAGAAATATACAATGAGACTAATAGAAATATTAGTACTGAAAAGTCAAAAGAAGACAAGCATTTTGGAATCAGAAATTGGAATCTAGGTTTAAGTCTGGAATTTGTTTATTTCACAGCCTTCAATGTTTGAAGATCAAATTTTCTTGGATTGGGGTGAAAAAAAATCTGTTGAATTAGCAGACAACAATCCTATTCTGCAGTGTAGCAGTTGGTTTTTAATATAATCTTCATAAAATTTATTTAGCCATTAATTGAAAGCAGAGAAATAGGTTAGTTATGAGTCAACAATTTTGATCTTTCTATTTAGTTCCTTTAGCTTTTTATCCCTCCCTTGGTGTTGTAGATCAAACTCAGTGCTTTGTGCATTCTAAATAGGTGCTCTACCACTGAGCTATACCCCAGCCCTCTTAGCTTGTTTTCGTAAATTTTACTTTCAATATGTAATTCTTGGTCTAAAATGAGTTTTTTGTAGACTTAATTTTAAAAATAAAAACATTTATACCAGACTACAGCAACGTAGACATTTTACAGCTGCGTACTCTTGTTTCCTATCTTTTCTCTTTTTCTCCCCTTGCGTACTTTGTATTGTTAGTTTCTTTTGATAGTGTAATACTCTAAAATTAATGTGCCACAGGATATTTTTCTTTTTTAAATTTAGATTTGTATTAGTGCATGTTTACAATACATAATGATTTTATTCATCACGGAGAGTTGGTACATGCATGTAACACACCTTAATTCTTTTTACTTCTTTAGTTTTATTTTAAGCCTTTTGTTCCCACTTTGAATATAATTTTAGTTCACTTCCATTTAATAGTGTACATTGTTCCACAATTAGCTTTGGCCTGTGCTAAATGCTGGTATTGACTGATATGGTCAGATCTGGGCTTACAAGCTTTCAAAGCAACATGATAGGTCCATATTGCATGCCCTCATAGCTGCGGACCACTTCATGGTCAAGTGTTCCTGGAGAAAGAAGTTTGACTGCTTACTTGGCAGCAACACCACATGGGTAAAATTATAAACTAATTTTAGACAATGAAAACAGTGATATCCCCATTTGCTGCCATTTGGTATGAATTAGTGAATAAAATATTGACTTTTCTGAAATGATAAGAAAGTGATGTTCTATATTTTTTAAAAATTGGCCAGCTATCACATTAGACTGAAAAAATAAAAATACTGAATTAAATATTTCTGTTATAATTCAGCTTGAATGAACTTTTCTCCTAAGCCATATTAATTTATGACAAAGGAAGCTGGTTTTAATGAAGTGGTTTATAATTACAATGAAAGTTTTGTTAGTTGACATAAAAAACAACATGAAAGCAGATAGGGTTGTAAAACATAGCTTTTTTCTTAGTGCTGGAGATCAAACTAGGGGCCTTGTGCTTGCTAGGCAAGCATTCAACCACTTGAGCTAAATCCCCAACCCCCAAACATAGTTTTTGAAGAACATTTTAATCTGATTCACACTTACACTGAAATTGTTAGGTTGACCCTCCCCAGATGCCAAAATGGCCGTCGCTAGTTAAACCCCCTTCTCCCGTCTCTATGCCAGGGAAACAATCTCCCGCCGAAACAATGACCTCTTCCCCCGACTTAGAGCCCTCAATTAGGTCCGTGGCGCCAATTTACCCAGGGGCGTTACCCACCACCCAATCACCCCGTGCAGAAAGGACCAATCCTAAATGCACACTTTCAAGCCTCTAACGTCACGAAGGGGGGCGGCGGCTAAGGGATAAAAGGCCACTCTCACTCGAGTGGGGGGGGGAGCTGTAACACCTTAATAAAGCTTTCTCCCACGGCGAGCGTCGTCAGCCTTTTCCCTTCCCCCTCCCGCCACGTAAACCTAACATTTTGGTCCCGAAAGGCTGTGGGTCATCCTAACAGAAATATTAAGGAATGATCTCCTGAAATGAAATGTACACTTGGAATTCTAATGTTATTGTGTCTACTAAGAATTTTCAAGTTTTCAAGGAAAATATTTGGAAAGACTTTATTAAGAAGTTGTATAGTTCTGTCTGTGTGTCCCACAGATCTTTATTCTAAACAAATCATCTGTTTTGCTGATATGTAGTCGCCTTGGCTGCTGGGGTTTGGTAACTACTGTGGACTGAACTGTACGCCCCACAAAATTGATGCCCTAAACCCTAGTTTGACTTTATTTGGAGACAATGTCTTTACGGAGGTACTTAAAATTGAATGAGGTCATAAAGGTGGGGCCCCGGCTAGAGTAGCTGTGTAGGAGATGGATAAACGGGAAAGAACAGAAGGGGCAGTTACCAGAGGAAGAGAAGCTTTGGGGAAAAAAGAATGTTTAAAGCATTTTCATAAAATTTTACAGTGTGAAGTAGGATATACAATGCTGTCTTTATCTTCTTTCAAAGCATTCTGTAAAATTTATAATAATCACCAGTGGTCTGGATTTGAATTTAATGCATCAAGTCTGGCCAAAGATGAAAAAAAGCTGAAAATCAGGGACCCAGCTATAGACTATATTTGTTACCATACAGAGAGAGAGAGGGGGGAAAAGAGAGAGAAAGAATTTGGAAACATGTATACTAAAATGTTGATAGTTATTACTCCAGGACTGAGGACAGAATGCTTGCCTAAAATGTGTGAGGCCCAGGGTCCATCCCCAAGACTGAAAAACAAGCAGTGTTGTCGGATGGGAAGGGGGATTTAGAAAATATATCTCCAGGTTCTTTATTCGCGCAGGCAATGAATTGTAGGAGTGAATTTTAGGGCATTGGGAAAGTTTATTTAAGTAACAAAAGGGAGACTGGTTTGGCCAGGTGGGTAAAATAACCAGCTGATGCTGCAGTTAGGAATCTGAAAAGGCCTGGGAGACTAGGGAGCAGGGGGCAAGCGTGCAAGGCAGAAGGGAGAGTGCAGGGAGAGGGGGTGAGCGAGGGGGCAAGAGAGGCAAGAGAGCGAACTTGTGGTGCCATTCGTATTTATCTGGATTCTGTTCTCGTGAGAGTTTCTGGATCCTGTGAGAAGAGGGGTGATTGGAATTTCGCACCCCAGGCTGACGTCAGGTCAAAGCCACTCCCCAAGGTTCTGTTCATCTTCCCAGCCAGGTCAGGCCACGCCCTATTCCTATATCAGTAGTTATTATTATTTCATGGCAATAGTCATGTGAATGGAATCATAAATCACAAATACTACTTTACACTTAATTTCCAATGCTTATGGTGAAACTATATAAAAATAATGTTGATAATCCTAGTGACAGCTAATATTTTTGAATGCTTATGTGATTCTATGCCAGGTACTGTTCCAAGTGTTTACATAAGTAGCAGTCTCCCCTTATCAAAGGTTTGTCTGTTCTACAGTTTGTTACCTAAACTATGGTATGAGGGATTTATTAGTATAAAATGTTCTATTTCATTATTGTTGCTATTATTGATAATCTCTTACTGGATCTAATCTACATTGAACTTTATCATATGTATGTATGTACAGTCTAAGAACAGCCATAATATATGTAGGTTTTAGCGTTGTCTCTGGTTTCAAGCATTCGCTGGGGATCTTGGAATGTACGTCTGTACCCTAAGGATAGGGAGAGACTACTGTAATGACTTCATTTAATTTCACAATGACCTGCTTGTGAGATTGCTATATAGGTATCATTAGACATTTTATGCTTACCATTTTATGGATGAGGAAATTTCTATGGTATGTTACATTTAAAAATCAGAAATTTTAAAATGGTGCTGAAAAAGAAAACAAAAGAAGCGGAGCATGGTGGTGTACTATAATTCCGGCACTCACGGAGGCTGGGGCAGGAAGATCACAAGTTCAAACCCGACCTGGGCAATTTAGCAATTTAATGAGACCCTGTCTCAAAAAAAAAAAAAATTAAAAAGGATAAAAAGGGCTAATAATATAGCTCAGTGTAATGGCTCTAGGTTCATCCTAGTACTGAAAAAGAAGTAGGAGGAGAAGAAGAGAAGGAAAAGGAAGACAAGAAGGGGGAGAAGGAGAGGGAAAATGGGGATGGGAAGAAACAATCAGAGCACAGACTTGAATAATTCTTCCCCCACCCATGATCAACTTAATCGAAGTGTGTGTGGTGGGGGCTGAATCTTCAGAGGAGACACACATAGTGTTAGGGTTGGGACAGATTTGTCTCTTCTCGCTACATTAACACAAGAAGCATGTTTTTAAAATGCAAACTCAGGCATAATTTGTTCCCGGCAGGACTAGTATTTAGCTGTTCTTAGCCATTACTTAAGCAAAGCTGGGGGTTCACCCTACAGTCTTTGAGAGTCCTCCATAACCTTTCACTTGGAAATGGCAATGCTATGGGAACATGTGTACAACATTCTGAAGGCTTTGAGATTCTTCCCACACTTCTCTCCAGCCATTCAACCTTCTAGGTGCTCTGGTTTCTATTTAACCAAGTTATCAGAGGCTTATTTTGTGTCATCTCTAAAACAGTAAATACTTTTATATGTTAATTAGTAAGAGTGACAACTTGCCTTTCCTAACTTTTCTGATCAACCATGTTTCCACCAGTGTCTCTTCAGTCCCTGTTTGGTCTCTCCCTTCGTAGTGAAGCCAAAGAAAGAGAAAGGCCTTTTACAGAAGATCTTTGGGAACAGTATATAATTTTTTCCTAATGGGGCTTGCTGGAAATTCCCTGTTCACTCCTTGCTTCATCTTCCACCATTCCTATAATTGCTAGATATTTATTTATTAGTTTTTGACTATACATATTTTATTCATTAATTGTTCTTCTGCTTTTTGTTTGTTTCATTGTCTGGTTTGTTTATTTTGGTTCTGGGAACTGAACTCAGAGCCTTAACATGCTAGGCAACCACTCAGCCACTGAGCTACACCTCCAGGCCTATTAACAATTCTTAACGTGTCCTTTGTAAAAATTTTTTTATAGAACATCTTTGGTATTTTAAGCATCCTGTGACTATATAGATTATTAATGCTTGTTAGTGACTTGAAGTATGTACTGCCAAAATGACTAGGAAATTCACTAGGAAGTGAATAGTAACGATAGTTATTAACCAGGGTACGCAGGAGGTTAAGATGTGTGCATTGCTTGAGAAACCAATGCAGGAATCTCTTGAAAAACCCTCAGGCACCGCCTTGGTCCCAGGCTGTAGATGTACACTGTATCGGTAGGGGTGAGGGACAGTAAAATGCCTCCACTCATTTCTCTGAACTGTAACCTTAGGAGGAAAAATTTCTTGTCCACCACAATCTGGGCCGTGTATGTCTTTGCAGTGTTGTGTACAGGCCATGGCAGAGAATCAGCAAAGGAGAGGCCTGTCCCCTGAGAGAACCTGGCTGTCCTCATTTCCAGGAATGGTTATGGAGAGCAGAGCAACTAATCTCACTGGCAGGAGGGAAGGAAGCCAAAGGGCGCCTCAAGTCTCTGAGTAGCAGCAGGTCAGTGCTTTAAAATAGCTGCTTTCGCTTTGTGGCCACTTGGGATAATATACATAGAACTTGAAAACAAGTTGTAACAGAACGTTATCCAATAGAAGCAAGGGCATTTTAGGTATTTTTGCTTATTCTCTCTGGTTTTGTTTTCCAGAGTTGCTTCTTTGGTTTTAATTTTTTCCCTCCCAAGTCACTCACTCCCTGGTTTATTTAATTCTCCTTGCAGGTCTAACCATTAGGCATAGTCAACATACTGTACAAATGTGCTTTCCTTGGCTTGTGAGTCCTTGTCTTCTCTTGGACAACTGCATCCACTTCCTCTTGGACAGTTGCATTCACCTTCTCTCTACATGTTCTATATACATCCATCAATTTGCCGATCATTCCCCCATTGTTCCCATTTCGTTTAATGATTTTACCATCCTTCACTTGTAACACTAAAAACCTCAGTTATTAGGTTTCCTCTGTTTCCCTATGCCCTGCTCCTGCATCTACAGACATCAAACATGGGCACTGCTACCTATGCAATGTTCCTGGAATCTTTGTACTTTGTGAGACGTTTTAGCCTCAGACCTAAGTCTCTCCTGTTCCCAATTCATCCTCCATAGAATCATCAATTATTCTCTTAAAATAAAAATCCTGATCTTATTTGTCCCCTGTTTAATAACATCCAGCTGGTTTTGCCTTGCCTGGACACAGTTAATAGTCCTAAACAATATGTACAATTCCTGCATGTTTGCTCAGCCCCAATCAAAATTCACCTTTCTGCTAACCTACTATACTCTCGTAGTTTTCTGCTCTCTGCCATATGATAGGCAGGTCTTTCAACACCATACCCCAGATTCCTCCTTCCTTCCTTCCTTCTTCCTTCTTCCTTCCTCCCCCTGCCACCTCCTTCTCTTCCTTCCTCTTCCCTTCTTCCCTCCCTCCCTCTCTTTCTTCTGAGACAAGGACTCGCCATGTACTATTCCAGGCTGGCCTTGAACTCACTATGCAGCCCAAACTTTGGACTCTTAATCCTCCTGTCTCAGCTTCCTGAGTGCTGGGATTATAGGAATGTGCCATCAAGCCTGGCTGGAATCCAAATATTATTAAACTAGAAAGACAATAGGAAGATTCATAGGTACTAGTGGAAATACAGTCTTTATTCTATATCTTGAAGGTTTTAATATGTTTTATTTATCTTCTGGCAAATATCTGTGTGCTTTTCAAGGGTCAAAGCATTTTATCACCTTTTATTCCTTTTCACTCCAGTATTTCTAGTTGCTTTTGCTCTATCTTTTTCTTCATTTTATTTTTTCTTTCATTTCCTTTTTCTGTATTCTCAAAAGACATTTAAATCATGCTCTGTTGGTCTGCGTTGGGAATTTTATTATTTTTATTTTAATTCAAAGATTATAAATCATACCAAAGCATGTTGTCTCATCACAAGAAAATCTAAATCTGAAGGACAAAGTAACACAAATTATAGTTTTATAAGGTCTGGGTGGTATTTCATCTGTGAATAATGCTGTTTTCTCTTGGTAAAGGAAATTTTTTCTCCATTTTTTCTACCAAAGCCCTAATTTGTCATGAATTTCTTGTTTCAATGTTAAGTCAGTTGTGATACTAGCTGGGTTGTGTTTTTTTTTCGTTTGTTTGTTTTCAAGCAGCCAGGAAAGAAGAAGCATCTTTATATTTTAAAACCAGGCCTCACATGAGAGGAACTTTCTCTACTCAGCCCACCTCACCCACTGTTTCTCACAACAGATCCTGTTAAAAGTAGCAAGTAGTAACCATGCTACAACCTGAACATTCAGCTTCCTTGAAATTTCCTTCACCAGATTAATTAGTCCACTCCCCTTAATCTCAGTCTTCCACAAAGTCTCAAGACATGAGCAAAATGAAGACAAATTTTCTGCCAGAACATAGCACACATGGCCTAGAGTCCAACTGCCAGTGGAGTCTGCTAACCACATGGTGGACAAGAAGCAGAGAGAAAAGGGAAGAGACAGGAAGGGAGATACACCTTTTCAGGTCATGGCCCGGGTGACCTGCCTCTTCCAACCAGATCCTACTTCCCAACAGCAAGCAATTACAATACCCTGATAATCCAATCACCTTCCAAACACATGAGGCTTTGGGGGCCATTTTAGATCTAAACTGTAACATCAAGTGACAGCTTTGTTAATTTATAACAAGTAATATATAAGTAGCAACTTGTATATAAAATTTATATGTACCCGTTCTCTATTGATATTTATTGCTGTCTGATAAGAACAAACATGGGTTCTACTGATGTCAACAGGCAGAGTTGCTGCAGTACAATTTATTCAAGATGAGTGATTATTGTGGATCTTATATAAATAGATGAGCTGTAGATACATTTATAAATTTGGATGTCTGTTTACACAAGCAATTAAGTGTAGTGGTTAAAGAGTGTGGCTTCTAGATAACACTGGACCCACTACTTACTAGCTATGTAATCTCAGACACTCGTCTGTAAACTGAAGATAAATAATCACATTAACAACTTCACAGATTGTGATGAGGATTAAATCCGTTAATAGTAAAGCACTTGGAACAGTGCCTGGCATGGAGGAAATGCTCTACAGATGTCATCTATTGTTTTCACTCTAATAGGGCCCTGGGCTTTTAGCCAACTAACTAAGCACAATAATACTGCATCTCATAGACACAGGGGAGAATTTTTGTCATAAGTATACCAGAGAAAGTTTATTAAGTACAGCTGAGGGGGTCCAAGAATTTAATACCACATTTGTTAGGCCTAAGTTTCAGTTAGGGTACTGAGAAACATTAATTTTCAGCTAATGTTAGAATTAACTGATTCTGGCACTGTTAGCATATGAAATAGTGAAAACAATAGTTGATAGTTTTCCTGTACCTTAGCTTCCTGCAGACTTCTTTTCAAAAGATATATTTGGCTTTTTATATTAATATATTTTGTCTTAACCTAGCTGTGATAAACTAAAGAAAGACAATAGAGTAGGAATGTCTGGTAGAAGCTTTTACTATCTGGAAAACCTCAGACTACAAATCTCCACAGTGTTATTAATAGGCATATAATCAACAACAGTTTTTCAGGCTTTATATTACACTGTGAAGAAATACAAGAGTAAGACATCTTGATTTCTCCATCGGGTAATTTAAAACCCAGTTATAATGTGAACACCAGTTGTGCATATCATGTTACTTGAATTCAGCATCAATTAAATTTGTAAATGAGCCTAGTCATATGTTACCTTTCAAAGCTGATACTATTCAAAACAACTGCATCAACAAAATAGTATGAATATTGCTGTAAATATTTCAGCTTTTTGATTTTTTAAACTAATTTTAAATTTTGAGTTCCACTCTATTTTGATAGAATTTTAACATAGCTAACACACAGGTGCTGCTTTAGATGTTAGTTTTATTCTAATGAGAAAACTGTTTAAAGTAGTTGCAGCTCATAGCACAACCTTAAGGAAAAGAAAGAAGGGACAGTACCAAAAACGTAGTGACCCTATGGTGTTCTTTGTATAGCATTTCTATTGACACCATCCTGTAGGAGTTACCTCGTACCATTTTTGCTTTGTTTTTTTTGTGTGTGTGCTGGGAATCGAACTCAGGGCTTTGTGCTTGCGAGGCAAACACTCAAACCACTGAGCTAAATCTCCAGCCCCTTTGTTTTTGTTAATATTGTTTGAAACAGGATTTTGCTATGTAGCCCAGGCTGGCCTGGAACTCGGGGTCCTTCTGTCTCAGCCTCCCAAATGTTGGGATTACAGGTGTGCCCCACCACAACCCACATTGTACCATTTTTTAAAAAATCATTAGAACTAGAAAAGAGGCATTTTTTAGAGAAAAATGCTCCAGTTGGCCTATCTCTGATGGCTGTTAACCAATAAAACCGTTCTCCTTCTGCTTCTGGGGGAAATAAGCAACAGTGGAAAAGTAATAATGATTTTGCAGCATGAGTCCAGCACCAGAACAGCGTAGGAGACCCAAGATAGTAATGGAGTGCTAAGCCCCGCCTTCTTCACAACGCTCCGCCCCCGGCCGCGGAGCGCCTGCCTGACTGCCGAGGGGCGCGGCTCCCGGGAGACTCGCTGCAGCCGCTCGCTTGGTCCTCCAGAGTTTTCCGGGCGGCCGGGGCTGTGCGCAGGCGCAGTGAGCTGCCATATGCCAGAGCCGGTAGGCTGGGAGCTGAGAGGCTAGATGCGATGAGACCCGGAGAGGGGCGGCCGGCGGAAGGTGGCGCGTGCGATGGCGGCCCCGAGGTGGAGCTGCTGGAGCTGCTGAAGCTGCGTGCGGCAGAGCGCATCGACGAGGCCGCCGAGCGGCTGGGCGCCCTGAGCCGCGCCATCTGGAGCGAGCCCGAGCTGGCCTACGAGGAGCACCATGCCCACGGCGTGCTAACGCGCTTCTTCGACCAGGAGCCGCCGGCCGCGTCCTGGGTGGTGCAGCCGCACTACCAGCTGCCCACGGCCTTCCGCGCCGAGTGGGCGCCTCCGGGGGCCCGCGCGCCCGGCGCCGAAGCGGGCGCGCTGCAGCTGGGCTTCCTCTGCGAATACGACGCGTTGCCCGGCATCGGCCACGCCTGCGGCCACAACCTCATCGCCGAGGTCGGGGCGGCGGCCGCGCTGGGCCTGAGGGCGGCCCTGGAGAGCCTCCCCGGGCTGCAGCCGCCCGTGAAGGTGAGGTGGGGCCGGGGCCCGAGCCGGGCAGGTGCGGGGCACGAGCTCGACGGGCGCCGCGAGCGAGTCCTGCCTCGCGTGCTGCCCTGCGGCGACCCTTTGCAGGCTTCTTGCATCTCTGAATTTGCGAAGAACGCGTTGAACTCTTCTTAAGGGAGAACGTAGAATCAAGCCCAGTTTTCGTTGTGGGTCATTTTAGGTAACTGATAGGCTGACGCGGTTGTGTAAAGTTTGGCAGAAGTAATTTTTATAGGAAAATTACTTTGTGCTTTGCTGACAAGATTGTGTAATGTTTGGAGAAAGTAATTTTTGTAGGAAAACCTACAACGCCTCTTTATAGACTCCCACAAAACCTTGGTTTGTGGTAGTCCAAGGAGCTATTGTAATTTGAGTAATTGGTACTTAGGTAGAAAGTTTTTAGTCGCGGGAGCCACCAAACCTCTAGAAGTATACACATAATGGGAAAGCAAATAAACGTTTACTACATTGGTGAGTTCATCCTTAAGTCTTAATTTTTTACTGTATGATTTTAATGTCTGGATTCTTTCAACAGGGGAATGTCGTTTATGTTTGTCATAGGCAAGTTTAATCTTGTGTTACTGTTTTTCCAGATGATGTATCCTTCGGTCTGTGATACCTTAGATTCAATCATCATCACTCAGGTTAAAGGGAAGACAAATGTTTTAATATTCTTTAGCCCATTTTTTCCAATGTCAGTAACTTTTTTATTCTAACACTTTCATCTCTTGTGGCCTTTTCTCTTAGGCTCTATTCTCTTTTCTGCCTCTGGGAGCTTGCTTTTGCATTTGGTTAGGTTTTTGTTTTGTTCTAGGGAGGGGAAAGGTCCTTTGCCATTGAATGGAAACCTGGATTTATCTTTAACCAGGTTTATAAAGGTTCTGAGCTGTCACGTGGAGACCCATCAGATTTAATAAGTCAAAGATAAAGAGTAAAGAGCAGTTTAATTTAAGAGTTTGGGTATAATTTAAAAAGAAAGCTGGACTTTGAGATGCACCAACTTCTAATTTCAAGTGGTTCTCAGTTTAGCAAGGTTAACTGTTTTATCTAAAAATGGAATTATGTTGATTGTCTTTGCAAGCCAAGACACTTCTAGCTTGTTTCATTGTTTTAGTTGTTTATACATATTTTTGTTTGTTTTTTAAAATTGTTTGAAGAAGTTAAGTTTAAATATCAAAGTAAAATGTTTATTCTGTAAAGTTCTCTTTTGTTTAATTAGGTGTTTGGTGACCAGTAAATTTGCCTGATTGAACTGGTGGAATCGAATTAGTAAGTTTGTGTAATAGTTGGCCATTTCTAACCATGGTATTAAGATTTGTTTGATGCTCTTCATAAAGGATTAATGAGTTAAGACTTTTAAAGTAGGTAGTTCAGTCCTGAAGGTCAAGATAGTCTATCCAAAATAATCTCACCTGTGCCTGAAGAATTGCTCTGTGACCTGGGGCTTGACACTTCACTCTTTTCCTCATAATCACCCTAAAACGATCACTCACCTACCTCACAGGGTTGTTGTGAGGATAACTAACAAGTCCCTGGAAAGTTCCTTACCAGTAAACTGCTTATGAATAATTACATACATATACTGAATAGCTTAGCCATGAAGAAGCCTTAAGAAATAAGTCCCAACAAATTTTGAGGGACTAAGTGTGTGGTATTCATTTCTTTCTTTATTTTTGGTGTTAAGAAAAATCGGGGAAATTTTCTAGTTCATTCTTTGCATCAAATTAGTATAACCATGTAAATTGAGTTTTGTGATTTAGCATTGCAAATGTACACCAACTGTGTAAGTGTAGAACAAAACCTCTCTCCACAGTTGAAAGGCTTTTATGTAGATTGTGAATGTGTATGCTAGGGAACTTGTTTGATATTTTCCTACAAGGACTTTTTGTTGTTGTTTTGCTCTGATACAGGTATTTCTTTCTAGGTAATTGTCTTGGGAACCCCTGCAGAAGAAGATGGTGGTGGCAAAATTGATTTAATTGAAGCAGGTGCTTTTACAGACCTTGATGTTGTTTTTATGGCCCATCCATCCCAAGAGAATGCTGCTTATCTGTTGGATGTGGCCGAACATGAGTAAGTAAGCAAGCTGAAGATAAACTTCTCAGTGGAAAACAGGCTGTGGAGCACTTCTGAGGTCTAAATCAGAGATTAAACTTTCACTTTTACACATTTAAATAGTAAATCAAGTTTGGTACAGTAGTACATGCCTGTAGTCACAGCTACTCGGGAGGTGGGAGGATTATTTGAGCTCATGAGTTCAAGACTGACCTGGGCAACATCATGAGACTCTCTATCAAAAAAAGTAATTTGAAAGATAATGATGTAGTATCTTGATTTACACTGAATGACTTGACAAGGCTCTGCAAATTGAGATTTATTATGGTGTTCATAAATGAACTATTAAAATGATGCCTTAAAACATAGGAATAATGTAGAGATAACTGGGTGTGGTGGCATGCACCTGTAATCCCAGTACACTAGCAGGCTGAGGCAGGTGGATTTCAAGTGAGCCCCACCTGGGCAGTTTTAGCAATTTAGTGAGAACCTCTCTCAAGATAAAAGGGCCGGGGATGTAGCTCAGTGTGACAGTCCTGGGTTCAATCCCTGGTACTACCAAAAATAAAAATAAAAAAACCAAAAAATTTTGACATTCACGTTTCTATTTTGAACTCTGAGAGTAATACAATTTTTGGAAAATATCTGTCCTTTGAAATGAAATTGCCTTTCTTTGTGACTAAAAAGATTTGCAAGAAACAGGAAGAAAACACACTTCCCCATTTTATGTAATTTAATTTGGTTTTTAACAAAGGATAAATTATGTCCTGAGCCAGAATATAGGACTTGAGTAGTATTATCTGATTTTCAGACATTGTCTTAATTAATTTCAAATGTTACCTTTTGTCTTCTCCTGATCTTCCCCTCTTATGACTAATTATCTGAGTTTTTGCAGATTTAAAGAACCATCACAATGCAATGTAAAAGGATTTTTCTTACTTGTAATATTTAATCTGCAGAAGGTTGATTGAGCAAAGTTGTCTTTCTCTCTGTTTAGAAAGGGTTTTTTTTTTTTTGCATCAGGCATGCTGTTACATAATAAAATAATAAACTATAACATAAGTAAGTTACAGTGCTTTTGCTACAAGTGATTTGCAAATCAAAATTTTAGCAATCTACATTAGTTTTTAATAACAGTTGGATAATTCTCCTTGGATTTTTTTTTTTTTTTTTGAGCTGTGTAGTTCAGGCTGGCTTTAAACTCTCAGTGATCCTCCTGCTTCAGCTTCCTGAGTGCTAGGATTACACATGTGTGTCTCCATGCCCAACTGGATTTCTTACTTTAGGGATACTAGAGAGAGTAATTTCAGATGATTTTTTCCTAGTGTGACTGTGAAATACTATGGAAAAGCATCTCATGCTGCTGCTTACCCTTGGGAAGGAGTAAATGCATTAGATGCTGCTGTTCTTGCCTACAACAATCTGTCTGTGTTAAGGCAGCAAATGAAACCAACCTGGAGAGTTCACGGTATGAATGTCAAATGCTTTGCATTATAGATGGTGTTTAATATATTTCAATGCAACATATGTAATATTTGATTTTTAAAAACTACTTGGAAATAACTTATGTGCTTCGTATGAATATTTTTAAAACTTTAATCCTATTTTCAGAAAATGATGTGACCAGGTACTACAATATTTATATATGGATGTAAAGACAGAACTAATGTATATAGATAGAAATGGTCATTTTTTGAGTAGTAGAGTACAAGGTTTTATGTAGGTAGCTACATTTTTTCTGTGGGTATTTGAAAGTCGGAATTGATTTTCCACTGTCTTTCTTGATGGCAAGGTTTTGTCATTTCAAGTCAGTTTGTAATTGCACTTTTACCTACTTCCTTTATTAGTTCTGTAAAAGCAACAGATAGGATTTTTAAAAGAGTAGACATATTTTATTAAGTGGGTCATATGAAATTAGATTTCATATCTCTACTTTAGTTAATACTTTCAGTGGGTAAGTCTTCATTCTTGTGTAGTTCCAAATTGGGATTTTTGGGGGGCAGTTTACAGTGCCTAGTGATCTGCATTGGTTTCTTTTTGGTGTAAAAATTATTTTACCAAAGCTAAATGCCATTTAAAATATTCACGGGATTCATGAAATATGAGAGTAATCATAAAACATATACCATTGGTGTTTTTGCAGGGGGAATTTTGTTTTTTCAGTATGGGAATTTCTTTCTTTCTTTCTTTCTTTCTTTCTTTCTTTCTTTCTTTCTTTCTTTCTTTTTTTTTGGTGGTGGTGGTACTGGGGATTGAATGCAGGGCTTTTATAGTTATGAAATTGCCCAAGATGGGCTTGAATCTGCAATCCTTCTGTGTCACCCTCCCAGAGTGCTGAGAATATAGGAATATGCAACCATGCCCAGCTTTTTTTGTTGTTGTTTTTTGAGATGGGGGCCTCACTATGTAGTCAGGCTGGCCTCAAACTTGCTATCCTCGTGCTACAGCCTCCTGAGTGCTGAGATTACAAGTGTGCCACTACACTTTGGTTGTTTTTTGTTTTTTGGTTTTTTTTTTTAGGTCAAAAGTTTATCAAACTATACAACTGTAATTTTTTCAAGAAAGTTTAAGATAGTACTGTGTTTTTTTGTAGTTATGTAATTTCTAACAGTTTCTATATAATCTAGATCATAATTTTGTTGGGGGGAGGTTGATTTTGGTAGTGCTAGGGATCAAGCCTAGGGCCTTACACATGCTAAGCAGCCTCTGTCTTACTCAGCTATGTCACGTGCCTTCATCATAATTTCTCAACATTATATAGATTCCTTAGACTAAAGTACATATAGTTAATTTTTTTTCCCATTAGCTAGGAAATAATCACCCTCTGTATAGAAACTTGTACAATATATCAATCTCTTCAATTGGTATACAGTGAAGCTAGTAAATTTAAATTATTTTTCTTTATGGGTGTATTTAAGCTTAAAATAATGATCACCAACTTAACTTCAGTAATTTGCTTCTTTTTATAGGTATAATAAAAAATGGTGGTGTAAAACCCAATATCATTCCCTCTTATTCTGAATTAATGTATTACTTCCGTGCGCCCTCAATGAAAGAACTTCAGGTTTTGACCAAAAAGGCAGAAGATTGCTTCAGAGCTGCAGCTTTGGCCACAGGGTGCACAGTAAGAACTTTTCAGAGTTAATTATAATCAGAGGTATATATATGGGTTGGGCCTATTTATATTAAGTTAGATTGAAGCCTAACTTACCTCTTTTTCATCTGGTGATGGTTTTTGTTGTTTTTGGTGCTGGAGATTGAACCCAAGGCTTTGCGTTTGTTGCTGATGTCTTGAATATGCAAAATGAGTTGGCTGCATAGTTAATGTAAAAGTCTTTAATTATTATGTATTTTAGTCATTTGTCTGCAATATAAAAACCATAGGCCACTTTACTTATACAGTAATTGCAATAATTTGGAGACTGCTGCACTAGACTTTCTGCCTTTTTGCAGGTTATATCCTTCCTTATTGGCAGATAGGCTTTTAGAATTGTTTCATATATGGCAGTTCCTAAAAAGAAAACTTTAGGACAGAGTCTACAAAAGCTGTTTTTGGTTTAGTGATACAAAAGGATATTAGTGATATAAATACTTACAGCTTACTGGAATGGAAGTTAAAATAGACATAGAAGGTAGTCACCATGTTTTATTGAGTTGAACAATAAAGTCAGTAATATCCACGTATCAGACTATGTGATGTAAAGTAGGATGAATTTTAGAATTACATAAAATAAGAATCTTGCACTTAGTCTGGTTGGAGAGAGAAGCTCTTGACCTGTGCCTCTCACCCTTGCTAATTCTGTAGCCTTGAGAAACATTTAATATTCTCTGGACCTCTGTTTTCTTGCTTGAAAACATAGGGATCATAATCTGTCTTAGGGTTCTAGTCAGAGTTAGATCAGATGCTGTGAAGAGGTTAGAGCATACCCTTCATATGCATTACTTAGATTTTTGTGTACTTACCATATTAGTGATGTGTGACTTATTAACATAGTAGCATTGTCTCACAGTAGCAGTAATTCCCAGACAGTGTATGTTAAGTGTTCTAGGAATAGCACAGAAAGTAAATGTCAGGAAGGATCTGAGGCTGGAAAGCTGTGTTCTGGGGCTGTTAAGAGGAAGGTGTCATGGAAGACTGTACATCTGAATTGAGCTTTGAAGGAGGATCATACTACTTTGAAATATGTGAAGGACAGAGTGAGAGAGCTCTCAGGGAATGTAGTTAGCAAAGATAAGAGTGTAAAAATTCACTTTCGGGGTTTTAGTGAATAAATATATGAACAGATGTAGAAATAAAGACACATCCTCATGTATCATCAGAGAAGATAAGTATAGAATAGTCCATAGCCTAGGTCAGTACAAAACTAAAGATTTACTCATTTAAAGAATAAATATTTTAAATATTTATTTATAACATTATCTTAGTTACTTTTGTTGCTGGGACAAAATACCTGACACCCACAAATTAAAGGAGGAAAGGTTTATTTCAGCTCAAAGTTTGTAGAGGTTTCAATCCATAGTCAGCTGGCTCCAAGGCAGAGTGGCACGCCAGAGGGGCATGGCAGAGGAGAAACAGTCCATGGCAGAGCAGGCAGGAAGCAGCGGCATCAGCAAGCCTCCCTCTCCCTTTTATCCTACCCAGGCTACTAGCCTTTTGAGCAGTGCCATCCACATCCAGGGTGAACTTTCCCATTGTCTACACCCAGAACTATGCTAAACCAATCACTGGACTAATTTAGTGCTGCATACCCTTAATCCTTGTATCACACACCCTAGATCCCACCAGCTCCAAAAAGCCCCACCTGTGAGTGCATGAGGTTTTTTGGGGGGGGGGGGCATCTAGGTACAAACCGTAACAAAATACATACTGAACTAATATTATTAGCTAATATCTAAAAGTGTACAGTATTCCTTGAGTGTAGAGCTCATTGTTGTTAAATTTAAGTCTGTGTTTTAAAAAGTCCTTTAATAATTTCTTACATTTTGACTGACTTGTAAGATCTGATTAGGTTGATATTGTTTCAGCCTTAGATATTGCCAAAAAAAGATGCAATCTCTGCTATTTTATGATTAGCTTTTACTAACATTTTTGGTATTTAGTTTGAGAGAATACTGCCCATTTTGATTCAGTCAAAACTAAGTCTGTAAATCTACGTAACTTGGCATATATAAACTGCTTCTGTGTTTTCATACACTTGAATTACTAAATGAGAACCTTTGTTGGCTTGTCTTCATTTGTAAGGCTTCTGTATTTCTCAGAGTCCCTTTCAGATCAGGCAGTGGCATCAGTGTCTTGTTGAATATTTGTAATGCAGAATTTCTTTGTTTTGGAGATTGCAGTGTTCCTCATAGAATGTGATTTTTGGACCATCTATATCAAAATTACTCAGGGGTGCTAGTATCAAAATGGAAATTTCTGGGTTCTCCCAAAACCCTTTTTAGATGACTGAAGTTGGCTCTTGCTGGCAGTATATAGCTTGGTGATAGTATAAGGTTTGGTGCATATATAACATAAAGAAGATAGGGCTTTATTAACTCTCTTTATAAAAATAAAAATACGCCTTTTTTAAGGTAAGAAATTTGACAGAATTTATATCTGGATGGGAAAATGCCTGTTCTTAATATCTCTGTTTGAAAGCCAGTCCTCGTTTGAAATTACTGAATTTGAGATTTTTATTTCAAAATTTGTTTTGTGATTTTTTTTTTTAATTAGGTAGAAATTAAAGGTGGAGCTCATGATTATTACAATGTTCTTCCCAATAAGAGCCTATGGAAAGCTTACATGGAGAATGGAAAAAAATTGGGTATAGAATTCATTTCAGAAGATACAATGTTGAATGGCCCGTCAGGTAATTAAATTCTTTTATTTATTGAGCTATTTGAGGAAGAGAAATGCCATCTTTGGTCAAATGGTTTTGGGTCCCGGTTTGGAGGTGAGCTGGTGTTTAAAATGGCATTTTCACAAACTTAATGGTCATGGGAAAGAAGCGAACATATTCTTCAGTGAGTGTAAAATGTCAAATTGGTAGATTTATTTTTAGAAATAGCCAACCCACTTTTTGGTCTACATTTTAAATATTTCTAGTGTTTGAATTCACTTCTAATTTTGAAATAAGATAGTAAAATGGTAAATTAAATTTTAATTTATTTTCACAATAAATCATCACAATAAACAAGTTATTAAGTACTTAGTTATCTGGGGCATTTTCAGATTCTGAGGAGTAACAGATGGTCATTAGATTTTAAATAATCATACTTGGGTTTATTTTAAACTTCTCTTTACAAGCATATTATTGCTAATACATTTGCAAGTTAGAGATGTGTCCCCTGTATATAATAAATATTAATGAAGTAGATCCCAAAGGACTTGGTGGTAAAAGTGGCGTGTCATTGTCATTCACTGAGGAAAGGAACTGAAGAATAGTTTGGAGCCAGGCAGGTCGGTATATAGAGTGTTAGCATTTTAAAGCAGATCTGTTCAATAGCCTTTTGAATTTGGAACTCTGAAAGATAGTCTATGTTGGAGATTTAGGAGTTGTTAATATGTGGGAGGTAATTGAAGACAGTATTAATGGTATTGTCCAAGTTTAGAGAGGGAGAAGATCCCCAAAGGGAGATGTTGGGATCAATAGTATTTAAGATACGGCAAAGAAAGGATCTTGAGAAGGAGATAGAATAGTCAGAGAAAGCCAGATAGTCAGGAAGCATGGAGTCATGGAAGCCGAAGGAGTAGAGAACTTCTAGAACAGGAATAAATATGTCAGGTGCTGAAGAGATTGAATAAGATAAATGTGGTCTGTGTCCATTGGATCAGCAATAAGAAAATTCTGGATTGTCTGGAAGAGACAGTTGAAGCCCAGGTGAGGCCAGGTGAGACCAGATGCAAAATGTCACTTCTCCACCCATTCTGTTTATTGACTGTTGAGACAGTAGAGATAGCAAACAAAGACTTTTTTTTCAAGAGATAGCAAAGAAAGTCTTCTTTTTCAGGAAAGTTAGCTTTAAAGTAAAATGGAATAGATGCAAACTTGAGGAGGACATGGAAAAGATTTTTAAAAGAAATACTTGACGGAACTAGATGCAGGTTAAGTATTTAGGAAGGAGGGCAGGAGTTGAGGGATGTCCTGCCTAGGAAGCTGTTGATACTACATGGTGAACCTTGAGGTGGTGGGCTGGAGGATTGCTACTGAGAGGAGTTAGCCAGGGATACCAGAGGAGTGTGTTGTGCACACATGCAATTTCTGAACAGCACTGAGAGCTCAGCTCAATACTGAAGACTATAAGTGCTAAAATATGCAGCAGGCTTTTGTCTGCCTTGTCACTGCTGTACCATCTCCATGTATCCCCATTGTATGGAGCCATTTCTGGCACTGTTAAGTGCTTAGTGAATGTTTTCTGAAATGGTATGTTTAGATAGAACCTCATAGCCTGGTCTTGGTCTGCCTTTACCACATAACTAGTAGCTATGACACTATGGGCACATTATGTCTGTAAACCTCGGTTTCCTCCTGTGTAAAATGAGAACTGTTCAAAATAATAATGAGAATATATATGACATATGTAGAATTATATTTAGAACGTGTTAATTCTAGGTAAATGTTAGCTGCCATTACATGTTTTACTTTCATTCCCTTACCACTTACACTTTTGTAGTCTAACTTTGGCAGCATTTGATGCATAATAAACATTCTGTAAATATACATTGGGTAGATACAAGGCTGTATTTTTACTACGATTTACTCAGCAAATGTTAGTGTCAGACATGAAAGGCTAGATGCATGATGATTTAAAGTACCATTTCTTGCCTTATTGAACTTCACTATCTAGTTTGTGAGATGGGCATTAACCAATAATCCAATGAATGGAAAACTAAAACTGAAAGATACTGTAAATTAGGACATTAAGACAATACTGTGAGAGCCTTTTCTAGAGGAATTTGGCCTTACTAGGGAAGTGAAATGAGGCTTCTCTGAGGAAATGGTGTTTAACATGGTATCTGAAGGGTATGGAGTAAAGTTGGTAAAGACGGGACACCATGTGCAAGGTCTGTGGTGGAGCAGAGCGTAGTGAGTGTCCAGAGCAGCTGGACTCTAGTGGATAAGTGGGAACTTGTTAGGAGATCAGGTTAGAAAGGTGAATGGAGTCAGACCATGTAAGATTGAAAAAATGTGAGCAAATAGAGTAGATGCTGCTAGACCAATCAGGAGACTGTTTAAAAAGTTCAGGAAGAAGTGATGCAAGCGAAGACTGCTTGGGAAAGGAAGGCAAGTGTTGGTGAAGATAATGAGAAAAGTGTTATGATTCTGGGCTATTTGGGAGATATTGCTAACAGGTAGGTGGAGGAAGTGGACAGGAAGATCATGAATTTGTTTGGATATGTTGTTTGAAATACATCCGACAAGAGATACCAGGTTGGCAATTGGGTATACAAGCACGGTGCTTAAAAGAGACTAAGAATTAATTAATTCGAGTTGATGATTATTTGAAGCAATACTCATGGACAGAATCTTGAGAAAGAATGAGGTGTAAGAAGAGGCAAAGCCGCAGAGTTGAGTCTTGAATAAGTAATACTTTATGATCAGAGGAGGCTGTACTCCCAAGAGAGACAGGAAAGGCCATCAGAGTCCACAGATGGAAAGAAAAGGAGCAGGCAACAGTGGAGTGCTACTGGGAGAGCAAGTGAGAGTAGCTGCTGGGCTGGCGAGCAGGTCCAGGGGGGTGTCTTGAGGGCTGTGGGGCAGTGATGGAGGTAGGAGCAAATAAGTAGAAGGGGAGGCAGCAAGAGCATGAGCACATGGACAGCTCTCCAAGAAGTTCACTTCTTTAGCTCTCTTCTAACAGGGCAGAGAACTATAGCTGAGTACAGGATTCTGGTTATCACTTCATCATTCAGAAGTATTTAACCAAATATACGTTTCATACTTTGTGTACTCCAAGGATCTACTGATTTCGGAAATGTTACTTTTGTGGTTCCTGGAATTCATCCATATTTTTACATTGGATCTGATGCCTTGAATCACACTGAACAGTACACTGAAGCTGCAGGTAAGTGTCAGACATGAATGCTTGGGGTGTGCTCTCTTTCCCTGGTAGTAGCTACCTTTCTTATTTTACTACCTAACACCACCTGAGAAAGTACTATATTGTGGTAGGCAGTTGGAGAGGCACTTTAGAGATACTGAGAGGTAACTTGAGGAATTAAATTAATTTTTAATGGAAATATTTTAACTCATTTTTTTGTCTTTTAGGATCACAAGAAGCTCAGTTCTATGCTTTACGTGTGGCCAAAGCTCTGGCAATGACTGCATTGGACGTTATTTTTAAACCAGGGTTGCTGGAAAGAATCAGAGAGGACTTTAAATTGAAACTTCAAGAAGAACAGTTTTTAAATACAGTAGAATAAAAGGAAGACTCGGAGTCACTTATGAATCATTAAGAGGAATAAGTTTTTTCTTTAATCTCTTTAATGAAAGTGTGTTTATTTTTCAATTTTAAAGGATTCAGACTTTGTCTTTATGTGATAAGGACGGACAGGATGTAGAGGAAACACATCTAAAATGAAAATATTTGCAAGTCTATACTTGATGGAATTGTGATATTTCGGGAGTTGGTATGTGATACCATTTCCTAAACAAGCTAGAAGATACATGATTTATCACTGATTACATTTTATAAATTTATATGTTGTATATTTGTAAAGGTCCAAGGAATTTCAAACCTTGAATTGACACCTGTGAAAGAGTTTTATGGTATAAGTGGTAAACATATTCTCTGAAGTAGTTTTAAAGTTCACATTCTAAGTTTAGGCAAAATCTGTTTCAGATATCTGACTATAATTGTTTTGGTTTAGATTGGTTCTTCATTTGTAATAAAAGTAGGCTTTTAATCAGAAATGCTTGTGGGAAACAACGAGAAACTCAGGTACAAAGAATAAGCTTTGTTTTTACCATTCGAAGGAAAATGAGAATGTTCTTTTTTCACATGTAGTTAACTCTAAAAAGTGGCATTAAAGTAATCCCTAATGCAATGTACAGTAATAGGAACAATTATAAACAGGTTTGGACTCTTCCTATAAGGTGTTTGTGTGGTAGCCCAGACTGTTCTAGGAGGACTTGAAAGAGGAGCACTGGCTGGGACCTGCTTTGCTCTCTCAACTCTTCAGTGTCGCCCAGTAGTGCCTGGAAGCCAGCCTAGCCCCTCCGACTGCACAGAATTCTGAATGTCCTTAAATCTCCTGCCATCCCAATATTTATTAAAAATTATTATAAATTTTTCATGGTTCCTTAGGGTGAATTTCTTGAAAATGATAAAAGAATGTGAAAAAATACCTGGTAAAACAGATATTTTAAACTCTGATTATAGTAAGCTCTGGAATACCTTATTTTAGAGGGAGATCTTGGATTTGTGTAAGCATTCTGGAAATGGAAGAGGAAGGAAAATATGCATTTGTCTTCTCTGGCATAAGCGAGTCATTTGGGGCCCCTGATCTGCCAGTTTGCCACTTTAAGGTCACCCCTCCTTACAGTGAGCAGATAACTCCTAATTCCTATTCTATCTGAAATTATTCAAAGGTGCAAGAAAGAGAGGGGTTGTATTTGGAAGGATTAGCAGTTAAGAATTGCTATTCTTCTGTGTTGAGGTCTGCAGACATCAGCCTGATTAAATAGCCTGCTTTTTTTAATACAATCAGCGTGCTAAGAATAGTTTTTATATTTTTAAAGATTGTAAAACAAAACAAAAGCAACAGAGACTGGATGATGTAACCTGCAAAACCTAAAATATTTACCTAACAAAAAGCTTGCCAGCCCTTGTTCTATGTAGTAAAATAAAACCTGTTTCTCTTTGATTTATGTCTTATCATCAAATTGTGTCCTAGGATAAAATTTAAAATTTCTGCATTGAAAACACCAAGAAAGGGATTTAGATGTTCTGACATGTTGACCTTGATTAATATAGTTCATTAACAGTTCTGTACTATACAGTAGAAGTTTCCTGTCCCCATCTAACCTCTCCCTCATTCTGCGATACATTTACCCTGCTGCCCTAGGATTCTCCTCTATGCAAGCAGATCTCTTAACTCTTCATGTCACCATTTAGAACTTGATCCTGCATGCCACCCATTGTCTGATTACATAGAGGAGTGGGCATCAACAGAGGCTTCAGTCTGAATTAGACATGCCAGAGATACCTGGTTTTATAAACAGATTGTTTCCTCATTACCAATTTTTAAATTTCTCAAATAGATGTTTTAAGTTACTTATGTAAATTCTTGTATCCCAAGGAATGGGGTTTTATTTTCTAAAACCTTGATAAAATTCTCAGTGGTTATTAATTGCTATTCCAACATACTGATACATCCTATTGTTTGTGAAATGCCACAAGTTGATACTCATATGAAATGTTTGTGTTTTGTGATTAACATACTTTTTAAAAACAAATTAGAGAAAATTCAAGGTTAACATTCTGCTGTTAATGGTTCATTTGCATTCTGATAAAGTTGCGTGTGAGAGCAAAGTGTGGAGTTGCAGCTGACATACAGGACAGTGCTATAATCTGCACCATGTGCCATGTGCAGTGTGAGGAACTAATATGCACCAAGATTTGAGCCACTTTTGAATTTGTTATACTTTATTTCTCTTTTAATTTAAAATTTTTGGTTAAAATATGGATTTATCCATTGGAATATGGTCACAGATTTATCATGTCAGAAAAGTTGTACCGACAGTGTATAAGTCTGTCTAGAAATACGGCTTTTTAATCTTTGACATTTTACATTATTTTAACTGTTATTCAGATTTAAAAACAATTTTTTTTACTTTACATATGCCAATGAATTTATTGAGCTGTATTACAACTAAAAGCATAAATAAATGCATAAATTCTGGAGTAAATTCCTGTATGCTTAGGAACCAACTACAGCTGATCTTCATTATGCCATTTGAATTAGGAGACTGCTGCTTTTGTAATTATAGTTTTTCTTTTGGAATTAATTTCTTTACTCTTACACTTTAAAGGTATGTTTCCTAAATAACTGTTAAATTTTCATAAACACACTTAGCTTTTATATTATCATTATTCGTTGGTCTTCACATTTTGGATTAAATTTTCAAAGATTTTGGAATGTAAAGAGAGATGCTAGATTATTTGTGAACATTGTCACGTTTAGATAAAGGTTCTATTTAGTTCTTTATTTTTTTTTAAAGACAGGATCTTGCTATGTAGTATGTAGCTCAGGCTGCCTTGAACTTCCTATGTAGCCCAGGCTGGCCTCAAACTCAAGGTGGTGCTCTTACCTCAGCCTCCTGAGTGTTGAGAGTATAGGTATGCATCATGCCTGGCTCCATTCATTCATTCATTCCCTCAGTGCTTTGAGACAAGATCTCATTATATTCTCCAGGCCGGCCTCAATCTCACAATCCCCCTGTCTCATCCTTCTAAGTGAGTAGCTGGGATTACAGGTTTGTACCACCACACACGCTTTAGTTCTTTATACGTAAAAGATGAATGTTTATTTTTTTAAAAGGTTGACAAAGACTTTTTTTCTATAGCACTGGGAGTTGAACCCAGGACCCCACACATACTAGGCAAGAGTTGTACCACTGAACTACACTGCAGCCCTTCTCATTTTTTGAGACAGGGTCTGACTGAGTTACTCAGGTTTACCTTGAATTTGGCAGACCACCTGCCTCAGCTTCTGATTACAGGCATGTTCTCAGATTACAGGCATGTTCGACTGTAACCCACTGATACTTTTTTTTTCAGTAATACAGGGGGATTGAAACTAAGGCCTTCACACTGAGCTACATCTCCAGTCCTTTATTTTTATTTTGAAGCAGGGTCTCACTAAGTTTCTCAGACCGGGCTCAAACTTGGAATCCTCCACTTCTGTCTGCCTCCCAGAGTTCTGAGATTACAGACCTGTGCCACCATTCCTGGTGAATAAGACTTTATTTAGGTAAAAGGTGACGACCCAATAAAACTCAGCCAGCGCAAATTTGGGGTTCTGAGGATACCTCTCTGGAATAAGCTACCAGTGGAAAAGTCTCAAGTTTATTGAGTGGCCTTTTATTGACATACTAGCTGAGTGACAGGGGTCATGGGGCAAATGGTTGTCATAGCAACAGCTGTTTGTTGTCCCAGGTAAGCCTTCACCTAGCAATGGGGTGCTGCAGGATGAGGGACAGGCTGTGATTATTCTTGGACCTCAGGAACTTGGGCAGCTGGGAACAAATGGGGGTCAGACCTATCATTTCTTGGATTTTTCGGGTAGTGAAGAACAGGGTAAGTGGTTGGGTATGGGGGCGTGGGTGCTCATCAAGTGCTTCAAGTGGGGGGCAAAGTTGTGGGGTTCGATGGGATGACGTGAGAAACAAGGCAGTTGCCACTTGAGAAGTGAACTGAAACATTTGCGTTTAGATGAAACTAGACAGTGTCTGAAAGACACAAGGGGCAGATGTGATTAGGAGTATTGAAATGGGCCAAAGAAGGGGTATGAGCCAGGAGCTCCAGGAAGTGGTCAGCTTCCTCCGGGAAAGGTCCAGGGCCTGATTTTATAGGGCGGTGGCTTGATCACGCAGCCTTTTGACGCCATCTTGTATAAGTCTGTACTTGTCAGTGAAGAAACAGTAGGTTTGACATAGCAAACAGAGCATGCAAAGCTAGCTGAGGAAATAAGCAGGACCTGTAAATCACAAGACCCCAGGGCTTCGCCAGATAACTCAGGACCCGTATGTAGAACTTCTCGCGAGCGCTCGCGAGATGTGGGCTGCGCAAAAGAGGCCTGTGACTCCTCATGATACCCGGCCCTGCCTCAGGTGTGCTTTTGGTGTTACTTTTTATCCTTTTTTCTCTCTGTTTGGCCTAAATTTGCCTGCAGAGCTAGTTCTTTCCTTACCCCCTCACTCCTCATTTTAAAATAAATGTTTGGCTTCATTTTTGGCTTGTCCCATCCAATTCTTTGCTCGAGACAAGAAGAACCTGGAAAACTTTGTTTGGCGAGCCATTTGTAAAGGACCTACCCGACAACAGGTTTCCTGGAAAAAGGAGGAGTCCACCCTTCTCTGCAGTGGGCAAGTCTAGGACTCAGCGGTTTTGGAGCACAACAGCAGCCAGCGAATCCATTAATCTTACAGGTTAGTTCGATGAAGAGGGTAGAGGAATGTTGAAGGGGAGGGCAGCGTGATCAAGGCGGTGAGTGGAGTTCCAGACGATAGGAGATAACTGTGTGCAGCAGAACGGTGAATAAAAGACCTCTGTGGGCAGATCGTGATCACAAGATAGGTTTTAACTTTGTAAGTGTAGCTATCTCTGTGCAACTAGAGGTATACGCGGTGCTGCTTGAGGTGTCTTTGTTCTTATGGAAAGTGTCTTTACTACATGTTTTTATAACATCGTTATTTATACCCTGTATAGAAAGCCTTTTTCTCAGTTACCAGTTTAGGATTATGTTAAATTAACAGACTTTAACAAGGTAAATCTAAATTAGTAGCTTAAATGTAACTACAAATTGGAAATTAACTCTCTAATGAATTACATTTTAAGCAGGCATGAATATAGGACCTGTATAAAACAATTAGTTGTTTTAGGTTGAGTATCCCTTATCTAAAATACTTGGGATAAAATAGAAAATAAAATTTAAAAAATACTTGGGATAAGAAGCATTTCAGATTTTGGGCTTTTTGGATTTTAAAATATTTGCATATATATAATGAGATCTCTGAAGGATTGGACCCAAGTCTGACCACAAAATTCCATTGTTTCATATACTTTAAAAAGAACCAGAAGGTAACTTTATACAGCATTTTTAGTGCACTTGTGTTTTAACTGTAATGCGTCACATGGGATCAGGTATGGAATTTCCCATTTTTGTCATGTTGGTGCTCAAAATGTGCATTTTGGAGCATTTTGAATTTTGGATTTTCAAATTGTGGGTGTTTAAACCATACTATTACATACATAAGATTGTGTATTGCTAATATTAGGCTTGCCTCTTAAAATTCGTGGACTGCTTTTTAATCTTAAATTCTCATATGAACTCTACATAGACTAGTCTTCAAATTATCAAAATAAATTCTCATTATAAGATAAACCTTATGATAAACTTGTTTAACTTATTGCAGCAAGCATTTTATATAGGTTGAGTAATTACATAGTTTGGGATAATGCATTTTAGTGTGTATGAAGTTAATATTTTCAAGTAAGCAGTCTCTGCTTCCATCAGATTGTAAGTTTTTTGGTAATATTTTAACGGACATGTTAAAATGTATATGAAAAAATCTAAAATGTTAATAAGCTTGTTTATCTAATAACATTTGTCTTAATTTTTTGATGATACATAAAGAGTTAACAGAATTACCCCAATACTACCTAGTATGGCTATACTTTGTGTTACCCATCAGTATTGTAGATATTGGTTTGCTCAATTATATAAATGTCATATGTTATTCATATGAGAATTTGTAAAGAACGAATTATTTTTGTTTTAAATGAATGTTTTACTAGGCTTAGAAGCTGAAAAAATGCAATTTTACATGTTAGATATATAGTTCTAGTATTGAATTTAAGTTTTTAGTTTTAAAAACAATCCAACTTCAGTAGAAAGTAATTCTTTGTAATAATGCACCTGCAGTAGGGCAGATTTTTAGATTTTTATCAATGGGTGAAGAATAAGTGCTGGGAATAGTGGCACTTATTCTAGCACTCTGGGAAGCTGAGGCAGGAGGATTTCAAGTGAAGCCCAGCCTGGGCAACTTAGAAATTTAGTGAGAGCCTGTCAAGAGGGGTAGAAGGGTGGATGAGTGTGCTGGGGATATAGCTCAGTAGCTCAGTGCAAAGATTCTGGGTTCAATCACCAGTACAGAGAAAAGAAAAGAAAAAAAAAAAAGAACTATTTCATAAGAGAAAATTTTCTCTGTCTAAACTGGTTAAAGTTCACACTTCTAAAAAATATTTTCAGTGATTAAAAAGTTAAAATGTAAGATTAGCTTTGGTTAGATTAGTGAATCAAAGCTTCTCATTTTAAGAAACCTTAAAAATACAAAATAGAAACAAGTATCGGATCAGGCTCTTAAATAGACAATAATCTTGTTTAGTTCAGAGAACAAAGTAGATTTTGCCTCACTGGATGGACAATTGCATTTGAGAGTTTGAAGTCTTATCTATTTGTTTTGTTAGTTATTACTGATAGTATTTTGATTCGCTTAAGGGAATGGAAAGCAATTAAAAACCTACATCTTTTCTGCTTAAATATAACTTATTCAAAGTATAGCAAACTGTATAAATCCATACATGGTTACTGGTTGTAAGTGATACAGATTTAGGATTAATGGTGGCCTCATAGTGTATCATCTGACCTGACCCATTCCTTGAGAAGAGTGTGTATTGTTATGATACAAGAATCTTAAAAGAGTTTAATGTGAACCTAAGTAGCCTGTGACTGTAAATAGGGTTAAAGTGTGCTCTTTGTTTGAGAGATGGGTAGGATGCCACTTTTGAAGAAGTAAACTTAGATGTTTGCTTCTGGAGCGTCCCCCAAAAGCCCACATGTTAAAGGTTTGGTTATCAGCCTGTGGTGCTGTTGGGAGAGGATGGACCTTTAGGAGAAGAGGCTAGTGCCTCTGAAGGGGAAATTGGGACCCAGCCCTTTCCTGTCTCTGTGCTTCCTGGCTGCTATGAGGTGAACAGACCTGTACCATATGCTCCTGCCATGATATACTGTGTTGTCACAAGCCCAAAGCAATAAGGCCAAGTGACCATGGACTGAAACTATGAGCCAAAATAAACCCTTTCTCTTATTATCTCAGAGATTTTTGTCATGGGGACAAAAGTCTTACTGTTTTTAGCTCAGTATGTCACAATCATATTTTACTACTTCTTAACATCATGGCTTGATCTATCCCCATTGCCAAAGAAATATATTTTCTACATATTTCAAAAGTATGTCCTTTGTGTTGAACTAGTTGCTGAATTTCTTTTTAAGTTTGAAGGATCCCTCTAGGTCTGGTTGTTGTTATTATTATTATTACTATTATTATTATTATTACTATTATTATTATTATTTTGATACTGGGGATCGAACTCAGGGCCTTGTGCTTGTGAGGCAGGCACCCTAACCCACTGAGCTAAATCCCCAGCCCCCTTTTGGTTAAGATCAAGTGTAGTATCTGTTCTCACCAGGTCTGGTCATTATTGAGTTCAGGGTGTCTAGCTGGAAGTTCTTCACCTGGTTCTGGTTACTAATTCTGGGTTTCCTGAAGGACCAGTTTTTTCCTCTTTCAGCACTTTGGAACGTCTACACCAACTGAAATGAAATTTTGATAAGAGTGGACAGATGAAATTAACTATCCTAGGAATTTAAATTGAGATAGAATCATTTAGATGATGGTGACCTTTGGAATTCTGAGGTCAGTAAGCCTGGAGCACAGAAGGACATGTATGGGCACAGGAGAACACTCTTGGTAGCATAAAGCATTCACCTAGCAAGAATGAAATGTTCTATACTGCCTGTAAAGAGAAGCTGTTAAGTCTTTCTAGTTTTCATAAGGCCCAGCTGAACTTCTCTTTATTTCTTTAATTTCATAGCCGAGATTCCCCTGTTTTTTATTTCTTAAGATTGAATGGGTTACTGATCCATACTATTAAATACAGTTGGCCCTCTAGCCATAATTTCTGAATGGATTCGACCAACTGTAGATTGAAAATACTGTATTCAGGAAAAAAATTCACCTGTACTAAACATGTACAGATTTTTCTTCTGGTCATTATTCTCTGAACAATACAGTATAACAATTGTTACAGAGCATTTACAATGTATTAGGTATTATAAACAATCTAGAGGTGATTTAAAGCATACAGGAAAGTGTGTAGTTACATGCAAATAAACTACTAAAAAATACCGTGCCATTTTATATAAGGGACTTGAGCATCTTCAGATTTTGGCATCCATGGGGTGGGGCTGGGGACCAATCCCCTGTGGACAGTGAGGGATGGCTATATAGTTCAATATGCATTCCTGATTATTAGAGTATTAGACAGCTAAGAATCTAGACTTATACTACTTTGATGAACAAAGAATGGTTAATAAAGAATATTGATCTCAAATCAAAATCCATCCTATATATTCATTGTTGACATAAGGAAATAGTTTTCTGCACTGAGAAAAATATATGACTTTAGAACATTCATCACGGTACAGTCTTTCATCAAATATTAAGGAAAAGATTTACTTGTACATCCATGGTATGCTTTGATTTTAATGACTGCAAAATACTACAGGAAATTTTTAGTAGAAAATGGTCATGCTATGTTATACAAAAGAACAAAAATCAATTTGCACATAAAACATGACATCAACTATATAAAATGTATGGAAAATGAAATGGAAAATAATATGGGTTGCTGTGGCTAATAGGATTATAATTGAATTTTTTTCTGCTTTCTGTAACTTGATAAAATTTACAAACTACTCAGAAAAGGGGAGGAAAACAAAAGGAAGTTTACCTCCCAAATCAACACTTAAATCTCAAGTAATTCTAGTCCATATTCTCTTAGAATTATTTTTCTAAATATAACAGAACTTTATGGTAAAGGAATATTTAAAAGATATCCATGTATGGATGTTTCTTTAACCTGTGCTTAGGGAAGGCTCTAGAGAACCAGTTCTTCGAAGTCAATAAATCAACTGTAGTACTTAACACAGTGCTTAGTAAGCATTTACTATTGAATAAATTGTTGAATATATAACTGGCACATTCATATTTTCTGAATGATACTTGAAGGCATGTGGTTATGAGAATCTGGTTCAGAGTTTTGCTAACTTGGATATGTATGTGAATCACTTGAGTTATCTTGTAAACTGTGGTCTGGGGTGGGTGGAGCTGGAGATTCTGCTTTCCTCACATGTTTGGGAATTATATTCCTAGGTAATGCAGCGCTGCCCTGGGGATACTTTTGAGTTCCAAAAACCTAAATTGTATTTGTCTCAAAAATAGGTATGGTGAAAAAAAAAAATAGGTATGGTGATGATGCAAAGTGAAAATCCAACTTGAAGAGTTCCATGGTAATTAAACCCTGTTAGGAACAGTGTTGCAAAACAGGAAAATAGTTCTGATTGCTGTGCTTAAATCTTCGGCCGGGGGCCGGGGTGGGGGCGGGGATGGTGCTGGTGATCGAATACAGGGCCTTGTGCTTGCTAGGCGGAGCTACCGTGGATAAGCATGCTGTGTTTCACAACTAAAGACCATGTTGCAAAGACATAACTGCATGAAATGGCAAAAGTCAACAACTGTATAGCTAGGTTCATATTAGTTTATAGTCACAGTGTTTTGGAGAGAAGCCAGACCGTTGGAATTGGTTTTTAAATAGGGATAGTTATGTGCAGATGCATAACATGAAAAAATGGTTTCAGTTTTGGGAGTGAAGATTGAGAAGTTTTCAGAGCACATTTTTTTCTTCTTTCATTATGCTTGAAAGTAAAAATACCATTAAATTGGACAATATCAAATTGATTGCTTTCCAATAGAAGGTCAAAGAGAAAGAAAGCACTGGAAAATTACCAGTGGGATCCTGTTTAGACATGCCCAAAAGAGATTTAAAACGTGGCCTTTGCATGAGGGAAATTTTGGCATTGTAAATAGCTAAATTTCTTAAAGCAACATTGCCTCTTTAATCATTATCAAATAATTCCACTGACTTATTTGCCTACAAAAAAATTCTTTTTCCTTGGAGTCTGTTGTTTTTAGGGACATTTTGAAGTTATATTTCATCTAGGTGCTACATTGCAACAAAAATTAAATTTAAGTCCATATTTTGTATTTCTTTCTGAAATCTTTTTTCTTGCTTCAGTAGGTTTTCCCCAGTGCCACTCCTAGAAATGGCAAAAATCTAAGCCAAATAAAATGGTGGGAATTTGGGATAAAATTACTTTTTGTATCTTTTTAATAGTGTTGTTCTCTTATTGTTACTTTTCAGAATAAATTAGACCTATGAGAGGCTGAAAGTTTTTTGTTTTGTTTTGTTTTTTTAATTGTAGAGCCACGAACTTTAGATAAGTTCCTTAGGGTTCGGTCTTAAAAATGCCACAACAGCCATTTCTTCCACATACCAGTCAAACTGTCAAGGATTATAGGAACTCAAAGATATTATCTGTACCTTATCTTAGTCACTGGGGTATGTTTAAATCTCATGTGTCCTAAACATGGAAGTTATGCTAACTTTAAGCTTTTCATTAAGAATTTTTACTTAATTTTATTATTTTCTTTCATTAAATTCTTATCCCCCATCTCTTAGTGTACATTTTTCAGTGAGTTACGAAAGATTTTTGTACTTGAAGATTGAGTCTTTAGGCTGTTTTAAACAGAGCATCGAAACTTGCAAACCATGAAAAGCGAAAAAGCTAAAAGTTTCTCTTTTTTTGTACGTTCCTTGTATTACAGATACAAGGCATAATTAGATGTTGGACACCTTGTATAACCTCACTTTAGCATGGATTTGATTAGTTACTTTCATTGAGTTCTCAGGTCAAGGCCTGCATGCTAACCAGTTGCCCTACAAATCGTATTTTGTACAATGGCCTTCAACTGTACAAAGCTCTAAGTGCTCCTTGAAGAAACCTAAACTCACCAATATGTACACTGTTCTCGAAGTAAACCAAAGAGCATTTAATTACCTTGGTCTCAAGAAGAATAAAGTTACATCCTTGTACACAGGTGCTATTACTAGAAATAAATTAGATAAATAAGACAATAAATTAAAAGTAAATTCAGACTATGGAATTAAAAGCTAGAGCACCCACTTGTTTTGAAAGTTTATGATAATACAGAAGAGAATGAGCTCTAAAATTACTATTATAAGTAAGTTACTCTATAAAATTCTAGATATGTGTATAGGATAATGCACTTTTTATTCCTGCAGGTACTGAGATTTCCCATGCATACCAGTTCCTGAAATTCAGTTGTCTTAACACGGTTGTTCTTAATAACTTCTTAGTAACTTATTTCTGTACAGGAGTTATTGTCATTCATGTGATTACATCCACAGATGGGAGTCTTAGGGTTGAAACTCATAAGTTCATGTTCCTAGAGGTGGAATGCAAGTGCAGGATTAGGTTATATCTAGAACTGTACTCTTTTCCAAAATAGTCATGCAAAAAGTTGGTGGATTGGTGTTATGGTTTACATCCACACTGTCCCCCAAAGTCTCGGGTGTTCAGAGATGGAGCTTTTGGAAGGTAACTGAATCACGAGGGCTCTAAGTTCATCAGTGGATTAGTCCATTGGTGAAATCACAATTTGATGCATTATTTGGAGGTAATGGAAACTTTGAAGAGGGGGCCCGGTTGAAGAAATGGGTCATGGAATGTGACCCTGGGGACTTTCTAGACTCTGGCCTCTCCTCTCTTTTCTCCTCCTCCTCCTCCTCCTTTTCCTTCTCCTTCTTCTCCCCCCTTCTCTCTCTCCCCCTTCCTTTCCAGTCCTCACTCCCTCCCTCCCTCCTTCCCTCGTCCCTCCCTCTCTCCCTCCTTCCTAGCCACCACAAAGTGAGCAGCTACCCTTGGCCACACCCTTCCATGATGTTTCTGCCTCACCACAGGCCTAAAAGCAGTGGAGCCAACTGACTGTGGACTGAAACCCTTGAGCCAAAATAAACCTTTCCTCTTTAAAGGTGATTGATGTCAGTATTTTGTCACAGTGATGGAAAGCTGACAGTTGGAAATGTAAAAATATTAACTAGCCCTTCACCACAAATAGTGTGCGAAGCACTGGTCTAGAATGTTGCCTACTACATAACCATCATAGGTATTCATTATTACTTGATGGATGAATGAATGAGGTCATTGCTTAGTCAAAATATTTTCTTATACTAGTGTTTATGTATTGTGTATGGCAGTCCAGTATTTATCTGTTACCAATAATAAGTTGAATAGCCATTGAGTTAGCAGTCTTTCACTTACCTTGAAAGTGCTTTTTATAAAACTAGGTTTACAAATGTTAGCTTTCATTGTTACTAACAGAAACCATTTTTTATTCTAAAGTGTATCCTCACCGTATATATGAATTACAAAAAAAAAAAAGAACTAGAGAACATTGGTTAGGAATACATAACACAGGAAGAGAATATTGCCACTAATTAAAAGCTGGGTTGAGTAAAACCTCCATTCGCTACTGGCTAACATTTCTACACATCATTATGCCCACGTTACATCACAGCAATGACATGAAACCTTTAGATCCTACGGTGTCTTCTGAACTATCAAGAAGTTACATTAAGTTTGATATAGTTTTAATTAAGTATATTTTATAGTATTTTAACTTTAAAAATTAATCAATATGGCCATATAGTACCCTCCTATCAACCAGATAATATTATTAACCAAATTTTTCTATTCATTCCAGTAAAAGCTTATTAAGTACTATAGATGACCGCATATATGATGAGATTTTCTCCAAAATTATCCATCAGAAAAGATTTGCTCTATATTTGAGTACTTACAAAGTCATATTACAGAGCTTTCTTTCAATTACATGACCCCAATCCTAACCCCTAACCTGCAATATGACCTTGTTTGGAAATAGGGCCTTTAAAGAAGTAATTAATTACAAAAATATCAAGGTTTCAAACTAAATGGAAGGCAAGCAACTAGAGATGAAACTTCCCTACTGAAAATGGCAGAGGGAAACGGAAGCCCATTTTCTTTGTAAATGAAGAGGGATCCCAGGGGAATGAAAGGATTTTCCACTGAACCATATAAATGTAAGCTGAGACCTTGTTCAACACAGCTGCCATCTCAGTACTTTCCCACCTTCATGTTTAAAGATGTATTCTCTGTCTTGCTCTGAAAAATCTATCATCTTGTAATGAAATTATCTGTTTAAAAAAGTAAGGTTAAATGAGGTCGTTGAGATGGGCACTAATCCAGTATGACTAGAAAGCAGAGGAAATCTGGACACAGATGGATGCAGAGGAAAGACTATATGAAGACCCAGCAAGAAGGTGGCCATTTGTGAGCCGGGAAGAGAGAGGCTTCTGGAGTAACCAAATCTGCCAACCCTGATCTTGGACTTCAGCCTCCAGAACTGTGGAAAACTAAAGTTCTGTTGTCTAAGCCACTCAGTCCATGATACTTTGCTGTGGCGGTTTTAGCAGACTAAGAGTGTGTGATAGACGCTGGTCCAAAAAGCAAGAGGATCCCGAACTAAGTAGGTGAGAGTGCAGATGCTGTGTCATGTCATGGAAAACTAGATGACTCACCGGCCTTGGTGATGAGAAAGAAGACAGTGGCAAAGATGTTTGTGAAGAGTTTGGCAGCAGTTGTTTCATAAAATAACCAAAAAAGCAATGTTTTAAAAATATTTTTAGATATCAGAAGTTAAGATTTAATGATTTCGTCCATGTCCCTTTATGTTTACTACTTGAATTTGCCCAAAAACTCTCTTGATGGAGCTTTCATTGGAGAAATGGAAGATTGTCTTAAAATTAGGACTTGTTTGATGAGGGCTTTTAAAAAATTAGAATAAAATACAGCCCTGCAAAAAATGCCATGATATTATTTAGTGTTGATCAAATTAACTTTAAAATGAAAACGATGTTATTGTGTATATAATTCATTTTATTAAAGTGAGTTTTAGATACAACAAATACTGTTTAGATAAATTTGGTTGGGGTTGATCTGCATAGATAAATCGCATGAAGAACTCTTTTAAAATAATGCATTAAATTAGAAGCCTCTTTTTATCCCATACCCTGACAGCAGTTGACAGTGGGCCAGCCCTCTGCTGGCACAGGAGCTGCCTGGTCTAGATGACTGTTTTCTGGTTCGTAGAAAATTCTGGTATCCACTGAGTATAAATACAGACTTCCAGTGATGTCTTCCCAGGTTTTTTTTTTTTTGCATTATGATGTTCTTTTTCTCCTTAAGAAACCATGTATTTCTCATGAGTCACCTGTAGTCCCAAATTATGCATTTTCTTGAGTGTTGTTTGTATAGAAGAAATTAGTCTCTTCCCAAGTTTCTCATTGAAGGTACAACATTCTTTTGAATGTGGACCTGCTCCAAAGTACAGGTGCATGGAGCAGTGATTATGTGAAGGGAACACAAACACAAGTTTTCTAGCCTAGTTATCTCTAAGACAAAACAAAAATGAATGCATATATCCTTTATCTTCAAAGTTTCCCTACCAGAGAAATTCCACCCAAATCAGAAACTACTGTGCCAGTCTGGAGGGCTTTTCTTGTGAAGACATGAAATCTTGTGAACGTCAGCTTGAAAATAAAAATAATATAGACTATCACTGCCTTTTATTAAACATGAGGAGATGCATAAAAATAGATAATAGACTATAAACTAAACGAGGAGTTTCTGTCAGAGTGGGGATTTAGTGCATGTAGGTTCATGCAAATGAACTTTAGTTGCTTCCCAACTCCAGCTAGTTGAAAGAATTTAATGACACACATGTGAAGGAAATCATTGAAGCAAATAAGCATTTGGGATCTAAAAGAGGTTGAACTAGTGTGCCCACAACACTGGTACTGAGCTCTTTTGGGAAATCTGAGTAACATCAGTTGCTATGGTGTCAGATTGCTACAGCACCTTGTATAATACTGTGAATGCAACAGATGCTTAGTGAATGCAAGAAGTTTCTTGTCAGTATAGTTTTGGAAAGCTGGAGAAGAGAAAGCAAAGTCACTGGTGGGAATAGTTTTAGAAAAATCTTAAATTATTTTCATCATACTAGGTTATTTCTAGAGTACATACTATGCGAAAGCGGAATTTACTGAGTTATAAGACTCTACGAAAAAATAGACCAGTATATTAAATTGAATAAAATGTATGCCGCTGGAAAAATGATCCTGGAGTATTTATCAATGGCATGGGTGTTGATCCTCATGCTCACATAGCTGCTTCTCTGACTCTTCCTCTGTGGGGAGCTCCTCTCGGAGGCCAGGGTCAGCTGCACCATCATCCTGTCCGGCTTCTCCCCATTTTCTGGCATGTAGTTTCCCAGGTCATTCACCTCGCCGTCGCTGTAGCTGCCTTCAAGCATCACCGCACGGGGCTGAGGTAGCCCACAGGTGCAGGGCAGCTGCAAACACAGCAGACACACACTGGCATGTGAGCTCAGTCGCATTTCTCGAAAGCCCCACCAGAGCAACTGCAGACAGCAGTGTCGTCTTTCTCTAGTTTCCTTTAGTCCCACTTTGGGAGAAAGGTAGGAGAATAATGGTGGTTCCACTGTAAACATCCTTAGATGGCACGTATCCATTTTTGTTGAACTAAAGTCTATAAAGTGACTCATAGAAACAGCACAATGTCATAGCAGAGATGAACAAGAATGTATATGGTTAGATTAATGGCCCTGTTCTCCATGAGATGGTAAACACACTGAGCAATTGATAAAAGTGCTTAAAATCACATTTGTGTGTGTGCGTGTGTGCATGCGTGTGTGTATGTGTGTACAGTGTGGGGGTGGGACTGGAAAGGTGTGGCATCGTGGGGATAGCTCACTACCATGTGGTTAGATTTTTTTCTGGAGGATAACCATTGAGTTGCAGACTGGAAGGAGAAAGGAAAGCCTGGTGGGAGGATACTGTGGGAAATGATGGCAGATGTAGGAGGTCACATATGAGGGAAATGCCCTAGAATGGAGGATGTTTGTCCCTGGAGTGTTCTTTTATTCCACTTCCGTGTTCATAAACAGTTTGTTTCACAATGTTAAATAGTCATTTTTCTTCTGGGATTCTGTCATGAAACTCTGGACATCACTATGATTAAAAGGACTATTCTCGTTAAGTTGGCTTAGTGGCTTCTGGTATATGATAGGTGCCAAATAAATGTTTTAGCTAATGGAAGATGTAGCCCTAAGTAAATTTCATACTGTTAGACATCATTTTGTTTGCTCTTCACATCAAACTTGTGAAGTAGGTGGAGGAGGGGTATTACAGCCCCGTTTTACAAAGTTTGACCTGCCCACAGTCTCAGGTCCCAGCCTGCCCAGACCCTCTAGGCCCTCAGGAAAGTCACCTTCTCCCGCAGCTTCCGCTCCTTCCGCTCCTGCACAGTGGTCAGGTAGTTGACGGCCGCGTACTCCAGCACCGAAAGGAACACGAACACAAAGCTGACCCAGAGGTAGATGTCCACGGCCTTGATGTAGGACACTCGGGGCATGGAGGCGTTCACGCCCGTGATGATGGTGGACATGGTCAGCACCGTTGTGATGCCTGCAACAAGCATTGAGTGAGGAATAAGCATGTGGTATCTTTCACTAAATTCTAGATGACTTGGTATCTGTTTCTTTGTTCCTATTGCTCCCTCAGCCTAGAAAGTCTCTACCCTGCCCCTCTCTCTAGCAAACACCTACTTATCCTCAAGATTTCCCTTTTAGGAAACTTTCTGTGTTCCTCTCCCGACAACACACTGTTCCTTCATCCCCCTGCTTCCTGCCTTTCCACATGTAGCTTGGATTTTCATCATAGTATCGAATCACTTTGTCCTTCTGCAGAGAACCCCAGATATTGTGATATTAAGGGATTTCTTTCAATCATTTAAAAAAATAAAAACAAGATTGCGGGGTTGGGCACAGTGGCTCACACCACTGTGAGCCAGGTTGAAGGGGCTGAGGCAGGAGGAGGATTCCAATTTTGAAACCGAACTGGACAATTTAGCTAGATCATGTCTCATTACACGTTTGAGCCCAGACTACACAATTTAGCTAGATTATGTCTCGAAAAATAAAATGGGCTGGGTATATAGCCCAGTGATAGAGCACCCCTGGGTTCAATTCCCAGCACTAGAGGGAAAACCCACGTGTATGAGCAGGTTTATGTTTCTTGCAACTACTCCTCAGTCAAAGGGAAAAAAGCATGTGAGGTTTATTACAGTTGTGTCCTTGATGCTGTTGTAAAGTCCTGTAGTCCTGGACCTGTCTCATTAGCTGTCAGGCACCTCTGACAGCCACCCCCATACGGGACCCAGCTGCCCATCCAGCAGTGTCGACTTGAGGACTTAAAGGTCATTTTTACCAAGGATTTCATTTATAGGAGACCAATTTAAAAACTTGAATGATCGTTTACTTAGCACACTGACTGTTCAAGCAATAGAACAACTGTTAGAGGACAGGGCATCTGTCCATGGAAATTTGCCCAGGATTTCAAATTAAGCTCAGAACATTTGCTTGGCAAACATCAAATCACAGGGGATTGGGGTCACCCTAAAGGCCAGCTCCAATCCATTTTCACTAAAACCTGGTGGGTCACAGTCTCCTTTGCAGGCTCTGAACTGTCTGAGCAATAGTGGTATATGTGATTAAGCAGGTACAATATTTGAAATGAGAAAGAGTTGATGGCAACCTGCCACTGGTGGAATGCTTATAGAGGAGGAATTTTCAGCCTGCAGCATGTACAAGGATTACTTCGGAGAGCTTGTAAAAAAAACGCAAGTTCCTGGTGCTCTCTCGGATTCTGATTCTGCAAATAAAATGGGATCCAAGACTCTTCATTTTTAATAATTTCCCTCAGAGGTTCTGTCACTAAGATCCCTTGGGCTACCTTTTAACAAGCCCTGCTGTAGAATAATATTCATTATACAGATGATTGGAGAAATCATCCAAAGACCAGGATCCTCCACTCTAAGACACAGCTCTCTACCAGACAAAGGTGGGCTGCTTGGACAGGCACCTGTGGGAGCCTGGAAACAGTTTTGCTGTGTAGAGTCTTAATAATGGGGGTTTTACCCGTGAATCAATATCTTGAGGAATTTTCAAATTAGAATGCCAAAAGTAATAGCGGATCAATTTGAAAAGAATGTTTTATCTGGAAGGAATTGTTTGTATTTTCAGATACTCGGAATATGCACTTGAGATGCTCCTTACCTAAGGGGACTCTGGCAGGCACAGCTCTGCGGTCAATCCAGAAGGACACCCAGGACAGCATGACCATCAGGGTGGCAGGGAAATAGGTTTGAAGCAAGAAAAAGAATATGTGGCGACGCAGTGTGAAATTAATGTATAGGCGATTGTACCAGCCTGGGGAATACAAAGAAGAAAAGATAGTACATTTCATAGCTACTCAGCTCCTTCGTAAAAGAAATTTTATCCAGAGAATCATAAATGCCTTAACCATTCCACTGGAGCCTTACCATACCTTTATAGGGTGGAAGTGAAAAGTCCAGGGAACCAGGGATTATATGATAACCCACACTACCTGAGTAAATCCATCTAGGGAAATCTTTGCCCCCATCTAAACGCAAAGGGAAGCCCTAGAGAAGGCCATTTAAACTCTTGGTACTCAAAATTTGGTCTAGAACCCAGAACCTTCTCTGTCATCTGGGTGCTTGTTAGACATTCAGACCCCTAAGCCATAGCCTACTGAAGCGGAATCTCCATTTAATAGTTTCACCACATGATTTGTGTGCGTGTCAAAATTGAGACGCACTGATTTAAGCAGTTGAATTTCTTGAAGGGTGTTTTTAAAGATATGCAGCTAAGCACAATATTGTATTTAGGTACAGAGTGAATGATCCCTTAACCAGCTATGCCTTGGTCTGTCCTTGTGTTCTTTACAAGGAAAAAAGGTGCAAGGAGGAAGTGAAGGGAAAGGAACTACAGTGGAAGGAAAAGGTAAAAGCAGTGTAAGCATGAGATGTCTAGGACTGAGAATAAGTGGGGACATAGCAGCATTAAGTTGGAACTTGGCATCCTAGGTACTGCATTGGACATGCCTCTTGGAACTAGCAAGTGATTGTGGAGGGACCATCAGAATGCTGAGGGCAAAAGAACCATGCCTTGTTGAGCAGTGTATGCAGAAGATGTGCAGGATTGCCATGCTAGACTGGAGTAAAATGGTTCTTTCATTGATTAGAAGACTATGCTGTACTTCAAAGGTTGCACATCCATGTACAGTCAGTCATAAAAGCTTTTAGCAACAGAAACTGTATAAAGATTTGCGGAAAATCATCCTGAAAGGTGATTGGTCAAAACAGAAGCATGGTGGAGAGAGTTACCCAGAGGAAGACCACAGAGCATGCCCTCAGGCAATGGTGGAGGGTGTGTGTGTGTGTGTGTGTGTGTGTGTGTGTGTGAGTCAGAGTGTTGACAAGCCTGTCAGGACCCTTGACTCCGAAGAGCAAAAAGGAGGTCCACAGAGGAAGAACTGTAGTTCCTGCACTTGGGCTTAATAGAGGGTCATACACAGGGACTGTGTAGACAGTGGCGAGGAAGGAGTTGGATAATAGTGGAACACGCAGGGGTGCTGGCTGGAGCAGGGAGAATATGAATAGAAAAAAATTGAAATTGGACTTGTTTCTTGCTATATGGGAGGGATTCTGGTGAGTATATCAGGAGTGAGATCCACCTGCTAAGCTGTCAATGTGATTGTCTCAAATAAACCAATGGACATGGCTTATGCTTGAGTTCCTTACTAATATTTCCTAGGTTATCACTTCTGATAGATTGGTGGTATAAAAAGATCACTTCCATCCTATGCTTGCCATATACTAGACTTCACCCAGGACTCCCATCTTTGGTTTCAAATGCAGGCGACACAGGCTCTGCTCACTTGACAACCACATCATATGTTTCCTGAAGTAGAGGATAAACCCAAAGCCTCCCAGATTCTTGACCCCTACACCACACTCACCTGTGCTGCTGTAGAAAGCTAGTTTAGTGGTAGTGTGGAATTCTTGAATGAGGAACTGGGAGAGTGAAATCCGCTCATCTGTCTTTAAGGAGTCATTGCCTTTTTTCCAGTAGAGCATGAGGTCATCTTCTGTATAGGCATCTGAAAAGATGGGGGTCAGCATCAGGCACAGTGTGGCAAGATGGGACTGTCTGGGCGTGGGGGCTACATGGAAGTTGTGTGTTCTGACCTCCCACACAAACTACGATATTCGAATTGTGTTAAGAGAGTTTGAATAAACAAACTGCAGTCTAAACAAACAAAATGCAAAGTGATAAATCTAATTTTTCTTCTGGGTCATCAGAAAGTCTCAAGCTTGAATGTTCATGATTCCTGAAAAAGGACTCAGCCCAACAGATTAGCCTGTAATTAGGTTAAACAAAATGAAATTACTATTTGTATGTCAGACATGGTTAAATATTCCCCAAATTTTCACATAATTCAGCTTATAATCCAGGGGTCATTTAGCCCTTTCTTTTTTTCTTTCAAAATGTGGTGATTCATCAATTGATGGCAAAGACCTTTAAACACTATCAGGTAATACAGACTATATTCTAGCCAGAGAGGACCCATGAAAAAATGGGGTAGAACAACACCTTCTTCTTTAGGCCTCCGGTTGTGCCAGCCTCCCCAAAGTAAAGTTGAAATGGTTCCATGATCATCGCACTCTCTGGTGCTGTCATTTTCCCCAGTGCCATGCCCTTCAGGTAAATCCACCTCTTAGTCCAATTGCACAAACCTACCTGCAGCCTGGACATCCCTGAGGTAAAACCTAATGGAGTCACCAGTTCCATCTGTCCATGCGTAAACCATTCTTTCTGGGGCTCCCTGAAGCCATGTTATCCCCATTTTCTAACCCTCGATCTATGTGATAGATTTCTTGTGTCAGCTTGGCCGGCTATAATACCCGGTTATTCAGGCAGACACTAATCTGTGCAGGTATTTTATAGATGCAACTCACGTCTACAACTGATGGGCTTTAAGTAGAGGAGATTATCCTGGATAATCTAGATGGGCCCGATGCAGGCAAGTGAAAGCTCTGAAGAGCAGAGCTGGGGTTTCCTGAAAGAGCCTCTACCTGTGGGCTGTGGCATCTGCCCCTGTCTGAGAGTTCCTAGACTGCCTTCCTGATGGCCTGTTGTACAGGCACGTGAGAACAGAGTTGGCCCCACAACCCTGGGGGCCAGTTCCTTGCAGTACATCTGTTATTAAGTATATCCTGTTGGTTCCGCTTCTCTGGCAGAATCTTGACTGCAAAAGCCTGGAATACACTATGTTACAGATGGAAGCAGAAGCTGCCTGGTCAAGTGAGGAAAACAAGGCGCTGGAGCCAACACACTTGGTATTTCAGCCTGGCTCTGCTTCTCACTTCTGTGTCCAAGGAAAGTTATATCCTCCCTCGACTGACCAGTATTAGACCATTTTCACAGTGCATATTGTTCCAATTTCTCCACATCCTCGCCAACACTGTTTCCAGTTTTTAATGGTAGCCGTCTTAATGACTGCGAGGTGGTATCTTGCAATACTGATACGCGTGTCTCTGATAATTAGTGATATTGAACATCTTTTCATGTGCTTCTTATGCATATATGTTCTTTGGAGAAATATCTTTTTTGAGTCCTTTGCCCATTTTAAAGCAATTTGTTGTATTGTTGTTTTGAATTTTAGGAATTCTCTTATATTGTGGCTATGAGTTCTTTATCAGCTATATGACTTGCAAATATTTTCTCCCATTTTGAGGTTTGCCTTTGACATGTTGACAGTGATGTGTGTGTGAGTGTGTGTGTGTAAGTGTGTGTGTGTGATTCTGGGCCTCGCACATACTAGGCAAGTGTTCTAGTACTGAGCTACATCCCCAGCTGCCTGATACTATCTTCTGATGCACAAAGTTTTAAAATTGTCATGAAATCTGATTTATCTGTTTTTTCTTTCGTTGTCTGCACCTGTAGTTTCACAGAGCCTGGTTTTTAAACTTTTCTAGGACTTATATGTACATGCAAGTTCCCTGAGGTCCCTCGGTTGTACTTGAGTCTACTCCCACATGAACTCGCAGTGGCAGTTCCCTAGGACAACTGCTGCCAAACTTCATATTGCCAGGAAATCCCTTCTCCAATAGAAACCATACTTAGAAGAGCAATAAAAGAGAGCAAAAACAAATTCTCTGGAGTGCGTGTGTGTGTGTGTGTGTGTGTGTGTGTGTGTGTGTGTGTGTGTTGGGCCAAGGGCTTGGAGAGAGACCCACATTCACTGAGCCATAAACTCCCTCTCCTGAGCAGTTGCCCTGGGGCACTGTGAAAACTCCTGGTTCCATCATGGTTTGAAACCTTCGTCACAAGACATTAGCAGGATCAGTTGTAAGACTAGAAAATTTTGGATCCAAATTCATCCTTGATTTTTAAAACCACCCTAGATAAATCACTTTTAAAAGCATAGCCATGGGTGGGGAACACTTACTGCTCCTGCTGTAGATAGAAGTGTTTAGAATTACTTAGAAGCTATGTGCCAATGCCTGGGCACAAGTCTACTCACAGCTTTCAATTTCAAGTGAGCACGTTTGCGTGTCCAGAGGAAATCGGCTGAAATCCATGTTGCACATGGCAGTCACTGTAACCCTAGAAACAAGAAGGCAAAAACCCAAGTTTTCAAAGCCTGCAAGACAAGTACAGAATGACAAAGCAAACAGAAAAAGCCTCCACTTTCTTGCAGTATACCTGCCTCTTTCTCATAAGCCATGTGTCAGAATTTAGACAAGAAGCTTATGAGTACCCTCTTTGGAGTACTCTTAATTATTTATATTTAACATTAGGATCAGTATGCAGCAAATAAAATGTATCCTAGTATCCTGGCACATTCAGCATTTTAAAGAAGCAACAGTCTCAATCAATATAACCATGTGAAATACAGCTCATAAGAATTTGTGTGTGTGTGTGTGTGTGTGTGTGTGTGTGTGTGTGTCTGTGTCTGTGTATTACTGGAGATTGAGCACAGGGCCTCATGCATGTTAGGATCACTGAAAAATCTATTGTACTAACATGCAAGCGCTTGCTAGCATCTAATGATTTTGTTTCAGAGTTTACACAGGAAAATAGGTGTCTGCATCAAAGAATAAACAATTACAGATCATTAGTCATAGATGAAAAGTCTCCCATCCAGTGGGGAATTGTACAGCAGGACACAATTAACAGTTGTTGGCTAGTATTAAATGTACTGTTTTTCCTCCAACCACACAAAATTTGGATGTATGAATTATGAAAATAAGCTGCATAATTCATGCCTAAAAAGAAACACACAAACACACACATACACACACTTTTCATTTATTTATTTATTTATTTATTTATTTTTTGTGGTGCCGGGGATTGAACTCAGGGCCTTGTGCTTGCAAGGCAAGCACTCTAATCACTGAGCTAAATCCCCAGCCCCCACACTTTTCATTTAAATGGAAAAAGGAAAAGAACTGTCTTAAAATGGAATTATCCAAATATTTTCCTCACTTTCCCCACTCCTCTGAGTGTGGAATAGTTGTGGATTACTAGCGGGTGGGTAGTCTAATGTACCCTGGAAATGCTGATAAAGGGTGTACCGGGGTGTGGCGGGAGGGGGTTCAAACATTCACTGCCTCACGCACTGATGGGTAGACTTCCATTCCTATGGATACAGCATAATTATGCCCAGTAGCATCACCAACAAGAAAGAAAACAGGAGCAAAGTTTGGGGACACCTAGAGCTAACTGCAGAGACATGAAATATCAAATTAAGGACTTTTTTTGTTAAATGAATCAGAGGATCGAATACCTCTTTGTATTAGCTTATATAGGAACAAATGTTTTTAGAATCACAGAGATCTTCAGACATCTTCCTGCCCTGACTTGATGCTTTTCTACTCATCACCTGTATATTGAACAAGCATCTGTGAGGTAATCCAAACCCATGCTTATTTTTTTTCCTCCAAGTTCCTTTAAATCAGTGTCTGGGGAGGATTGTCCCTTGCCCTGGATGGGAACTTGACAGTCCTGTGCTTTTGCTGCTCACTGTCATGTGATAGTCAAAACTCCTGTGAGTCACAGACCACATCTCAATTCAGAAATTAAGCATTTTGGTCTGAGATATTAATCAATACTTGAAATTTAATTCAAATTAAGAGTTCTGCTCTCCTTCATCCGTGAAGATATGCAGCTGGCATGTGAGTGACTGATTTCTGCCCATGTCTGATCACTGCCATGACAAGTAGAAATGAGAGGAATGAGGGAGCCAGGGTAGGAGAGTGTCCAGACTGACTTCATGCTCCTTACACCTGCCACATCGGGGAAGCTGATACTTTTCCCCCTGTAATCTTCATGCCCACAGCTAGCTGGGACCTTCATGCCGCAAGTCTCAATTCTAGAGCAGCAACTCCCCTGCTCAGCTCTTGGTTCACTCACCATCGCTCCACACACTCTTAACTACTCCCAACAGTCCTGGGGCGCAGACTGAACCCACTGTAGCAAGGACTTCCGGGTCTGCCCCAGGGTAGCTAGACAGCTCCCTTCTCCCCACAAACTGCACAGTGCACCTCAACTGTAGGTACACACATACCAAGCTCCCCAAGTGGTCCCAGAGAAGAGCCACTCATGGCATGCCCACAACTCTCTCCCAAGAAACCGTGCACAAATCTTTTCTTCCTCTCACAATCATTAACTCTTTTGTATCTTGAGTTCAAAAGCCATGGAATTGCTTTCTCAACATTCCTTAGTAAAATCTACCTAGCGTGATGGAAGACCTCATTTATGAATTGTGATTTTTATTGTATTTTGGTAACTAGGAAACTCCCTGCCCCTCTACCTCCTGGATGGCAGCCACATCTCAGTTTGCACTCTGATCATTGGGTTCTACCCCTGTCCTCCAGTATGCTGCGGTCACATGAAGAGTGGTGACATCCCTCATCTTTACACCCTCAGAGTTTGAGACAAGGCTGTTAATAAAAATCTGTTGAACGTGGCTGGGATGTAGCTCAGTGATAGAGAGCTTGCTTACGTGCACGAGGCTCTGGGTTTGATTCCCAGCACCACAGAAACAAACTCAAAACAAACAAAAATCTGTTGAATGAATCAACAAGTGAATGAGATGGGAGAGCTATAGCTTGAACTTTAGGAGCTGACCAGTTACTGACAGAATTGAATATCTACATATTCTACACTGTCCCTAAAATGAATCTCACAATGGTAGTAGTACCTTAGGCCTCATTTTTTTTTTCATTTAAATCAAACAAACATATGCTTTTGTTTTTAATGAGAAACCAAATAATCTGGTTTTTGGCACAAAGATAGGAAAGAGATGTTTCCCTTGGTGAGGCTCACTGAGATTTTCCTGAGCACACACAGGGTTTTCCACTCCCTGTTTCCTCTGTCCTGCTTCTTGTAGTCACACCCAGTGGTGGACTAAACTAGACTTCTTTGGGCTCTCAAAAGTCTGTAGCATTGTTAGATTTTCCAGAAGTTTGTAAGCTAGGTGTTAAACAGAGCTACTGCTGAAAATTAAAGTTAAAATTAAATAAGTCATTACTATGGCTTGAATGTATGTGTCCCTCCAAAAATCCATACATTAGTTATCTTAAACTACAAAGTGTTGGTATTAAGAGGTAAGGAAGGCCTTTGGGAGGTGGCTAGGCCATGAGGACTCTGCCCTCTTGGATGGGATTAGTGCCCTTATAAAGGGACTACAGGAAGCCGGGTAGCTTCTTTCCCCTGCCCATCCTTCCTCCATGTGAGGACATAGCAAGAAGGTGCTATATGAGGAATAGGTCCTCACCACACCAAAGCTGATGTCACTTGAGTGTTATACTTCCCAGCCCTCAGAACTCTGAGAAAATAAATTTCTGTTCTTTTCATTTATTCACTTTTCTCTGGTACTGGGGATTAACCCAGGGCTTCACACATGCCAGGCAGGTGCTCTACCACCAAGCTATACCCTCAGCCCTTTATTAGTATTATTTTTCATTTTGAGACAGGATCTTACTAAGTTGCCCAAATGAGGCTCAAACTTGGGCTCTTCCTGCCTCAGCCTTGAACTCAGCCATGATGGAAGTATTTGCACTACAGAAATCATCACATCAGCACTTGATTTATTGGTTTATTAATTGTCTAGACTGAGAAAGCATTTTAAACCTATAAGTAATTTGTGTCTCATATGATTAGATTTTTAATAGTGCAGCACATTGAGGAAACATTCTTTCAATATTTGAAAACTATTATCCATCTTAGCAAAAATACTGCTTATTTCTTTGATGAGTGAGTAAACTTCTACATAGTTATTTATTGTCCCATTTTTGTCTTATTAACATACACAAAAATATCAACCAACATTCATTAAATCTACACTCAGCTGCCAATCATGTAAGTGAGAAAAATGCACACAAACATTTACTCATAGTCTGACTTTGCAGCACTTCATTAGTGATAGAGTTATAGAAACTGGTAGTGGTTTTACAAGAAAAAATAGGTAATGATAGTCAAGTTATATGCATATGGAATTTATAATGAAGAGTATTGTATATGTTACTCTTAGTGTTATTTCATTTGTAAATCATGTGCTTTATGTCAGTAATGTTGATAACAAACTTTGTGTCTGTGTACTTTCCCTCAGACAAGCAGTTGCTACACATTTACTAGTACACCAGTGGTCACACATTTTATGGTCTAGTTCTTTGCAGCCCTGTTGCTACTCCAAGGTTGTGTTGTCTTGTTGGTGAATTTTGAACCTTAAAATACCTTGCCATCATGTCAGAAAGGAGGATTCCAGGGAGAACGTGCCCACCATCCTTGATCCCTACAAGAGATGGTATTTTAAGCCTTGAAGATGAAGGTTCCTTAATCTCACTCTAAGTCTGGTACCTAACTGCTTAGATTCCAAGCCAGGGTGAGTATTAAGGGGTCTTTGTAAATATTCCTTTGGGGGATGTGAACAGAAGCTCAGTCTCACCCTCTCTGGCTCTAAAGATACTGTGCAACCATCCAGGAAGCCTCTTTTTAGACATTAGTGTGTGGATTCATCTTTATCATTCATCACACAGCCGAAGCAAAGTCCGTAAACCTGAACTGTGGCACCACCTGTGCCACATAAGAGGAGTAAATTGCAGCAGGCAGCTGCATCCCTTCCCTGTGAGGCCCCGAGCTCACCACCCTTGTTCCCTCCCTCCCAGGGAAATGACACCCTGCTTGCTGCACGCTCTGTTGAGGGAAAGCGTCTGTGGTTGAGGGCTCTAGCAGCAGTGAAACATTTCTAAGGCATCTGAGCTCATGAGAATAAAAAATTTTATACTTTAAATTATAAAATGATGCTCACAATATCATTTAATGTCTTAAAGTATCACAGAACGCCATAGTTTTTCAGGATAGAAAAATATGCCTGTGGCTGGCCAGATGGGGCCAAAGATTTTTTAAAGAACTATGGTTCTAAATATATACCCCAAAACTGGGACTCAGAGATCAGGAAAGGCGAGGTTTTTTGGTTTGATTGGTTTTGTTTTTTTTGAGACAGGGTCTCATATGTAGTCCAGGGTGGCTTCAAACTTGCAGTCCTCCTGTCTCAGCCTCTGAAGTGCTGGAATTAGAGGTGTATGCCACCACACCAGGCTAATATTTTTATTAAAGTAAACTTAAAAAAATTAAGATATACAGAATAAGGCATAAACCCTAAGTATCATCTTGAGAAACTTCCCCAAATGTATTTCTAAGATCGAATAATTCTTTAAAATTTCTACTCGTGTAAAGTTAGTTTTCCCTGATGTTAACAAATTTGGCAGCTGCTGAAAAGTTACACACCGAAAGCTCAAAATCAGAATGGCTGGTGTAAAGCAGTGTCTGTCTTGGTGAAGCTGCAGGACCTGCCCTCCTCCCACCTGAGGCTGTAGAGCACCTTCCCATCAGGCTGGACGCGCAGCATGACATTGTCGGTGGTGGTGTCGTGGATGAAGGAGCGCTTGGAGTGCACAAAGAACATATCAGGGACCCAGATCTTCTTTACCAGCCGGCCATCAAAGGTCATGCTGAGGTTGTTGGTGCTTGGGAAGGACAGCCTCTCATCCTTCCAGTAGTGCCTCAGGTAGAGAGTCATCGTAAAGTCCTGGGGGCGGAGGGAGAAGGAAACCACAGGGGTCAGCAGGAAATTCTGTACCCAGGCAGTCATCACCTGGCTGGGAGTGGAACTGAGCCCGGCCAGGCCTGGCTTCCAGATCCGGGGTTTGCTGCAAGAGGAAGAGGACACTAAAGGGGAGGAGTTTAGCTGGAGGCCTGCAGTGGGCAGTGTCCAGGAGCCCCATGCCATCCCTGGCATTGGCCTCTACACTGGGGAAGCTGTTGCTGCCAGCATCTGACACTCAAGCTGCAAGCGTTTGAGAGTTAATGCCCCCGAGCCACCCTCAACCAGAGAAGAAGGTGGTGGGTTAACGCTCCAGCTCCCCATCACCCAGAGCTGTCTTTTTTGTTACCACCTTCTTTGCTTGTTCCTGGAGAGTCCCAGTTGGATTGAGTGATAGAGGAATGGCTAGTTTGAGAGCTCAGTCCTGTTTGCTTCTTTCTCTTCCCTACCTCACTTCCTGGTTCTGTTCTGGTGTTCCCCAGGATGGCCTCTCAAATAAACTACTTATGCTACACTGCTTGTCTCAGGTCTGCTTCTCGGGGAACCAAACCAAGGTGATGTCCTAAGGAGTCCTGTAAGTTAAGTGTAAAATATTCCGTGTTTTATCTGAACCCACCGAAAGGGAAAAGGTGGGGGGCACTCTTATTTGTGTATTTCCATAGCCAGGCTCAGAATCAGCAGTTCTGAGCCCTGTTTGGCTATTTGGTGGCACAATCTTAGACCATGCTGTTTACATCTGAGAGCGTTTGCACAGAGATGCATCCTGACAGCAAAACCTGGGTACTGGAACAGGAAAGATCGTTTGTCACTTGCCCTGTTTCCTACCAAAGGAGTAGCTTTGAACAAGTGTCATAATCTGCTGGGGCCATCTGTAAAATGAGTGGGAATTCCCACCTCCCAGGAAAATTATGAGACCAAGTGGATTCAGGCACATGGAAGTTCTAGCCAGGAATAGACCCAAGAGTATGTCCCTGCCTGCAGCCCTGGTCAGAGGAACACTCACCATGTCGACCTCGGAGATGCTGTCCAAGCTCTCCACCTGCACATCCACACCAACAGGAATGGCTGGCCCTGTGGACAGGGTATGACAAGAGTAGTCACTCTTTTTACTTGAACTTTAAACTATGCAAGACATAGGCCAAGACATAGGCAAAGACATGTTTAACCTGGAGCCTCAGAGTCATGTTAGATTTGAAGGTTTGTTCATGCAAACCTGAAGTCAAACTAGAGATAAAAGAATGGACTCATGGGCTGGCTCCCTGGAATATCCCAGGCCCTCTATAGTGTTTTGGTCTGAATCATTCAGGTAATTTTAAAACAATGAGGTTAGTGTATAATGTTCATCTTTTGTTTCATATGCTCATCTGAAACTATGATAAAGACTTAGGTAAAGGCTCGGTTTGATCTAGAAAGTAATTGTCAAAAAAAAAAAAAGGAAAGTAATTGGCTTATTCCTTAGCATGAAGCCACCCATTTTATTTTCTATGTTTCCTGACTTTGCACCCTCTTCCCTCATGGAAGCCAGTGGCTCTTGCCTGGCCATGAGTGGCATTGCTTGGTACCAGCACCTAGAACTGAAGTCATATTCAAGTCATTTGTCAAACTCACAGATCTGCATCCTTGCCACATAAGGGAACAGCATGATGTATCAGGATGGCCTTAAAAAACATTAGATTTGGTAATACTTCTGGGCTATAAAAACTTATGGATAGTGCTTGCTTTGGCAGCACATATACTAAAAACTTATGGATAAACAATAAGAAAGCTTAATAAAATAAATAGATTTGGCCCTTTCCTCTGCTTTCAGGATATGGGTCAGGCTTGGAGCACACTTGAATCATCACAGAATGAAAAGGAGGTTTGGATCCAAAAATAGCGGATTAAGGAGTAGAGATTCCCTTCTGGAACCTACTTGTCCTTTGGGCAAAGGTGACTGGAAGAAATAAAGGCAGGGAAATGATTTCTAAAGCAAATGTTTTTCTCCAGGAAAAACATATAAAACCCATAAGGAGGAAAACCATCTCTGATACTAAGCGGGCAGAAACCTGGCAGCTGCAGGCTGAGCTTCAAAGCGCTTTGTCACTCTTCTGCACCAAATCATTATTTTCTCCAGCTATTTTCATTTAATTAAACCCAGCAGACCATACTCCATCCTCAGATATGTACACAGAGCTCATCTGCCAGCTTCCAGATGAGAGCAAATTTAGCCCAGGGTTGTTGGACTCAATTTCAGGGCATTTTCAGGAGGCAGCTTTGGGCTGCAGCTGCCGCAGCTGCCCCATCTTCCCACAGCCAGCTGTTGGCCTCACTCATCCTGAGCAGTCTCTCTCAGGAGCAGTGGCCCAAGGGGAAGCTGGCTGGCCTAGCCTGGCTGCTTACTGGCAGGTGCTCCCAAGAATGTGGTCAGCAGAGCAGAGTTGGAAGGGTGGACAGTGAGAAGATGCTATGAGCTCAGTGCTTTGTCCACCAAGCACAACTGAAGCAGACCTGATCCGGGGCTGACAGAACCAGGCAGCTCCTGGGCTTGATTTCCTGCCCATCAGCAGCTAGCAGGACCCCCACAAGAGTGTACGTGTCTCACCTCCAAAGCCAGGCCGCATGCTGAAGTCGTGGTCATCTATCCTCAGCAGCTGCTCTGACTTTGTCAGCGGTGATTTGGTGATATCTGGACTCCGCTTCAGAACTGGGCTGCCAAGGGCCAGGGGAGAAATAGGTCGATCACATATCTAACCAAGGCAGGTAAAAACCATTGGCATTTTGACTTGATCCTGACAGGCTTGACAGGATGTGTTATTTCTTCCTTACGCCACTGGATAGTCCCTGTGCCTTTCCCCAGCTTCCAGGGTAAATAAACTGATTCAGAAGGTTTAGGACAGTGATTTTTAACCACACCGGAGGAGTTTTGAAAACAAGGATACCCAGGCCCTCCCTCAGAGACTCTGATTTGAGTGGTCTGGGACTAGGTCCTGGAAACTGGTATTTTTAAAAAAGATTTCCCACGATTGGGACTGTAGCTCAGTGGTAGAGCACTTGCCCACATGCGTAGAGCTGTGGGTTTGATCCCCAGCACCACTGGGCACATGGGGTGCAGGTTTCCCAGATGATTTGAATGTGTAACCAAGACTGACAACTACTTGTCCTGGTTTTGTTAATAAACCTAAACTCCTCCAAAGTGCCTCAGCCATTTCTGGGGAGGTGGGTTGGAGGGGAGTCCAGCAGGCTGGGCCTGGGTGCTCTTGACCTTTTTTGGCCACCCTGTGGAGGGAGGGTGGACTCACTCTCAAGTCAGCTGCCCTGTCCCGTTGGGAGGCAGCCTTGGGACTGCACTTAGGGCAATTTTATTTACTTTCACTTTTCCCAAATAGGTGATATATTTACAGGGTTTGACAATTTGTAATAACGTGCAGTCAAAAGTAAGCCTCCCCCTTCTGTTTACCCCTCTGCCTCCGTGTCTCACCCTCATCCCCATTCCCAGGTTCTTCTCCTACCGGTTTCTGGTCTATGTGTCCAGAGTTTCATTTTAATTTTTATTAGTACATTTCCAATATAAAATGAAATATCTTACAGAGATAATATAAATATATATTCTTAGTTCTTTCCTTCTTTATACACAGTTATATAAACTCTTCCACACTTTGCTTTCCTTTATCTAATATGCCCTGGCTTTTTTCACACCAGAGTGTCCGAGGTGCTTGCTCTTTTTTCACTGCACAGTTCCAGGAAGTGACACACCGTGATCCTTGGCAGACAACAAGGGAACCACTCACACTCTTTTGCCATTACAAGCAAAACGGCGATGGCCTTGACCATGTTTCATTTACCTATCAGCACCACCCTTGGAGTCCTCAGAAATAAGTATCTTCCCAGCTCCTCCCTGTGCTGACACCAGGCTGCATCCTCCCCAGGGGGGTTCCCACACACATTTGCTCTCCCCAGTGCTGGGGCTCCCAAACTTCGGTGCGCTGCTGCATCAGCATCCCCTGGAGGGCTGTTAATACCTACATTTCTAACCTCCCTGCTCCCTGCAGTGTCTGATGCAGTAGGTCTGGGCTGAGGCAAAAATTTGCATTACCAACAAGGTCGTTAAAGCGCTTGCCTAGCAAGCACAAGGCCCTGGGCTCGACCCTCGGCACCAAATACAAAAGCTGCCATTGCTGCTGGTCAGGTGACCTGGGAGAGCACTGCCCGGGTGCTTTTCATCCTCGACACACCCACACAGGCTCCTCCCTTGTGATTGACTCAGCCCACCTTTAGGTCCCTTAACAAAACTGCCTGCTACCTGCATTTAGGCAACTTGTTTGCTTCCTTGAGACTCAGTTTTCTCAACTGGTTAAGGGTAGAACTTTGTGACTGGATGGAGGTGGGAGGGTCAAAAGGGACAATGTGTGCGGAAGGACTTTTCAGACTGTAAAGTGGCCCTGAAAAGGAAGGGGCTAGGGAGGGAGCATCCTTCTGAGTGAGGAAGGTGCCTTGCTGGCGGAGGTGAGGTAGGAAGCTGGGAACACGGAGGGAGGCCATTGCTGCCCACAGACACCCTCTCCCGGGCAGCTTGTTCCTGGAACTCCCACCTCCTCTTAGTCTCCCTTCTTCTTGTTCCCCACCTTTGCTTCATGATCCTTGCTGCAAATCACTACAGGCACGGGGCAGAAACATCTTTAGAATGGTTGTGTGTCTATTGATGGCCATACCTGCCCTGCTTGTGGGCATCTTCATGTGCTTCTTGTCTCTGTTTTTGAGACCCACTGTGAAAATAAAAAATAAAGACATGCTAGCGACAGTAAGGCACTCAAACCAATAAAACACCCCTTGCCCTCCAGATTTGCTTCAAATCTAACCAAAATAAAATATGGAAAAAAAAAAAGAAACTTCAGTGCATTAATTTAGCTTTTCAGTGAGCATTTCCCAACGACCCACAGGAACAGGGAGTGGAAGAGTTAATTATCTAGAAAACCTGATTTGATGAGTTCTGACTTAATATTCCCCTCACCGATAGACCCAGGCCTGAAATCGATCCCAGTCTTGCAAGAGGGTTAGTTAACAACTGCACATTGTAACCATAGTAAAATGCTTTCCCTTGCACACTGGTTATGGTTTCATGCTGTGAGATGAAACAGGAATAGGAAAGAGAAGTCAGAATATTTATTCCCCATTCTCTCCCCTCCTCCGTGCCAGGCACTAGCAATGCCTGTGTTACTCTGCCCCGGGAAGTCATGGCTTCCTGCTCTTCCCAGCCTTGGCATCAGCACGCTTGGTTAGTTCCCTGCCCACATCTGTGTGAGTAGTGCTTTTATTCCACTGTCATCAGTTAAGCTTCTTGAGTGCAGTGCAGTTTTCTGCTGGGACTCCACTGATACACACAGACACATTAGGGCAGATGTACAGGGACTATGTTATCTGTAGCAAAATGGAGCAAAGGCAGGTGTGAGCTCTGCAAGGGTAAGTCAGGAGGGGGAAAATCTAAGACAAGCGAGGAGTAAAGCCACCGAGAGCAGAGTCCTGTTCACTTCCTGCATCTTGCACAGAGCTGGGCCCAGTGATTCTCAACACTTGTTAAGGAAGGAAGGAAGGAATCAGCCTCCTAACATAGGCCCCTGAAAAGAGAGATGGGTGGGACTGTACAAAGAAGTCAGATAGAAAACAAACTTGGCCCCGCCCGGCCCCCACACACCCCTTTTCTTTTCATCCTGGGGATTGAACCCAGGGCCTCACATGAGAGGCAAGGGTCGACCACTAAGCTACATCCCCTCGCCCATTTTATCTTGAGAGAGGGTCTTGCTAAATTGTCAGGGTTGGCATTGAATTTGTAATCCTCCCACTCCAGCCTCCTGAATATTGACCCATCTCTGCCTTGACTTCTGGCAGGCCCATAATAGAACTGCGCACTGACTAAACGGGTGTGTCAGACTGTGAGCTTTTGCTGCTCCTGCCTTTGTGGAGCTTAGAGTCTCGCCTAGAGACGACTGATACAGAGGTTCCCTAAAGCCTTTCCTGTTGTTGTTAAGTTTTTAAATACCCATGTAAGAACAATTAGAAAGTAGATTAAACATAAAGGAGATGAAAGCAACTCAGAAATACTTTCTGCTATTCCACAGAGATCCTTACAATCCTGAGAAAGAAAGTGAGAGAAAGCACACTGTAACTTGCTTTTAATCTCAAGTTTCAATAGATTATAGGATATTTTTTCATGTCATTGGCATCTTTTTACTAGCCATAGGTACAAATATTAATGTCAAAATTAAGTGCGGTATAACACCAAATTAATAGAAACAACTGACACTGCTGGAGTACTTACCATCTTCTAGGTGTTATTCTAACTCATGTGACATGCATGAAGTTATTTTTCACAGCACCCTGTGAAGCAGGCCTTATTATTTTCCCCAATTTATATATGAGGACACTAAGACACAGAGGGTTTAGATAAGTTTTAAAAGCAGTGGAGCCAGGGCTCAGACCCAGGGGCTCTGTCTCTTGGAGTCAGAAGCACAATTGGCCACTGCATCTTGTTGGAAGACTTGCCTCCCCCTGCCAGCAATTTGGGTTCGACGCGGAAGGTCTGAGCTTGTCTTTCCCTTATGTAGAAGTTAGTGGGCCCTTGCACAAAATCGGAGTCAATAAGTATTTATTGAATGGGGATCCGGGAAGTTGTGAAGAAAGGGTAGACATGTCCCAAGTTAAGGTGATGTAGGGTGACATTTGAAGCAGCTTTTGGCACTGATCAGAGGATGGGTATTTTTGGAACATTTATTTTCATTTTGGGTAGAACAAAAGTTTCCCATCTATGGGACTTTTTGGTGTCTGCTTCTTCTAAGTTCCTAGTAAGTTTATATGTGGATAACGTTTTCCTGCAACAGTTCTGTGAACCGTCTAGGAGGCAGGGTGAGAGAGTTGGGGCCTCTGATAAAGGGCTGCTGGAAGGCTCATTTAGCCACCAGCAGAACACGTGGTAAGTCCTACATCATATTTGAGAAGATAGAGAAGTTAATTTTGACAAGATAGCAAGAACTAGCTAATGAAAATCATCCTGCTTCCTGGGCATTTATAATCGCCAATGAAAGAAATTCTTATATGTAATCCAAGTTCCCAGCTGTCATCCTCAACTCCTCCCTCCCATTCTCACCCTCACCCAGGGGCACTGAGAACAACCAGTATGCATCCAGCCCTGGCTCCACTGCTTGGAGGTGCATTTGTTCATAGGGGTGCCCTTTTCTAGTGTGCATGGAGACCCTGAATCTTCCAGTTGAGACTTTGGCCACACCACTTGGCCAGCTGGTCCTGAGCTCAAAATCTCTCTCCCCATTCTGCCCTCTCCATTCCCACTCCCACTGCCTTAGGCATTATTATTTCTCACAAAAGAGGCATCAGGTTTCCATGCCCCTGATTTTGCCCTTCTCCAACCCATCCATTACCCCAACACAGGGAAGGAAAATCACAATCATGCCACTTCTCCTCTTAAAACCCTTCACCTTCAAAGTCAAATCCATAGAAGCTGGGCATAGGAATCCCATAACGAGGCTCCTACCTATCTTCCCAACCTCAGCTCCACTTTATTTCAACTTCTTGCAGTTGCCAATAACATCACTATGCTTTGCTCCTGATATCCTGTCTGAAATGTCCTACTCGCCGTTTGTCATACCCCTCCTTACCCAAACAACTCCATTTACTCCCAGATCAAGTGCCACCTCCTCCTGGAAGCATTTCTAGGCTTTTCTTCTTCCCACTGAATTCTTCATGTATGTACTCTCATTAGGATATGTACCATCCTGCCTGGCAGTGTCTTTCTGACCATCACTCCATGATGAGCTCAGTAGAGGATGAACTCTGTCTTATACTTCTCTGTGAGTCCTTCAGCAGCATGTAGAACTGATCTTCTAGACAGACACAGAATGTGGAAGGAGAAGCACAAACAACACCATATTCCTGAGATCATAAAAATATGTCAAGGAAACCAACACCTGCATAAGGTGAGATCCAAGAGATATGTGAAAGACAACCCAAATTCTATAAAGGTGCAATCTAGAGAGTCAAGAGAAGGAAATATGCCAGTTGGAGAAGATATGAGTGTTAACAATGACAACAAGCCTGAGATTCTGCTAACAGAATCTAACTTTATTTCAATGTTCCCTATCAAAGAGAAAAGAAGGTATAAAATTAGTTACGTCCTAGGATAGTGAACATGATAGCATGAGATCATCTGACCCCCGGCCTTGATTGCACATTTGAGGAGTTCAGATACCAAGCCACACCCTAGAGCAACTAAATCAGAAGCTCTGAGGGTAGGACCCAGCCTTCAACAGCCTTCCTACCTCCTTAGATGGTCTCACTCCTTAGCCAATGTTGAGGGTTCTAATTTTTAAAAATGGATTCAAGCCTAAAGACCTAGATGAATGACATTTCACAAAATTTAAGACCCTTGCAGCAGAGAAAACCTGGAAGATAAAAGGGAAGCCAGAAGACTAGAGATGGAGAGATGCTTTCTTGATATTCACCAAAGAGTTTGATTTCTGACCATGCTCTAGAAAACTGTGACTATAAAATAGGTCAGAAACATTACTGTGTTGGATCATGTCAGTGACATCAGATCGGTGTGTGTCCAGGCAGAGCAAAACACTCGAACCTGTTCGCATTCCTGGGAGGGATCTCCAGGTGAGCAGAGAAGGGAAGTATTGCCACAGGGTGTGTATAGTATAACTGTCCCCTCCACACACACAAAAAAACCCCTAAGTACGAAGACCTGCCCGAACTTTTCTCATCTGTGCCCAGCACAGGATGGCATGAGTGAGGCCCAGAGTCTTTGTGAGTTTACTGAGTTACAATAGTCGAAGTATGCGTACATTGGCCCACACAATCCTTGTAACAACCCTGAAGTGACAGACAACTGACTCTGTAATACAGAAGAAACAGCCTCAAGGACGTCAAGTGATTTATCCAAGGTCACAGACCAAGTACATTACAGTGCCAGACCCCAAAGCCAGTCCGTGCATAGGCAATCTTCCTACCACTGTCTCATCAGGCTTGGTGGTAAATTCTTGGGGTTGTCTACGATGGTTTGTACCCAAGCTGTACCCCAAAGGAAGTCGTCAAGGGCACACACCCTGGGCTCCATCTAACCTTACGGGCACATGAATTCTAAGCAGACAAGGGGTTAGGGAGTGGGCATTGAATGCTGAGGTTGTTTTATGTAGGTGGCCAGAGAATCTCCCCTGAGAGAGTGACAAGCAGGACACAGGCCATGAGGTGGAGCTCCTTCAGTGAGCTCAGAGCAGCCAGGAGGCTGGCATGGCCAAGCCGGTGAGATGGCAGCTCAGAGAGCAGACCGAGCAAGACACTCGAGGTTTGTGTCACTGTTTACCTGGGGTTCCAGGTGCCCAAGCCCTTCTTTCGCCACCAGAAAACATCCCGCTGTGGCATTCTGTACACACTACTCTTTGTGCATCTCTTTGAGGCAATGACCTGGTGCATCAGGAGGACAGCAGGCAGTTAGGAAGCCAGTGTGCTGTCCCAAACCCTGGTTTTCCTGACTAATGGGAGACATTACAAGAAATGAAGGATTGAGCTGCGAGGTAGGTTAGTGAGCTTTCAGGTCTTTCCCAGAGGTGGCAGCATCCCTGAGGTGTGAGGGGTGTCACAGCTCAGGTCCTGTTAGCTGAAGGCGAAGCTGATAGCCCCACTAACGTGGGTATCAGTTTCTACAGAGACCCACCAGCACTGGAGTTGTGTGTTTGGTCTTTATTTATTTATTTAATAAGACAGTTTTCAGACTGTTCTTTACATTGCATTTCTTGAATATTTGTAGAAGCTGTGCACCTTTCCACATGACATTCTGTATTTTTCATTAGATTTAAATGTTTGCCCCTTTTCAGTCCTTACTTGGTGGATTTTTGGTAACTAATAATCTGCTTTTCAAGTTACACCCTCTAGACTGGTGATGATTAGTTTTATGGGTCAACCTAGCTAGGCCATGGTGCCCAATTTTTGATTAAACACTAGTCTAGGTATTTTTAAAGATGTGATTAATATTTATATCACTGGATTTTGAGTAAAGTAAATTAACCTTCATAATGGGAGTGGGCCTAATCTAATTGGTTGACGGCCTTTAGAAAAGAGATTTAAATTTCCCAAAGGAGGAAGAATTATATTTTTTGTCTGCCTTCATACTCAGGCCTGCAATGTCAGCTCCTTCCAGAGTTTCCAACCTGTACCTGCCCTGTAGATTTCAGATTTGGCACCCCCCCCGCCACATTTCCTAATCTGTATCTCTCCTCCCTCTCCCTCCCTCGCAGATGGATGGATAGGTGGATGGATGGATGGATAGATAGATGTGTATAGATGTGCATATATACACACTATTGGTCTGGTAGATAGATAGATGATAGACAGATATGTGTGGGTGTGCATATGTACACACTATTGGTCTATTTCTCTGAAGATCCCCAGCTAATAGAGTGTGAACTCTCCTTGACACCCCAGGTCTGCACTTCTAAGGAGGTCTGAGCTATTGTCTGGAGCCAAAGGAGAGCAGTGGCTGCATAGTGTGGGTACAGCTTACCCATCTTCAACTACCAGGTCTGTCACATCCTGGGATTATCTGATGAAGCTGTCTGTCTGCCACCTTCACTGGCTTCCCTTCCTACCAACCTGATTGTTTGCTAACACATAGACCTAGCCTGCCATTACCATTTTGGTGAGGAAAAAGAGTACATCAAGAGTGTTTTTGTCTGTTTGCTTTTTAGGTAAAATTGCAACCTAGGCCATTATTATTTTTCTTCTTGTACATAAACTTGAATATAAGCTTTCAATGCTTTCTCTCTGGAAGACACTGGGTTACTTTTTTTAAATTTAGACCTCTGAATTTTTCCACCTATTCACTTTGACAGAATTCTCAGATTGTGTTTTTCCCATTCGTTACGGAAAGGACTGTTTTCTAACTTGTAGATATCATTTGTTTCCAACACCAACATTACTTCCTTTATGAGCAACCTTTATTTAGTGATTAAATTCCATTCACTATGTACTTAGGTGAGTTCAAACATTTTTCAAACCCTTGTTAAATTTCTTTTGAGATTTCCACAGCTAATTAAATGTATCAGCTGCTAGTGAACAGAACAAAAAAAGAGTATGTTTGTCAAGGATGGCATTGTCATTGCAAGGGTCCCAATTGCTTGGTATTAAAGTTACACTTACTTGGTGAGGCAGCTTACATTACAGGCTTAGCATTAGTCAGTTTGACTCCCGGAGGCCACACACACTCTAGGGATTAACCTTGAGCTGGTTACTTGATCTTTGTGTGCCTCTATTTACTATAAAATGGGGCAATGACTTCACAGGATTGTAGTAAGGATTAAACAAGAAATTATTAATTTAAACCACATGAAACAGCTGACATTCAACAGTTTTTTACCTACTAAATCATTTTCTTATGGTTCCATTTGAGTTTTGTATCTATCAATATAGATGTCTGTCTTCATTTTATGATGGAGAGTGTACAGGAAGTGAGGGGTGGGGGGCTCCAGATATGTTGTGGGACTGTGGCACAGGTTTTTTTGTACCTTTTTTGGGTTTTGTTCCTCTCTTTAAAACAAGGTGGTTTTAAGGTCCTTAAAGGTCTGATATTCTGTAAAACTTATTTGATGAATGTGTCTCCTTACACTAGACTGTCAGCACCTTGGGGGAAGGAGAAGGTCTATGTTGCTCATCACTGTCTCCCAAGCCATAGGCACAGTGCTGAACCATAGTGTCCTCAATACGTATTTGTTGAGTGAATGGATGGATGGATGAATTAATGTGGTACAGGATTAACAAAGAGTAGGGTTCACTCATTAGCTTATACCCAGCATTTCTTGGGCATTTACCAGCATCAGACATTGTACTAGACTATAGGAGACAAAGATAGATGGTGTAGATTGAGCTCCAAAGGACTCATAGTCTAGAGGGAGTAAAAGATGAGATGAAAAAGACAGTGCTAGTGATTAGTCCTTCTAGAGAGGAGTGACTGAGGACTGGGGAAGCTCAGAAGTAAGTCACCTAACTGAGACTTGAGAGACAGGTCGAGGAAGGCTTCCCAGAAAAGATCTGTCTTTGGTCTCACTCTTATTTCTTGCTATGTACTCTCTCTGCGCACCTCATGCACCCCTGACCACGAGGACTCCCTTATTGAGACTGAATTCGAGACCTTTAAATCTTCATCTGCTGGTCCAGTTTTCCTCCTGAGCTGCGGACCTATATCTCCTACAACTCAACAGGCATCTCCTGGTATCTTGCAAGTACACCTAGGTGCATATGTTCTCTTGAACCCATCCTCTTTATTTCCAGAACTGCTCTTCCTCCTGCTGTCCAGTCCCTGTACCACCATTGACCCAATGATACAATCTAAATACCGAAATTTCTCTCTCATCCTACAGCCAATCAAATTCTGCCAATTCGAGCCCCTCAGAAGCTCTGAGCGCTGTCTCTCCCACCTCTGTTTATTCTACTATTCTTATCCTAGTTCAGCCTTTCACTGTATCTCACCTGGTCTCAGATATAGACTGAGACCTCTAACACCCTTCCCATCCATCCACCAAGTGAGCAAGCATGCCTGAGTTCTGGGAACAGGAGATCCGCCCATCAGATCCTCTTTGGTTCACAATATATGTGAATTTCCTAGTATGACAGCATGACAAACTGTCAGGTAACAGTTCTTCTGGCTCTGGTAGGGTCAGTTTGCCCTTGCAGGGCCTGAGGTGGCATTTCCAGGGGCCTGTGGTATAGACAGGTTATGTTTTTATTCTTCCCAAGGAGATGGTACATATTGATTTGTTCTAGAAACACAGCCCGATGTCGTAGCATTCTGATCTTTACCCTGTATGATTCATGAAGGTAGGATATGCCTCCCGTGGGGACTTTGTGACAACATGAATTATTTGCCAGGGCAGAGAGGAGGGAAGGCAATTGAGGTGCCCACAGAACAAGATTTAAAGAGACAGTCACCCTCAGAGTTGTGCAAACATCTCCTTATGTTTTGTGCCCTAGGCACCTCAACTGCCTTCCCCCATGTGTGTCTATATTTACCTTGTTTCCTACTTTATTAGCATGAACCATGAAAAGAAGCCTCGATACGAATTACTAGCAGCTTATGGTTTAGTCTGGATAAAACTAAGTGAGCCTTTTAAAAGTATAGGCCACATAAAAACAAAATTTAACCTGGTTGATTGGGTATAAATTGGGTCCACTTTCCATGTATGAAAGAAATTTGACCAAATACCCAAAGCTTTAAATTATCCTATGCCAGTTGACCCAGGATACATCCAGGAGTCTAATTAAATAATCATATATATTGATAATTATTCTTATGTACAAAGATATACGTGAGAATATTTATAATAACAAAGAGAAAAGAACTAAATATCCATAAATAGAGGAAAATTCTTAAATGGCAGTACATTGTGCCTCATTAAATAATCCTGGACTTTAAAAGTAAGTAAGCATGTAGACAGTATCATATTAAATACAGTAAGATCATGAAACTATGTGCATAGAACAATCCCAAACTGGTTAATATTCAACATACGTTTAAAAATAAGACCAGAAGAAAATACAAAAGATGTAACAAAGTTCCTTCTAGATTGGTGCCCTTTTGTGTTTTAAATTTTTTTTCTCATGTCAAAAAAGTTTAGCCAGGCATGGTGGTACACACCTGTAATTCAAGCACTTGAGGGCTGAGGCAGGAAGATTTCCATGAGTTTGAGGCCAGCCTGGGCTGCATAGTGAGTTCAAGGACAGCCTGGACTACATAATGAGACCTTATCTCAGAAAAAAATGTTTAAATAATGGTCACATTATAATAAAAAAAAGAGGAAAGGAGCAAAGAGATGGAGGGAGGGAGAAGGAGGGGAGAGTAAGAGAACATAAAAAGAATTAATATGTGTTATGTACATGTACCAACTCCCCACAATGAATGTACTCATTATGTACTACAAATATGTGCTAATAAAAATACAAAGACAAAGTTTTGAAAAGTAATCTTTAGGAAGAAAGTCTATTTCATTCTATAAGGTCAGGAGTAAGGTAAGGATGCTTACTCTTACTACTTCTATTTGACTATAATACTAGAATTCCTTGCCAGAGCAATTAGACAAGAGAAACAAAAAAAAGGTAGGCAAATTGGAAAGAAAGAAGTGACACTATTGCTATTTGCTGATAACATGGTCTTATATATAAAAAGTTCTAAGCTCCAGCCCAACTAATAAATTAATACAGTAGAGTTAGAACTAATAAATTAATACAGTAAAGTTGCAGGATACAAATCAACACATAAAAATCTGTTTCCATACACTAACAATGAAATATTTAAAATCCTGTCTTCAATAGCTACAAAAAATACAGTACTTGAGAATCAGTTTAACCAAAAAGGTGAAAATCTGTATGTAAAAACTGTAAAAATTGATCAAAGAAATTGAAGAAGGCACATAAGTAGGAAGATATCCCATTTTAATGGATTAGAAGAATTCATATTGTTAAACTATCCTTACTACCCAAACCATATAGAGATTCAATAACAATTTCTATCAAAATTCCAGTGACATTTTTCACAGAAATAGGAAAAAACCTAAAATGTGTTCAAAATTGCAAAAGATCTCAGACAAAATTGAACAAAGCTGGAGGCATCACACAACTTGATTTCAAACCATATTACAAAGCTATAATTAAAACAGCATGGCACTGGCATAAAAATAGACATATTAATCAATGAATAAGAATAGAATGCCTGAAAAATGAATCCATGAATTTACAGTCAGTCGATTTTCAACAAAGGTGCCAAGGACACATAATGAAAAAAATGACAACCTCTTTAATAAAGAAGTTGGGAAGACTGAATATCCACATGCAGAAGAATGGAACTGGACCCTTATCTCATACCATATATAAGAATCAATTCAAGGTGGGTATGGTGGCACATGCCCACAATCCCAGCACTCAGGAGGCTGAGGCAGGAGGATCGCTATGAGTTTGAGGCCAGCCTAGACTACATAGTGATTCAAGGCCAGCATGAACTAGATAGCAAAACCTTGTTAAAAAAAAAAAAGTCAATTCAAAATGGAATAAAGACTTAAATGTAAGGCCCAAAACTACAAAACTACTAGGAAAAAGCATAGAGGGAAAACTACATGGCAGTGATTTAAACAACGATTTTTTAGATTTGACCCCAAAAGCTCAGGCACCAAAAGCAAAATAGACAAATGAGATTACATTAAACTAAAAAGGAAACAACAAAATGAAAGTTGCAACCCAAAATATACAAGGAGGTCAATTCAATAGCAAGAAAAAATTCCCAGATTTTTTTTTTCTTTTTTTCCCCCTGATTTTTAAAAGGGCAGACTGGAGACTGACATGGTGACACAATGCTATAATCCCACCTACTTAGGAGGCTGAGGCAGGAGGATCACAAGTTTGAGCTCAACCTAAGCAACTTAGAAAAACCCTATCTCAAAATAAAATTTAAAAGACTGGGAACGTAGTTCAGTCATAGCGCACTTGACGTGTGAAGCCCGGGGTTAAATCCTCAGAACTGGGAATGGGGAGGCTGGGACAGTGATGAATACCTGCTGTTTTAGCACCCTCGAGGTTGAGGTAGAGGATTGCTTGAGCCCAGAAGTTGGAGACCAGTCTGTACAACATAGATTCCATACCCCAAATACTATTTTAAAAGGCCAAAGAACCCCAATATTTTTTCAAAAAAAGACATACAGATCACCAACTCATAAATGAAAGTAATGCTCAATGTCAGTAATCACTAGAGAAATGCAATTTAGAACCACAGTGACATATTTCTTCATACATGTCAAAATGGCTGTCATCGAAAAGACAAATAATGAGCATTGGAGAAGATGCGGAGAAAAGGGAATCTCGGTATACTATTGGTAAGAATGTAAATTGGTGCCATAGAAAACTGTATAGAGAAATGAAAACTTGTATGGACGTTCTTCAAAAAATGAAAACTAGAACCACCATATGACTTAGCAATCTTATTTGCAAGTATATATCCAAAGGAGTTGAATTCAGTGTGCTGGAGAGATGTCTGTATTCCTAGGCTCATTGCAGTACTACTCATAATGGCCAGTTTATGGACTCTACTTAAATGTTCATCAGTGGATGAATGCATCAAGAAGATATATATACACAGCAGAACAGTATCCATCCTTTAAAAAGAAGGAGACTCCACCATTTGTGACAGTGTGGATCAGCCTGGAACACATGATGCTAAGTTCAGTGAGCCAGGCACAGAGATAGAAATACCTAAGACCGGGGCTGGGGATTTAGCTCAGTGATTAGAGGGCTTGCCTTGCAAGCACAGGCCTCGAGTTCGATCCCTGACACCACAAAAAAATAAAATAAAATAAAATAAAAAAGAAATACCTAAGACTCTCGGTCTCCTTCCTAGGCTGGAACTCTAACCCCATGCCAATTGCCTGTTTTTAAATGCCCAGAAGAAGTCTCCTGGGGTATCTGATCAAGTTCTTAAATTTAGCATCCAAAAATAGACCCACCTAAATGCCACATGGTCACATTTTTTTCTGTGGAGTAGAAAACAACTCAACTCATAGAAGCAGAGTGGGGGAAGATGCTGATCAAAGGGTACAACATTTCAGCTAGACAAAAGGAATGTAGTTTATGAGCTAGATGGAACAGCACAGCGACTATAGTTAATAATGTATATTTCAAAACTGCTAAAAGAAGATGTTTCAAATGTTCTCACTGCAAGAAAATGGTCCTGAGGTGGTAGATATGATTTTTCTTTTACTTTGCAGTACTGGGGGATTGAGCTAAGGGCCTTCATACTTAGCTACATCCTCAGCTCCTTACTATTATTATTATTATTTTTTTTTTTTTTTGGACAAAGGGTCTGGCTATGTCACTAAATTGCCCAGCCTGGTCTTGAACTTGAGATCCTTCTGCCTCAGCCTCCCAGAATGCTGGGATTACAAACTTGCACTCCCACACTCGGGTGATGGATATGTTAATCAGATTGATTTAACATTCCAGATTGTACACACATATCACATCACCTTGTACCCTATTAATACATACGATTGTAACTTGTCAACTTACAGTAGAATTTTAAAAATAAAGAATTTTTAACTAAAAGTAATTTTTAAAACAAAAGCCATTTTCACTCTCTGGGATTTTTCTAATCACTGGCATTGCTAATAGGTTACCCTCTAACTGTGACAACCAATAGGGTTTGTTCCTCTTGCTTTTAGTTCCTATGAGCATATTTGGTTCAAATAAGCTCTACAGCTGGACCGCTCCACAAACCATGCTGTTTGCCCAAGGAACTGCTAGACTGTGCCCCAACTTCACTGTGGCCACTGGATATTTCAGCTCCTACTTTTTGTGATATTGTAAGAACAGCTCAAAACAAGTGCTGTGAGCTTCAGCTCGCTGTTTGGGAGCCCATATGTGAGGGCCTCTCCCAACCCCAGGGAGGAGTACACCTAGAAACAAGATATACAGCCCTCCTGCAGGCCCAAACTCCCAATGCCTGGATCTCCATTCACATTAATTGGTATTTCTGACGCTTCATATTTACATCCAGATATAGAGAAAACTAAAGCTGTATTTGGAGCCAAGGTTATGCTCAAAAACTGAAGATGCCCTCACTGACTCACTTTCCTCCTCATCAGCAAGGATACGGGGGAGACAATCCATTAGGTTGTCTCTGGCATCCTGTTTTACTAACAGTGCCAGTCAAGCAGGTGTGCAGCCCACCTACACACCGGTGCCGCTGTCAGAGCTGCCCAGGTGAGGCTTCATGAGCAGGGTGGGTGGGGGGTCGCTCCTGTCTAAGCTCCATCTGTGCAGGCTGGTACGGACTGGGCGGCATGTACAGTGCTGGCAGCTCCCTCCCTAACCCCTCCCAGTTTACAAGTAGGGACAATCTAATAATCATTAGAGCCATACAGCTTGGGAAAAAACCTGCATTTTAAGTTTAAAAAGGAGCACACATGCATATCTACCAAACAATTAAAAATAACAAAATCATTCTCATCGTTTGAAAGGTTCCCATTAGTGATTTGAGACTGCACAGATTTGTTCTGTTAGATGCTGACATCGAAGAATTCCCCGATTTTTAAGGAAAATGTGCATATTCTTTTTCCAGAATCTATCTTTCACCTAGGACAAATAATAAAGAATTTAAGAATGTACAGTGATAGTAACTAATACAGCATCATTATAAGAGAAAACATAATTCTAACTCTCTAAAGGAGTGATAACAGGAGCACAAAGGGAAGAGGAGGATAAAGGGCATCCACACAAGACACACAAGCTGGAAGTGGTGTTTGGTTTCCAGAACAGATTTTACAGGTGAGTGCCGTACACTAGCTTCGCACACCCTCTTTCCCGAAGTCCTCTGTCCCCCAACGTCTACTCACCTGCCTTTCGTAGACATCTCAGGTACTTCTCTTCCTGGCCAGTGCACTCTGCTTTCAATGGCCAGAACCCATCCCCACCACAAAAGGAAGATGCCAAATTTCATATTGTGGACAGCCACCATGGGTTTCCAAATCCAAATAGTTCTCTCCAGACACCATGAAAAGGAAACGGATATTCTTTTCTTTCTTAAGACATTATTGGTCTGTCCATTAATAGGAGGATTTTTACACACCAAAAAAAAAAAAAAAATCAACCGCAGTATGTAATCTGGTGAGCAAGAGAAAGCAATTTCCACTAAACCTATAAATCCTCCTACGTCAGATGTCAGGGATTTTCTGAATAGAGGTTGAATTTCTGTGTCCTGTAGAATAATTATTTTGGCTGGCATAAATTAGTTAATCATCAAATTGTTTTAAATAGGTTGGTAAAGTTCTGCATTTTTCAGTCCGTTGAATAGAAGTAAGTAAAAATGGATCAAAGTAATTTCCAGAATGAAAAAGGCCCGAGGTGCTGAACTGCTTGGCGCACCATGTTAATGGCTCCTCCCCAGATCTGTGTTAAGCTGCCAGCCATTGCTGTTTGCTGTGCCAAGGGCTGGACGTGGACAGCTTCCTGCCCCACATCTTACTGTAACTGAATCCTTCGGCTCTCATGGACTGATTGGTACCTGGGCAGGCCATCTACATAGAGACAGAGCAAGCAAGTAGAGGTTTTTAAAAACTTGTTCTGCACAGAAAGAACTAAATTTCCTTGTCAGCTGAATTATTCTTACCCTGAACTTCACTGAACTTCTCATATTTGAAATAATAATTGAACTATAGACATCAAATCGGTGTTATCTGCAGATGATTTTTCTTTCCCTTTGATGCTTGCTCAAAGACTGTAATAATCTATAGGCTCAAGTTTGTGTCTTCATCAAAAGACAGTCGCACAACCTTGTGGATGAGGGATGCGCTTGGTCTTCCAACTGTGGCCTGTTCAAAGCTCAGCTGACATGGCTTTGATTACATCCAGACTGTATTGGTGAACTAAGTAAGGATTCCTAGAACTCTGTATTTGTAAAGGAGACAGATTTACAACTAATCCAAGATCCCACAGAACTAGAATTAAGTGCTGCTATAGCTTGGATATGGTTGGAGTGTATCTCTCAAAGGTCCGTGTGGCAAAATCTTGGTCCCAGTGTGGCAATGTTGAGGTGGTAGAACCTTTAGGAGTAGGGTCTAATGAAAGGTAATTAGGTCTTGTCAGGGGCCACCTTCGGATGGGGTTAATGTAGTTCTCAGGGGACCCTGTTGGTTCACAAGAGAGTGAGTTGTTATAAAAGAGAAGCCTGGCCCCTGAATCTGTCACCTCTGTCTCAAAGTGAGACTGTCCTATCTCACATGTGCTTCCACCATGATGCCATCTGCCAAGTTGTGATGTAGCTAGAAGGGCCTCACCAGAGGCTGAAATGATGGATCCTCCTGACCTTCGACTCTCAGCTTCCAAAACTGTGAGATAAATAAGCCTCTTTTTAAAAAAACATTATTCAGATATTTTGTTACAGTGACAGAAAATGGACTAACTATTACAATGGACAGAAAGAATTGATGAGGGGAATTTTATTGAGGTTATTTAGAACATTGTTGATTTGTTTTACAGTTTTATTTCCTAGATATGGAAGAAGCCCTTCTCCTTTCTTCTTATGCTGTCTGTAATTCACAATAATTTAATAAATTCTGCTTTCATAAACTAAAATGAAACATTTAAAAAGGATATATGATTCCCATTGATGAAGTTCCCTCCATCCAAATTGAGAAGTACCCAACCTCTTTACATTTCATGGCAATATAGTTGTTTGTAGAGGTTCAGTAAGAATCTCTTTTCCACTGGGCATGATGGTTCATGCTTGTAATCAAAGCACTAAGGAAGCTGAGGAAGGCAGGAGGATCACCACAAGTTGGAGGCCAGCCTGGGCTACCTAGTGAATTCAAGGCCAACTTGAACTACACAGGAAAACCCTTTCTCAAAAAAAAAAAAAATCTGTTTTCCTTTGTATCAGAATATAATTTGAAGAATCAATTATGCAAGCAAGGCCTTGCCCCAGAATGTCATATATGAAAGAGACAACCATTTGACTAGGCATGACGAGCCATATTAAGGAACAAAGTTTGGCTGTACTTACAGAGTTCATGTCTATAAGATTGGCTTAAGTCTAGTTTTATAGAGTCTAGGTTGATAGGCAATAAGGAAGATCAGCTCCAGGTGAGCCCTTATCTTTTTGAAAGGTGAAATAAAAAAAAAAAACCAACCCAGAATTCACAGGTAAAATTTGGTGGAGCTTCTTGGGCTTGGCTTCCTAACCTTAATAGGATAGCAAGCAATAGATTCTTTTAAAAGTTCAGTCTATTGTTCTTTATGGTAGCTTCTAGACAGAAGCTAATTTGGAATTGTTCAATAGCATATGGCTCTAGATTTTGCAACACCAGCTGATAGAAGCCTCTACGGTGATGACATTCTTTGATGAATCTAGGGAAGAAATCAGCCAGACCTAAGGAGACCAGCCTGTGTGTGTGTGATCAAGAGTGATCTTTCTTTGAACATATATGATCATAAGAGAAGGATGCTGGTTCAGAAAAAAAAATCATTAGCTTTTAAAATGGGCAAAAGAGATTACCGAATGTCCTTTCAGTAGAATGCTGAGCCCTATCCAGAGGATTCTCCCAGGTTTATCTGATTTTATAGGATGTATGCCTCTGATTGTCGTTTACTAGCCTATTTTCCAACTCTGTAAAGATAGACATTAAAATGTAGAAAACTGATATTAATGCCCATCTTCTTTGTCTAGAACTATGCAGATTACTCCTTTCCCTGATAAAGAATGTAAATCTCTGTAAATCAAATCCTCATTTGAGTCATTTGTAAAATCTTACTGGTCCCCTCACTAATTAATGAATTAAATAGAACCTTTGATATTTGTTTATTTTATAGGAACATGAGAGTCTTAATTATATCCTCTTACATAAATCATCCTTTAACAGAACTGTCAAGAAATACATGTTGAAAATATTCCACACACAGAATAAAGGCACACAATGTCTTTAGAGGTAAATGTAACCTTGTCATGGTTAGATAATTCAGGACTTGCTGACCTGAAGTGGCAAAGAGGAAGTATTCTGGGGCTGAGTACATCAAGATGTCCAGAACAAGAAGTCATAAATTGGGCACTGGGAGAGCACGAATGGATATTTGATGTCAGATTGGAAAATACCTCTCTGTCTTGTTCAAAGGCCAGCTCCAGAATCCAGGAATCTGGGCATAACCAAAGAGAGCAAATCCAGACGTCTTCAAACGTGCATTTCCTGTTCTCTCTCTCTCAGTAGCTCAGCAGAGAACTGGCTCAGCAGGTCAGAGTGAGCTCACCAGAAGAACAAGCTGGGACCAGCTGCTGAGCCTTCGCAGGGAGGCGTTCCCTGCCCCAGGGCTCCCGAGGCAGAGTCCTGGGAGCGGCCCGTTAAGGCCTCTGTTTTTGCACCAGCTGAGCACACCCAGCCCAAGCACTCTTCTCACTGTGATCACAACGTCCCAGAAAGCCACGTACCCTTTGCTGCTCCCCTGATTATAAACATTTTAAATGAACTTCATTTCCCATGAACACCGCAGGCTCTGCTGTGGAGAGTATCTATGCCATCTTCATCGGACAGGACATAAGAGGGAGTGGTAAAGACGAAGTGCTGCCTGAAAGAAGCAGGTGGGACCAACGCCGAGCTTGTAAAGGATCTAGACTGACCGTCTGAAGTATCACATTTCCAGATCGATTTTTAAAATCAGTGATTTGTATTTTGTTTTTGTTTTTACCAAATTCACTCTCTTTCCTTTACTCGGTATGTAACAGAGACCTGGAGGCTAGACCTACAGATGTCCAATGGGTAACTAAAAGGAGGATCAATCTTGCCATCTCTACCTGCATTTTGTACCTGTTCCCTTCATTACCTTAAAACTTTAGGTCTGATTCCTGCCTGGCTCTGCTCATAGGCATGCTAACCACATAAGACGTGTTAACAATACAAGGTTCATTAGCCCTAAATTACCTAGCATATCTCATCTGCCTTCAAGACTGAGGACACCAACATAAGAGTAACTAAAGTAATTTTTCAGCATTTGCGTGGATATCTAATTGCTAATTTTTATGAATGTCCAGTTCCAGACCCTTCGAGGTGTGCCAAGATGTCTTCAGCCATTGTCCTAAACCTGTAGTCACCTTGGATTCTAGCAAAAGCTGAGCCTTGCAGGCTATCCCATGATGATTTTTCCCCCAGCCAGGAGCAATTACCCCATGACGGAAACTAAGGCTGCCTCCTACCCTAAGCGGAGCCATTGTCTTGTGAAGGGAACCGAATTGCCTCCTCAAGCAATGATGGCCTCCCAGAACCTCACGGAACCAGTCCTAAGGTATGATCAACTAGCCCATACATGACCAGGATTACCTACACTGCCAGCTATGTAAACCCCCAAGCCTTGACTTTGTTACTGTCTTCTATAAAACCCTAAAGTTTCTGTCAGCCCCTCAAAGACAATCTTGAACCTTTTGATTTGTCCTCCTGGCATGCCATGCTGATTAAAGCTCCTTTCTGGCCTTTCACCTCTGCTTGTCTCCTTGATTGGTAGTTTTTTTAAATTTATTTATTCAACTTTATTTACCAAGAACATGTATTTGTACATTGTATACATAGTGATCACATTCATCATACTTAATTTGTACCTGTATATGATATATCTTGGTTCCTCCCTTCTTCCCTACCCCTCCTATCTACTCCCCCCCTTCCCTATTTACAGTAGCTTCATTTACATTTTTACATTTTTCCCCTTTTCCCATTTCTTTTCTTTTTCCTTTCCTTCTTCCCCCCATTCCCCTCCCTATTTAATATTATCTTTCTTTTACATAGTATCTATGATACCTTTTTGTCCTTATTTACACTTATGGTTTCTCATATCAGAGAAACAATTTGATATGTACTCATGTGTGTCTGATTTATTTCACTTAGGAGTATGTTCTTGAGGTACATCCATTTACCTATAAATATCTTAAATTTATCCTTTTTTATGGCAGAGTAATACTCCATTGTATAAAAACCCACATCTTCTTTAGCCATTCATTAGTTGTTGGGCATTTGGGTTGTTTCCAAGACTTAGCTATTACAAACTGTGTTGCTATAAACATGGTTGTACATATGTCGCTGTGGAATGATGTTTTTAATTCTTCTGGGAAGATACCAACCAGAGGAATAGCTGGGTCAAATGGAACCTCTAGTTGTAGTTTTTTTTAGGAATCTGCACACTGATTTCCACAGTGGTTCCACCAGTCTACACGCCCAGCAGCAGTGGAGGAGGGTTCCTTTTTCCCCGTGACCCCGCCAGCATTTGTTATTGGTTCATTTCTTGATGATAGCTGTTCTTTCTGGAGTGAGATGAAATCTTAGCGTTGTTTTAATTTGCATCTCTCGAATGACCAGTGATGTTGAACACGTTTTCATATATTTATTTGCCATTTTTATTTCTTCATCTGAGAAATGTTTATTCATTTCAGATGGCCATTTTTGGATTGGGTCTTTCAATGTGGGGGGTCTGATATTTTTGAGTTCTTTATATATTCTGGATGTTAGATCTTTGTCTGAGGAATGGTTGGCAAAATTTTTTCCCACTTTGTGGGTTTTTGCCCCACTCCATTTGGTGATTTCTTTTGCTGTACAAAAGCTTTTTAATAGGATGTGATCCCAAGCACTGATCCTTTGTGTTGTTTCCTGTGCAGTCTGAGTTTTGTTCATAAATTTTTTTCTATCCCTATGTCTTCAAGAGTTCTTCTTTCTATCTTCCAGTAGATTTAGTGTTTCTGTTTTAATGTTTAGATCTCTGATCCACTTCAATTTTAATTTAGTACATGTTGAGAGACATGTATCTAGTTTTAGTTTTAGTTTTGGGCATGTGGCAAGCCAATTTTTCCAGCACCATTTTTATTAAAGAGGCTGTCTCTCTTCCAGTGAGGGTGTTTGGCTCCTTTGTTGAAGAGCCATTTGAGTGTGTTTGGAGTTGTTTCTGCATCTTCTAACCTGTTCCACTGATCCTTGGGTCTGTCTTTTTGCCAGTACCATGCTGTTTTTTGATTGGTGTTTTTGCTGTTCTTTTGAGAAAGGCCTTGCTGTGTAGCCCAAGCTGGCCTCAAACTCATGCCTCAGCCTCCCAAGTGCTAGGATTACAGGCATGCCGCACCATGCCTGGCACTTCATCAGTGTTTTGAGATAAGTAACTACATCTGGTTTATTGGAACCCCTAGAGCAGGTCTTTGCCTGAACACTCTGGTGACAAGTATGGTAGTCTCCTCTCTCTTCTCCCTCTTCTTTTTATTCCTCAACCATCATAGCCTTCACCACATCTAGAGTAGAAATTCCTTCAGTGAAAGAAGGAGCAGGCAGTAGTTGCCTCTAGCTGACTTTTACTTGGCCGTCAAGTGTCCCCTTGCCTCCAGCCCTCAAAGCCAGCCCAACACTGCACACAAGGCACTCACTGACTGATTGGGTGAACTTCAGACTCCACACCTGGGCCAAGACAATGGCCTCAGGTGTTCATCATCTGCTTTCAGGTTGCTCCCCCACCCATTTCTAGCTGCAAGCATGCTAATATTTCCTTCTACCAGTGCCTTAACACGGTGGACCTGGCCATTTAGGGAATCTGGGATGAGTTAAAGAGCAGAGGAAAGGGATTTGGTGAGACAATGACCAGAAGAGTCAGAGCTCAGTCCCAGACACAGCTGCATCTCTGTATTGCCTAGCCTGTAATTTAGGCTGCAGCTATAATCAAGACATCTCTGTTGGTCAGCTTTCTATTACTGTAATGAATACCTGCGATAATCACGTTGCAAAAAGGCAGAGTTTATTTTGAATCAGTTTTAGAGGTTTCATTCTATGATCAGTTGCCCTTGTTGCTTTGGATGTGTTCCTATGTCATGGCAGGCACACATGGTGGAAGAAAACCACTCACCTCATGACTGGGAAGCAAAAAAAGAGGAAGGAAGAGACCAGATCCCCACAGCCCCCTTCAAGGGCACAATCCAGTGACCTAAAGACCTCTAACAAGGCCCTACTCCTAAAGGTCCCATCACCTCCAAATAGCATCATAAACAGAGGACAAAGCCTTTAACATATGGAGCTTTGGGTACTACTTAAGATCCAAGCTACAGTAACATTCAAAGATCAATAAATAAAATAGAATATATTTTTATTTCATGCGCAGAAGTGAGTAGTCCAGGCTGATAGAGAAGTCTGCCCCTGGATGAAGTTCCTTCTATATAGTTGTCCCTTACATGCCTGATTAAATTCAGATTTTCACCCTGACTACAGTCTAGGCTATGGGAAAAAGCAAAGAGAAGAAATAAAAGGTGAGCTACTTCATTTTAAGGAAGTGACACAGTGGCTGTACTCATCACTTGTATTCATGTTTCACTGGTAAGAACTTGGCCTCATGACAACTCTTAACTACAAGGGACCTGCAGAATGCAGTCTCTAGATGAATCACCTTCTACCTAACTAAAACTCTATCACTATGGAATAAAGGAGAATAAATTTATTCAGCAGTCTGCTAAATTCTCCAATTTTGCTTTCCATTCTGAATCAGGCAGCTTTCCTATGCTCTTTTTCCCTTTGGCCTACTTCCTATCTGGGACTAACCACTTAGATCAGTCAGAACATTAAAATGAAACAGGGAACAAAATGCTAGTCAGACCATTAATATAAGGCATGACAGGAAGGCTGCGGTGTTTGTAGTGTGCTTCCAAAGTAACCACCCTTGTTCTGCATCTGCTATTTTAATTCGGGTCAGATTCCTTGATCTCTAGGTCTTTAAAATCCCATCTGTAATGTTGCTCTCTTTGTCATTTCTGTCACCCTTTCTTTGCTGAGTTACCAATTCTGGAAGCCAAATGGTGCCACACTGAAAGTACTGGACTTACCTCACTCAAGTTATTGAATGTGGTAGTGACAATAGGCTATTTGGAGATGACCCACCATCTATATTGACTGATGGGACATCTAGATTAAGAAGACTCGATTAGCTGCAATTAATTTTTTTTACAGTCTGAACACACCCAGCCCCATATTCCATAATTGCTTCCACCACGACTACAATGCTGAGGATCAATAGCTCTTCTACGACCTTGACAGTAGTGCCTTAATTTTATCCATACATTTTTTTTATCGTAAGTACTACCAAAAACTTGTTGTCTGACAATTAGTAAAAATCAATTAGTATTTGCTGCATGAATCTCTGTCTCTAGTTCTTTTTCATGTGAGTATCTAGTTTCAACACCATTCGTTGAAAAAAAACTATCCTTTTTCACTGAATTATCTTTGCTTCTTTGTCAAGATCAATTGGCTCTGACTTGTGTGGGTCAATTCTGAAATTCTTATGCTGTTCCATTGATCTGTGGTCTGTTCTTTTGCCAATAGCATACTTCTTGACTACTATAACTTAATAATAAGTCTTGAAGTTGGGTAGTGTTAGTCCTCCAATTTTGTTCTTCAACATTGTATTAACTAGTCGAGGCATTTTACCTTTCTATATGAATTTTAGGGTCAGTTTGTCAATATCCATAAAAAACCCTTTCTGAGATTTTGATTGGGATTGCACTGTGCAGTGGTTAGGGTGGGATTTAACCAGATTTGCTTTGAGATCCACCCTGGATATTGGTGTGCGATGGAGTGGGAGTGGCCGGAGATGCATGGTGTTGGCGCCTATGTCTGGTCCCTCACCCCTTCTGCTCTGGCATCTTCACCTGCTCTGCTTCCCAGCTTACATGAATTAAGCAGCTTTGCTCTGTCACACCATTTCACCATGGTGTTTCTACCTTGAAGCGAAGCAATTATGGACCTAAATCATGAGCAAATAAAGCCTCTCCTCCTTTAAATTGTAGGTGTTGGGTATTGTGTCTCAGTAATGAGAAAGCTAATGTCAAAAAGTGGTACCAGAGAAGTGGGGTTGTTGCCTTGACTGTACCTGACAATGTGGTTTATAAGCCTTTGGAACTGATTTATGGGAGGAGTTTGGGAAGTTTTAGAGATGCAGACTGGAGAAAAACCTGATAACTAATTCTGATTGGAGCTCGGAAGACCAGCATGCTGATAGGAATGTGGCTAGTAAAGGCCAGGCTCAGATTTCATTTGGGAACAAGGACTCCATTGGCAGTTGAATTAGCAGAAATTTTGTCTACAGTTTGCTCATGTACGGAGACTTGGCAAGTGACTGAGACTAAAGGTAGTAGACAAATTTATCTGCTGGAGGAAATTTCAAGACAGTGCAGACAGTATGGTTACTCCTGGCTGCTTTTAGCTGGGTTTATAGTGAGAATAAAGGGCAAAAGACAGAGCAGAGAATGTAAAAAATTTAAATTTTGGCCCAGAAGAAAAACCATGTATAAAGTTGGGACCAAACTGTAAGTATAGTTGTTAAAAAGATTAGCACTGTTAAAAAGAAACCAAGTGCCTTGCAGAGGGACATGAAGATGACTTTAAGGCATCTTAGGAACCAAAAAGACCCTATTCGTTGCAGGTTCAAGAGTGCAGAAGTGTCCACGTTTTTGTTTTGTTTTGTTTTGTTTTGTTGAGAAGAGAGTCCCTGGGACTCCTGCTCAAGAGGTGGTTCCTAAGGAATTGATTCACTGGCATTCATTGCACCATGCTCAGCCATTCAGGCAGTCATGGTCCCAGGGTTCTAGCTACTGCTTTCACTGACAACTTTGGCATCATCCATGTTGGTTTTGCTGGCACGCAGAATGCAAGAGTTGTGGGGTCAGGGAGGCTTTCACCCATATTTCAAAGAAAGGCCTAGAAGGCCAGGCAAGGAGCCCCTGGGAGAGCAGTGCATGAAGATGTGGAAATGAAACCAAAGGTGCAGTGGAGGCCTCAGGAAGTCTGAGATGTCAGGAAAGTGGAATGTCTGTGGAGGAAATCTGCAGGCTGTGAATGCAGCCAACCCAATAGAAAGGCCACATGAACTGCAACCAGCAAGGCTGTAGGCTGGGGCTGCCTAATTTGCATTTTGCCTCAGTGTACCTCAGATATCAGATATAGAGTTAAAGGACTTAACATTTACCCTACTGGGTTTCAGTTTTGCTTTAGCCTGAGTCTTTTCTACTGCCCTTCTCATTCTCTTTAGAATGGAAATTCTTACCCCGTGCCATTGTACCTTGGGGTTATGTAACTTGCTCTTGGTTTTTTTTCTTTTTTTTGGTGCTGGGAATCGAACTCAGGGCCTTGTGCTTGTGAGGCAAGCACTCTAACCACTAAGCTAAATCCTCATCCCTGCTCTTGGTTTTTACAAAGGCTCACATCTAAGAATTTGCCTTGAGTCTCACAAGAGACTTAGACTGGGACTTTTCAAAAATGCTGGACTTTGGGGAAAGAGATTATTTGTTTTGTTTCTGGTTTTATGTGGAACAGTTGTATTATGTTAGGTGGAATTATAAACTTGCTATTATCTTTCTTTGGGAAATAAGTATGGTTTAAGGAGATGTGTTTGAGTAGCACATTGAAAAGGGGTAGGATGTGGTGGTTATGGTGGAGTTTCAACTTGATTGGCTTTGGGATCCTTCCCAGGGATTGAAGGAGCATACTTCTCGTTGTATCTGAGTGGGTGATATAGGCATGGCTTTAAGTACTATATATGGTCCTTCATCCATTCTTCTCCTGCTCTGACTCCTAGCTGCCATGAACTAAGCAACTTTGCTCTCCCATGCCATTTGGCCATATTTCTGCCTTGGAGCCAGCCAATCATGAAGTGAAACTCTGAGCTATTAAGCCTCGCCTGCTTTGAATTGTGGATGTTTGGTATTGAGTCTCAGTGAATATTTAGGTTTTCTTGATTTATTTCAGAATATAGATAAATAAATTAATAATACAGCCACTAATACTTTATGTTTGAAATGACTTGTAGAATGTTAAGAATCCGAGTCATATTGTAGAATTCTCTTATTTTCAATTTATCTTCTAATGAATAATGACAAACTAACATATTTTGAGTGCTACTTTCAATAACTTGGATATTTCTATTTCTCCAGTTGTACTGCCACTACTCTCTTCCCTTGACCACTGAAATAGCTTCTTAACTATACTCCAACCTCCAGTTCTCCCTTCACCCCTTTGCCAGTTATCAACCTTTTTTGGCTTTGTGATACTAGGGCTGACTCTACAAACCATATTTTCCTTTGTCAGCTACCATGATGCCAGGCTTTGCCTATGGAGGGTACAGGATGGAGTCTGTAAGGCTAGAGGAGGGAGAAGAAAATTTTCTTCTTATTGCTTTAATTTTTTTTTTTAATGGAGCAGCAGGAGCCCAGGGTGCTGTTGATCCCTGCTTCCCAAGGTGGGTGAGGTTCTTGTGTTCCAGCAAGCAGCTCCCAGTAAGATCTTTCTTCTCGGCAGTGGTGGGCAACTTGTTTCCTGTAAGAGTCACACTCTCATCAGGGTCTGGTTCCCAGACCTTACAGGACCTCCCCTAAGTTCTCAAGTTTCTTCTTGGTTCTTCCTTCAAGCCTAGGGATGCTCTCTGCACTTGCTGCCTTTGTACAACTCAGGGTCCTATTCTGTCCCTTTTAACAGTTAACCTCCTTATCTAGTTAACAACTCCTTATAGCAAGGGTTCCCTGTTTGAATTGTTGGTATTCCTTTTGACCAGACCCTGGCTAATATGCTCCCTGTATTATCCCCCAGAGAACATCCAGGGTGATTTATTTTTTAATTTATATCCCACCAATTATTTTGGAGAAAATGGTTTGGTTTTTGTTTGTCCATTTGTTTTAACCACGATCTCACTGTATTGCCTAGGCTGGTCTCAAACTTTCGACACAGGGATCCTCCTGTATATCTGAGTGGGTGATATAGGCATGGCTTTAAGTACCATATATGGTCCTCACAATTGGCTGGGACTACAGGCATGTTACCGTCATGTCCCCTTGAAAAATAGGTTTTTAGGTATAGGATGACTGAATCTTCTACTCCATGTTGATATACATCTGTGGTTTCCCAATGCACTGTGAGTGAACTCTAAATTCTTTACCTTTGCCTAGCTTTCCAAGTTTATCTGGTTTCTTCACATGTCTCACTATGCTCCAGACACCATGCTAGGTGTGACAGTTTCCTGTTTCCGTAGTTTAATATGTCAACATAGCTAAGCCATGGTCCCCAGTTATTTAATCAAACTCTAATCTAGGTTTTGCCGGAAAGTATTTTGTAGATGTGGTTAACATCTACAATCAGTTGACTTTATCTAAAGGAGATTATCCTTGATAATGTGGATGGGACTCATCTAATTAGTTGGCAGGTCTTAAGAACAAAACTGAGATTTCCTGGAAGAAGAAATTCTGCCTCAAGAATATAACATTATTTTCTCCCCAAGAGTTCCAGCCCACTGGCCTGCTCTGCAAATTTCAGCCTTGCCAGCCCCTATGACCACATAATAAAGTAGGATATATGTACTGGCTCTGTGTGTGATCTTCTGTTTCTTCAGTGTTTTTGTGATTTCTAGTATTCTGCTCAGCTCTTTCTTGATTCCCAGAGTTGCTGTTTGCAAAGTTGCTCTTTCCCCGGTGTCTGGATTCCAGGTCCTGGAGAGACTGTGTTATGCTGCTGGTTCTCATACTGTCATTTTCTCTGTCCCACAAATAATAGCTTAAAGGCTAAAGACCTTTAATTAGGCCCAGGAAAACCAAAAGAAGGCCATTTTTCCATACAGGTACTACATCTCTTAATTGTATTTGTGCAAAATATAAGCTTGACTCAAACTGGCCTAAACAGAAAAGTATTCTCTCATAAAACAAAAATTCCAGGCAAGAGGGTCATTTGATTTAGTGGTTCAGAGGTGTCATATAAAACACAGGTTCTTTCCTTTTTTCCTTCTTACACGTGTCTTCTTTTTCCCTTTTTGCCATTTTACTCAGGGTTGCAGTGTTTTTGCCAATAGCAACATGTTTCTTGTTTCTATCTAGTGAGCAAGAGAGGAAAAACATCATCCTGGAGCATGGAAGACAAGCTCTTCCCCTCTGTCTCACTGGGCCAATTAAGGTTACACATTCCCAATTAATTACATTTACTAGGAGGAAGTGTGCTCTGATTGCCCTACACTAATCAGGGTTCCCCCTGTGGACTGGGAATTGGACAAATATTGACCAGTACTAGTTCTGAAGAAGAAGGAGGATGGGAGGGTAGATGGTGAGTCAGCCACTAATCGCGTCTCCTGTCTGTACACTGAATACATAACATTGCTGTGCTGCTCCCAAATGGCTTCATGGCTCTTGTGATCAATAACAAGCAAACCCATTTGGGAAGTTTAGCTGAATTTGTAATGAAATACTTCCTCTACCAATAGATATTAAAATGATGACTACCATCATCTGATAGGAACAGAAAAAGGAAAGAATGCAAGGAAAAGGAAAGAAATGGACATGTAGAAACATGTTGCTGTTGGCAAACATATTGCAACCCTGAGTAAAACGGCAAAAGAGGAAAAAGGAAAGAAGGCTGGCTCTGTATGTCAACTTGCAAAAGAAATCACATTTGCCAGGGAAAGTGCAGCCTTGTCTCCCTCTGCTGGAATCCTAGTAAAATTGTCTAAGGCAACCTTATTCATTTCCAAGTCTCCCTTTCATCAAAACCCATAGGCTTCTAGGCTCAACTCAACTTTACAGAATCCCCTGGTTTCTTGTTGGTGGAGTTTGGTGTGCTTGTCACATCTCCAGGGAGTCCATGTGGCAGACGTTGTAGTAAAAAGAGGAGACGTGAGACCCACTGAGGCCTAGGCTGAAGCGCAGTGACAGCAAAGAGCCTTTCCTAGCAATCGCTGGGTGCAGTGGGGTATGGATGTGGGGTCCTCTCTGCAGTGTTCTAGGTTTTCTGAGGACTAAATATAAAACAGAGACTTCTTTCCTTCTGCAAAAACACTTCAGCTGGTGCTGAATGACAGTTGTTTGCAGTTGAACAATCCTTGGTACTTAGAAACCATTTTCACAGCCACATTTTGTTTGTTGCCAAGAACAAGTCCTGGGAGCAGGCATAGCATTTTGTGCACGGGGAACCCAAGGCCACAGTCAGGAAACCATTTGCCCAGGACACATGGTTAATAGAGAAAAAAAATTTGTGCTTTTTCATTAAATACATACTCCTCTTCCCTTGGTGAAATGGCGGATCTGTAAACTGACTGTGACATAGTCTTCTTACTTACCATGTTGCCCAACATGGCATTTTGATGACAGTTTAAATCTTTTAGCTTACTGATTTCAGATGATTCCCTGCTAATTATGGGAGCTAATTCACTTGAATGAATTAGAGGCATTTTGGCAATGGTAAGATTGAATTGTTTGAATAAGAATCCACATTTGGAACTGTCAACTCTTAAAGAAACCAAAGAATGTAATTTAATTTTGTGATACCGTAAACAACAGATTTGAATTAGACTCTTGTGGAAATGCACAATAGAAAAGAACATAACATAAAAACAACATGACCTAGTGTAAGTTGTGCAATTTAATGTAGGACTACCTTTTTCAGTATGCAACTGTCTTAACTCAGATTAACTTTGCACGCGTTTTTCTTAAAATCAATTAACTCCTACGCATTCTTTTAATCTTTTAAAATGTAAAAACACAATAGCGAGCCTCAGAGTGTTTTTGGTTTTGTTTTTTTATTTACCATCAGAGAATTGGTCTAGATGGGTTGATTTGAATTGCTTTTTCTGAGTAACTCCAAGTCATAAGGAGTTCTTAGTTTTCAGTTCCACATAGGTACAGGTGGTAATTTCCCATCTGTCTTCATCAGTGCTGGAGATAGGGCCGGCCAATCCCCAGTGATACGGTCTTTGGGGCTGTGGCTTCTGCTTAGAATTGTTCTGTAGAAAATGCTAAGTATAACTGTGCAGGTGGCTTCCTCAGTTGGTGTTTCTTGCAGTAGTTTCAGGAGTTGCTAAGTTTTACCTCGTTTAGAATTTCCGCAGCTCATGGTGTGAAACCTCAGTAATAGGGGCATGTAATTTTTAGCCAACCATGACGATTTTGCTTTAAACATGTGCTTTACTTTAGGTCAATTTACAAGTGTTAATTGGTGGTTCCTAGCTATCTCAAAGTGAAAAAAAAATATATATGCTGCCCCGTCTGTCTTCACCTGTCCTTTCTCAGCCACGCGAGATGTGTCTTCAGCTCAGTTTCCAGAGTTTAAGGGAGGCAGAGCATGAGGCACTAGAGAAGTCTATAAGGAGCAAGGTCAAACTGTCCAGGCAACGCAGACAGAAAGATTCAAGTAAATGACAAAATCCTTGGATGGAGAATTCTCCCTTCTTGGCATTTGATGTCACAGGGCATTTTCCACTTCAGTTGGATGCGATGTGGAATGTCCTGGGAAGGACTGCCATATGTAGGACTTCCTGGCATCTGTTCCATCATACTGGTGGTTCTGATTGTCCCACAAATGTTAAGATAGTCATGTGTGCAAAAGCAATGTGGTTGACTCAGTAGTCTCACTACAGACTTGGAGGGAGACAAAAATGGGAAAACGATTGTAGGAGAACTTTCAGCTTTCTTCTGTTATGTCTAGTGGGTAATACTCCAAAAAGCCTGAACATAGCAACCCTCCCACGAGTAAACACAGGCTGGAGAAAGCTGCAGGGCAGTGGGGATGCTAGATGGAGGAAAGGCAGCGTCTCCTTAGGGAAGCAGATGGCACAGTAGTAACAGCTCAGCTGTGAGCCAGTTCTACCCAGGTCCAAATCCCAGAGATGCCATTTACTCTTGTGTGGCTTCTGGGAGTAAACCTGCCTGGACCTTAAATTCTTGATCTGTAAAATGGGAATGATAACAATGGTATTTGTTCATAAAAGAAATAAATGAATTAATAAATATAAAATGCTTAGAATCATGCGTGACAGCTGTGAACTGTTTACAGTGTGCTGAATGCCCCCCATCTCCCTGCTGCCTCCTCATTGATATGTTCAAACTTAAAACCTCAATGTAATAATCTTTGGAGCTGGGGCTTTGGGGGAAGTAAACAGATCATGAGGGTGAAGCCATCATTAATGGGGTTAATGCTTTTATAAGACAAGACACAAAAGAGATGATCTCTCTGTCTCCCTCTCTTTTCCTCCCTGTGAGGCTACAACAACAAAGTGACCTTCTTCTAACTGAGAAGAGAGACCTTGCCAGGCATTGGACCTGCCAGCCTCGAGATCTGGGACCTCTTGGCTTCCAGACTGTGGGAAATAAATTGTTGTTTAAGCTACCCGGGCTAAGGCTTTCTGTCATAGTAACCTGAAGTGATGAAGAAACAGTGTTCCACTGTAGTTGCTCAAGGGACACTGTGTGAATTTGTCACACAAGTACACCTTACAGTTATTCAGGCTTTTAAACTGATAGATGCTTTCCTACATATTCTCACCCTTACTTCTCCCAGTAACCTGTGAGGTAGCTGAGGTAGAAATCTGTACTTCTATTATACACATAAGGAAGCTGAGTCAAAGAATTTTCTCCATTGTACAATGAAGCAATAATAGCCTGCAAGGAACAATTAGTTTCCAAATTGTAAACATGCATTTCAAACCAGGCCTATTTTCTGCATTTGATTGCAGTTGCTATTTCACAATTTAAAACACACACACACACACACACACACACGAATTGGTTTTTGTCTTTGCTTCTTGCTAACAAACTTTTTCCGTAAATTCCTCACTCAGCTCTATATCCATCACCCCCCAAAAAAGATTTAGATCATAAGTTTGCAACCCCTGCGTTTCAGCCATAGTTATCTATCTTTGGGTGGGCAGATTTCTACACTCAAACATGCACATCTCTGACACACAGTTGCCAGTATTTTAAAAGAGATAAGTGAACACCTGACTTAGATATGACCCCCAAAACACAACTAACCAAGGAAAACAGATAAATTGGACTTCGTCAAAATTAAACAGTTTGGTGCCTCGACACTCTCAGAAAACAAAAAGAAACTGGGTATGGTGTTACATGTCTGTAATCTCAGAAATCTGGGAGGCTGAGACAGGAAGATCAAAAATTGGAGTCCAGCTTGGGCAATTTAGCAAATTAGCAAGAGCCTGTCTCAAAATAAAAAATAAAAAAGGCCTGGAATGTAGCTCAGTGCAAAGGTCCTGGGTTCAATCCCCAGTGCCAAAGCAAAAACCACAATAAAAAAAAAAGTAAAAAGACAGCCATTGTTTGGGAGAAAATATTTGTAAGCATGTTTAATAAGAGATTTGTATCCAGAATATATAAACAGTTCAATTCAATAATAAAGAAAAGTCAAACTTTAAAATGGGCAAACAATCTAAGTAGACCTGTCTCTAAAGAAAATATACAAATAGCCAATAAGTAAGAGAAAGTTCCTGAAATCATTGTTGTATCTACATTAGAAATGTATGAATCAAAATCAAAATGAGGCACCACTTCAAACCACTAGGGTGGCTGAAATAAAAAAGATAGTAACAAGCATTGGCAAGAATCTGCAGAAATTGCAAGCCTCATATATTTCTGTAAGGAATGTAAAATGGTGTCTGCACTTTGGAACGCAGTCAGGCAATTCTTCAAAAAGTTAAATACAAAGTTAGTATATGACACAGCAATTCTACTCTTAAGATTTATACCCAGAAGAAATGAGAAGTATGTCTGTACAAAAACATGTACACAAATATTCATAGCAGCATGATTCCTAATAGCCAAAAGTGTAAACAACCTAAATGTTCAGCAACTGATGGATGGATGAATAGAATGTAGTTTATCCATACAGTGGACTCTTCAGTGCCGATACATGCTACGACATGGATGAACCTTGAAACCATGATAGAAAGCGAAGGAAATCAGTCACAAATGACCATAGATTTAATTTATGTGAAATGTCCAAAATAGGCAAGTTTATAGAAATAGGGAGTAAAATAAGGTTGCCTACAGAGAGGGAAGGAATGGAAAAATTGGGGATGAAAGGACAAAAAGCTTCTTTTGGTGGAGGTGAAAATGTTCTAAAATTATTGTTGTGATAGCTACACGATTCTGTAAATGAATATACTAAAAACCATTGAATTGAATTTTTCAGACAGCTAAGTTGTACAGTATGTGAATTATATGTCAGTAAGACTGTTTTTTTTTAAAAAAAGATGTACTCTGACTTAATACCCAATAATTCTGCCTCCACATGTATAGCCAGGAGAAATAAGAGCATCTATTCGCACAAAGTCTTGTACACAAATATTTTTAGCAGTAAATTTGTTATTAATTTATAATTAATTTGTTGTTATTGTGATTTATTGTAAGACTCTTCATTTCTTCAAACTGGAAATGACCCAATGTCCATCAGCAGAAGAATGAATCAAGGAATTATGGTTATTCATACAACGAATGGGCTACTACCCAGCAGCAAATAAGAATGAGTTACTGATACATGTGAGAACATGAATTAACTTCAAAAGTTATACTGAGTGAAAAAAGCCAGACATTAAAAAGTACATAGTAAAGAAATGAAGAAAAAATTAAATGTACTGGCTAGGCACAGTAGTATATGCATCTAATTCCAACTATGCAGGAAGCTGATTGAGGTGGCAAGTTCAAGAACAGTTGGGGCAATTTAGCAAGACCTTGTTTCAGAATAAAACATAAAAAGGACTTTGAACCTTCACAGTCTGTTCTGAAGAGAATTGCTTTGAATTTGCTGGCTTTATTTGCTTGTCACAAAGTTGGCAGAGTTAAAGGGGAAAGAAAGATATCCTGTAGATGCGGAGATGTCCTGTAGGTACGGAGCACTCGCCTAGCATGTGTGAGTCCCGGGGTTAGATCCCCAGCACCACAAAAAGGCATATAAAATGAATCGTAATAGAACTCAGAACAGCAGCTACAAAATAACAGGGAGGTGATTAATAGCACTGCTGTGAGGCATGAGAGGAGTTTATGAGATGTCAGAAATGTTCGTCTCTGGTCAGGAATGAGAATTAAGGGTAGGGCTGGGGATTTAGCTCAGTGGTTAAAGTGCTTGCTTTGCAAGCACAAGGGCCCAAGTTCAATCACCAGCACCAAAAAAAAAAAAAAAAAAAGGAGAGAATTAAGGGTATACTCCTGTCAAAACTCATCAGAATGCACACTTAATGATTTGTGTGTTTCATTGCGTGCAAAGCATACATTAATAAAAGTTGTCAGCTACAGGTAGCTTCACAGTTACCTAACAATAGTTTAGCAGTTAGTGGTGAAGCCTTGCCAGTCAAGCCAAGAAGACTGGGCCTGCATGGTCTGTCCTGAAGAGGGATGCCTCGGACTTACTGATTCCATTCACTTGCCTCAAAACCGGCAGAGTGGCGTGGGGAGAAAGAAACACCATGCTGTCCCAAAAAGCACTCATGTCCTTGGGAAGCTCAAGTCAGCTTCCTGAGTAGTTGGGATTAGATGCATGTAGCACTGTGCCTAGCCAGTATATACTTTTTTACTTTTTTCCTTTAGTTCTTTTTTTTTTTTTTCTTTTCAGTGCTGGAGATCAAACTCAGGGCCTTGTGTTTGCAAGGCAAGCACTCCAGCCACTGAGCTAAATCCCCAGCCCCTTTTAATTCTTCACTATGTACTTTTTAATGTCTGGCTTTTTTCACTTAGCGCTCATGTCCTATTTCTCAGCACAGAAATGTTTTGAGTCTTTTTGAGCTCAGCGCCTGGCGTCAACACCATGCTTCAGAATGACCCATTGATTTCTGAGGTCTGCTTTACCCTCCAGGTAAAAACAAGTGGGTATCCAAGTGAGAGGAACAGAGGAAGGAGGCTGAACATCTTGTCCTGAGACAGGCGCTTCCCAAAGATTCTTAGCTGGTGCTTCACGGAAACAAGTGGGTGTGTTCTGGGGTCTGTGGCAGAAACGCCTCTTTCCTCCACTAGATGTCTTTCCTTTTCTTCCAGAATCCCATTCTTATCTAGACAGATGCCTACTGAGAGCAAATACCACCCCCCCATTCTTTCCAGCTGAATGTGGCCTTTAGGAGATGTGGCAGCCTCTGGAGACTCCCTGAAAGATCACTGGCGCGCACCCCCTTTGCCCTTTTTTGTCCTTTTAGCTACTTTGCTTCCTCAAATGCAGAAATAATGGCTAGAGCTCCTGCCGCCCTCTTGGATCATGAGGTCCAGGACCACTGGACCTTCTAAGGCAGTGACAATGACCTGGTAAAGTCCGAGTTTTAGGTCCTTGAGGACTTTGTGGAGGAGATCTACTCTACCATCCTCAGTTACCTACTCCCAGGCTTCTATCTTAGTTAACCTCTTTTTTTTGTTTTTGTGTTTTACTATTTTGTTTTGGTACTAGTGATTGAATCCAGGGCCTTTGCACTGAGCTATATCCCAGCCCTTTTTATTTTTGAGAGAGAGTCTCACTAAATTGGTGTTAGGACTGAAATGTGGTGATCCTCCTGCTCAGCCTGCCAGAATGGTTTTGTGTTCTTGTTTTTCTCTTGCGCTGGGGATTGAATCCAGGACCTTTGTATACCGTTATACCCTCAGCTCCCTCATGTTATTTTTATTCTGTTACTTGTAGCTGAATCTAATTAAAACTGGTATAGGTGTTGTTCAGCAAGTCGCTGAAAGCAAATGCATAAATTTGGTGGCATTTAATGATATCAAGCAAAATCTTTCAAAGAAAATATGCTGTGGGAAACAATGAAGAACATGCTATACTCTGCTCAAGATAGAAGTCACGAATGGGCAAAAGATACATCATCTGAAGAGGCTTTATTAGCGCTTGTGTTGCAGAATAGCAGGGAATAGTATATGAACTGACCCCTTAGGATATGGGGGTAGTTGCTTGTATAGGAAAATAAAATGCAAATGCAGAGTGTCCTGCTGGCTAGCCACAGGCTTCCAGTTTAGTCGCAGATAGGGGAGAGGCTCCCTGAGGACCTGGTTGAGGACCGCTGCAAAGGGGCAGAGTCATCCATAGGGGATGTGGGCGCAGTCATCTGGGATGGACCTATGACCAAAGTTTGCTGAAGCCAAAGCCAGAGTCTCTCAGAGCAACCATGGGGCAGGTGATGCAAGGCCCCAGGGCAGCTACAGAAGAAAAAAACAAGTAAAAATATCTCCTGGGGAATGTCCGGCCCTTCCCTCCTGTTTCACTCCCCTCTCCTCCTGTCTTTCCTCTACTTTGTGTTTTCCAGAGTGAGTACTTTAGACACACTAACTCAGTGTTTCCTCACATCCACCCCACGATCCAAACACACTATCTTTTTAAGTAATTTTTTTTCAGATGGAGAAACTAACGCTTAGAGAGATTAAGTGAATGATCAAGGCCACACTGTTAGCAAAGTGCATTCTCTTAATCTCCAGGCTCTGCCTCCATACTGAACATGAAAGAGACACCTCAACATCTAACAGCACAGTGTATAGCACCAACGGGGCACTTGTACGGAGGGGTTGTTCAATATTGATCAAAATTTACCGCAAACAGCACTCCTCGGATTCTGTGATCTTTCCCTCTTTTGAACTGTGTCCACCTCAGTGTAAGCGTCTTAGTGACTGAAGGGCATTTCCCACACATGTTTTTATCTACCGCCACTTCGTCCCCCACACAAAGACTTGAAGGCAAGTGCTTGATAAACGTCAGCTCCTTCGGGGTCAGTGAAGTATGTTCACCCACCAGTCTGTGTATATTACCCATTTATTTTATTCTAATATGTACATTTTCCCACAATTTACTATTGGTGAACTCAAGATTCATCTTTTAACTTAGCATCAGCATGTCCAAATTAGCAATATTTTTTCTTTCTTAGTAGTGTATAAAATATGGGTGCATCTTACATTTGATGGTATCTTAGATTCAGTGAAATAAAGTACCATTTAAGTATCCTTGATAATCCTGGTCTTCTTGCTTCTTGGGTAAGTCATTCCATAGTCTGGATATTTCCTTAGTTCAGTTTTCTACTCCTATTGTTGGTGCCTTCAGTTTACGTCCTTTAATTTTCTACTTTTCTCAAGTAGAGTCAACTGTTATATTGCAGTGAACCATTGCTAAATACAATGGTGTCATTGTATCATGGTCCAACACAACTAAACACTGTTAATGATTTGAAACATGTTTGCTGTAGAATTAACTCAAATATATCAACTAGCAAAAATACTCTTTGTTTTGTGAACAGGCAACCATGTTATATGAGCTACAGTTTTATGAAGACAATGTAGTTGGAAGTAAGGTAATGTTGGAATTAAATAAAACAACCACAGCAACACAGTACAATTAATCACAATATAATTATCATTCTTTGAATGGCACTGTGGCCTGGGAAACTGTCTAGAGATTAAAAGTTTTTAAATAAGTCCAGATACCTTGTGCCATCCAAATATCCTGTTTATAAACTTTCATTTTTCATTGGTCTGTGAAGTAAGTGGTCTTGGGCCTGGCAAGTCTGTGGAAGGGAAGTTGTCCTCATTAGCAGTGGCATGGAGGGGGACCTGCCATGAATCCTAGCACTGTGGAAAGGGCTGGGCTCTCACCTGCCCTCCCCATAGCCTAGGACCAGCCAAAATTGATGATTTGCCCCATGAACCCTATACTCAGCAATTCCCAACTTGTCCTCTTCCCTCCATGGCCTGGTGCTGTCTGACAGAACTTTCTGCCATTGTGGAAATATTTTACAGAACTATGCTGTCTAATACAGTACTCAGGAGGACCTGTGACTACTGAGCAGAGGACTTGTATGGTTAGTGTAACCAAAACTGAGTTTTCAACTTTTTTAAACTTTACTTAATTTACATAGGAATGTGGCAGGTGGTTGACATATTAGAAAGCACAGATCTAGCACATACTTAGCCTTAGTTTTTCTTCTCCAAATTCCTGAAGTTCATGGGCCATATCAACTGGTCATTTTCTCCATGAAATCCAGTCTTCCCAGTGGGATTTATTTATTTTGTTCTTCAAAATTGTCTTCACATATTTGAACCATATGTGACACCAAAAACCTGTCATAGTCTGACTGAACCCCCCAGAAGTTCACGTGTTGGAAATTCAATCTTCGAATTCATATGTTATTGATATTTGGAGGTGGGGCCTTTGGGAAGTAATTAGGATTAGATGAAATCATGTGGGTGGGGCCCTGTGATGACTTTAGTGGCTGTATAAGAGGATGAAGAGAGACCCAAACCAGCACACTCTCTCTCTGTCTTGCCATGTGATATCCTCCACCATATTAGGATGAGGCAGGAAGGTCCTCACCAGATGCTACCGACATGCAGCTGGACTTCCCATCCTCCACAACTGTGAGTCGAGTAAATATCTATTCTTTAGAAATTTCCCAGTCTTGTATATTTTGTCTTGACAACAGAAAATAGACTAAGACAACATTTTAAAATTATTTTATAGTTACTTATCTGTCATGTCCTCTGTTAGTCCCCTCTCTAGAGAGAGCTGCGACTACTCTTATCCTTAATTTAAACCCTGCTATACTGGGTGGCCTATGTTGAGCATGTGATTTGTGATGTGGGCCTTGGGCCGCAAGGTGTCAGCTCAACGTCTAGAAGGGCTTGAGATCAAGATCAGCCAAGTGAAGTCAGCTGTCTCTATGTGGCCAAACTCTATACACCTTGATGGACTCGGGCGAGTTTCTCTAGTTGGCAAAACTCCACGTGCGTTGTAACACATCACTGCTGGAAAAAATACGTGCAATCCACATAGCTCCTATGGGAGAGGACAGTTCAGAGTTCTACGCCTGTCTCTCGCAGACCCTCCACTGTGAACCGTTTTCCCTTTGCTGACTTTAGTCTGTATGCTTTTGCTGTCATAAACTCTAACCACCAGCATAGTAGCTTTTCTGAGTTCTGTGAGTCCTTGAGAATCTTTAAACCTTAGGATGGTCTCAGGAATCTACTGAACTTCCAGTCACCTAAGGTAATAGATTCGCTAATCGTGCCTGGAACTAGTCCAGTTGAGAGTTCAGCTCCTCGAATCCTGCCAGATCACACAGCCTTTGGGTTGTTGGGATGGAAGCCACAATTTGGATCAAAGGTGGTAGCCAGAGACTGGACCTCGATGTGGCCAAAGGACAGGTGAAGGAAGTGTCTGAGACCAGGTTCACACATGTGCACAAGAGAACATAGGAAGTGGGTGGAGGACTGAGCCGGGAAGGAGCAGAGGAACCACATGGTCAGGGGTGGTGAAGGCGTGGGAGGGTCAGGTAGCCACAAGCACCTGACTCGAAACTCCTAGAGGCTCTGCTGTTCTTGTGCACCCCAGTCCTCAGGAAGTAACCCCTCCCTGGGAGGCATGAGTGTGGGGCAGACTTCACAGGCTGAAGCTTGATTTAAGGCTGGTTTATGCCCTCTTTTGTGATGACTATTTTTCTACTCTTGACCAAACATCTAGATCTGGGAAGGAAGCTGTGGGGGGCGGGGGCAACGAGGAAGAGAACAGATGAATGTCCTGTAGTGAGTAGGGAACCCACTCCCCAAGGACAGCTTTCTGACTCTGAGGAAGAGCACCCTTATAAAAATCGTGTCCTTTACACCTCCTAAGATACCACTAACTAGAGAGTCACTTAAATTAGCTAGAAATCTGCTAAAACAGGGTTAAGAGAAATGGCCCTTCACAACTTAGTGTAGCTTCAATACATCAGAAAGTCTTCCTAATTCTGAGCTTAAATTCATTAGAGGGAAGCATCTCTAGCTTGTGGAAGGAGGGAGCGATCATTGTCGAGTGTGGGCTTTTCCGGTTAGAGTAGGTGGATCCCTGCAGCGGGGCCTGGAGTTGGACACAAGCATGAGTATTGTTCCTCAGGACACTGTTGTGCTGGAGAAGAAGGGAGGAGTCCAGAAACAGAGGTAGGGTGGTGTCTGAAATAGATTTCCACAGAGACCTGCACTCGCTTCTCCCTGAGACCAAGTGTGCTCTCACTAAATCTCGAGTCCGTGCCGTCCTCCGCAGATGTAGGTTTGTCCCGCAGGAAGATTCCGGGGCAGGAAGCACTGAGCTGGCTTCATGAGGACCTCACAGGAGACAGGGCATAATTTTTTATTCAGACCTGGAGTAAAAGCACCAGTAAACAGACTGGGCCTGCGGGGTAAGCAGGGTGGAAGGAGGGGAAAGGTAGAAGTACGTAATGAAGTGTGAAGAATGATCACAGTTTAGAGGAATTCTCTAAGGAAAAGACTATTGTTCAATCCCATAGTTCCTGGCACAAAGTAGGTTCAGTATTTAATGAGTGGTTGAATGAATGGCTATTGAATAATCTCCCCTAATAGTATACAAGTGTGTGGGTTGCCAGCTTCACATAGGTCAAACCATTTCCTGTGTAGGCTCTGAGTTTTTTGTTTCCTAGGTAGGTATTTAATCCAATTATATGGGATCATGGATTTTTGTTGTTGTTGTTGTTGTCGTTCCCGGTTTCCTGTCTCCTACCCAGAATTCCCCTTTATGTTTCTTTCCCCTCTACAACTGAAATCTGGGTCTCATGGGGGTCTCAGAACACCTCGGGGGCATTTGAGTCTCTTTTTTAATAGGAGGGGAGTTCTTGTGAACAAGTTCACATGCACAAACAGAAGACAGTGCTGTTCAGAGATGTGAAGCGTGACACAGAACACAGCATACACGGGAAAACCCATGAGGTTGAGGTGAAGACAGTGGGAGGCCCTTTGGCTCTTCTGAGAGAGGTGCTGCTCGAGGTGGTCCAGGAGCTGCTCCTCCATCTGGTGTGGGCAGCTTGGCCAGCACGTCCCTGTGTCCACCAGCGAGCATCTGTGCCTTTTCCCTACACAGCCCCTAGGAAAATACTGACCAATATATTAAGTTGAAGAATATGTAGGAGGCAGGGAATATCAACCTGGAATATTTGTCGATGGCATGGGTGTTCTGGAAGAGGCGAAGCCCCATCTGGCCCTTGAGAAGCCCCTTCTTCCTGGAGGAGCCGGGTTCACTGCTCAAGGCTAGGTGGACCACTATTTTGTCTTGTCTTTCTTCTTCTGTCACAATGTGACTTCGCGGGTACCCAGCCAGGCTGTTGGCCTCAGACTCACTGCAGCTTCCATCCAGCATCATGGTTCTTGAATGAGGCATCCCACACGTGCACGGGAACTACAGACAGCAAACACAGAGGGCTCGGTGAAGCCTGTGAGCTGGGCAGAGGAGACAGCCTGGTTTGAGAGCAAACCCGTACTGCTGCTTAGAAGCACAGAAAAGCAGAGCTAGAAGGACTTGCAGAGATCATTTATCCAATGAGTCTCTACCCTGGCTGCCTATCAGTCACCTGGGCCATGCCCAGGCCCCACACTAGATAATTAATACTCCCAGCTGACTCTACTATGCAGGCAGAATGGAGAACCTCTGATCCAGTCCAATTGCAGAGGGAAAAACTGAGACCCAGAGAGCTGTACCCTTCCCTTGAGACCACAACACTGTGTCAGAGCCCGCAATTTAAACCCGGATGTTCTAATCCCAATGCAGGAGTCAGATGATTAGGTAGAAAAGTGCCCTTATTATAAAGTGTTACATTTAAGAATTAAGGGTCATGGTCCCTATAATGTATTTTTAAATGGTTGAACTGAACCAACAAAAAATATTTATATGGAGAAAGGTCACAAAAAAATGGCAAAATGATTAGCAAGGTTGGATCTAGGTGTGGAGTATTCGTATTACAGTATCCCATTCTTTCAATTATTTCCTCAAGCATGGAAATGTTTATAAGAAATCCTAAGTCAGAAGGGAAAACTTCTTTCCTTTCACTTTTTCCTGAGGCCAGAGTAGTAGAGCTGGGCTCCCCACGGGCAGCGGCCTGGCTGTGTTGGCCGAAACGAGAGGCTTGCTGGATACAGGAAATGGGCATGGGCTTATTCTCTTCAGCTTGTTGACTTCAGTTGCTTCTTACCAGGGCCGCTGTTTTTATCATCTTGGCAAGTGAAATAATGATGTTTCACAACTTGCCTCCTATTTCTATGTAAAATACGCGGATAAATACCATGAGGTGTTTGAATGCAAAAACAGATGGTTATGTGTGAAATTAGAATTACTTGAAGTATTCTTGTACTTGAAGAAATCATTTGTGGCTTAGGGACTTTTTAAAAAAATTCCGGTATGATTGTTTCATTATTGCCTCGTCAGTAATTAAGTAACACATTAATGTATTCCTGAACAATTAGCTTAGACTCATAGCTAGAGGAATAAAAGGTCAGTAAGAGATTACCTGTTAACTCTCTAACTTTGATAAAATTGTGAGATTTTTGTCATTGGGGGTTATTTATGTACTTATTCACTAAAGGCGTAGGTCTTTACTTTTTTTCTTTGCTCTAAACTGAAATTCTTTCTGCTAAACTGCAACAGACCTGTTTCCTGAGATTTAGAGTTAGAATCCGGAAATGCCAAAATTTATGGAAAGTCCCTCTTTTCCCTGTCAGCTTGTTCCTAAGAAAGAGAAGTGGATCCTAGCGTGTTGGATGGGTCTGGATAGTCAGCTCCTATATGTAGTAGCGGAGGAAGGAGGCTTTTCTTTTCCTTCTTTTGTATTTATTTATTTTTATAATGCTGCAGATGAAGCCCAGGGCCTTGCATGTACTAGGCAGGCACTCTACCCCTGAGCTAACCCTCCAGCATGGAATCTTTATTTTAACGGCCATGGGCCTTTATTTCAAGGCAGGTGCTCCTTTGCTCCCACTTGGAACCATGGGCTTCAGTAGGCCAGTTTGGTGACCATCAACACTGGTTCCTCTGTGGGGCAGCAGGAAAGAGATATTGTGTCTTCTACTGTTGTCTGCCCTCAACTTTCCAGCCTCTAAATTGAACATGTGACCTGAGTGGAATATTAGCTCTCACCCTACACCCGTGTCTGTCCTCACAGAGCAAGAGAGACTGAAGGGCCCAATGGCCTTTCCTCCTATGACTTCCCTGTTGCTCTTCAAACAGTATCTTCTAATCTCTGCCAAAGACCACGGTGTACCGAGGTTAATGAACTGCCTGAATGTAAGAGCTGTGCTGCTAATGGATCATGAGCCCGTGTTTGTCAGATGGAGGCTTTGCTGTTCTTTGAAAAGGAAAGTCTAATGGATTATAAATCAAAAGTATTTAAATATTACCCAAAGGGATTTGATAACAATCGGTGTACAAATTAGTGAAAACTCAAACAAGTACTCAAATACTGAGTAAAAAAGGTTTGAATAGTTTTAAAAATAAAGTCTTAAATGATGATACATTTAGAGACAATGTAGAAATATTTGACGGGCATAAAGTGGGCATTGAAGACATTTTTGAAAAGGAAATATGCCCTCTTTTCCTAAAATGTAAAGCTCCCTTATGTTAAGAGGCCAGTAGTCACCTAAATGTGGACGAAAGTGGGATTTGCCTGTTCCCTGATCTGTCTACTTTTTAGGTGACCACCATTTGGATTAATGCAACGATTAGTAATGATTTGGTGACAAATCAGCGTTTTGTTTCTTATTGTGATTAATAAGCATTGAAATATGGGTGAAATAGACTTCTCCTTCCTGTGCCCAAGGCCCATGAACATTGCTTTGTAAAATTTCCCATTTGCAATTTTGTTGTACAGTGTGATACAGCGCAGTAGAGTGTAGATACTGTAGTATTTCCGAAGAGTCTAAAGGGTACAGTACTTAGCCTTCGTCTTTAATGTGGCTTAATGTTCACTGGACCAGAGCACTTAGCAGTGAAGGAACTTTTTGTTCTAGAACTGTCCCCTCCTTGGAGAGGGAGGCATTTTCCCTAGACATGTTCAAGAACAGTAATATTTTATATGTGTCTGGAACCCTACACTTGAAAGCAACCTTCACACATGTTCTCATGTGACTCTTATAACAACCCTGGGATGGAGGTGGGATGAGGGCTGGGGAATCGTCTTTTCACACGTGAGGAAACTGAGGCCCAGTTTAGATGGCACGCTGGGCCTAAATCCAAGTTCCTGTTCATAGTCTTTTCCTCAAAGACTTTCTGCTTCTTCAGATCCTTTGTAGTAGAAGTTAGAACCCTTTCTAAAACAAGACGGTTCTGACTTTCCTACATGCCACAGCCCCGCGTCGCCCCTGCCCAATGGACTGTCTCATTCTCTTCCAACCAGCAGTGCTGGCCAAGCTGGGGAAGTGATGAAACTCCCTCACCTTCTCCCGCAGCTCCCGCTCCTTCCGCTCACGCGCGGTGGTCAGGTAGTTGACGGCCGCATACTCCAGCACCGAGAGGAACACGAACACGAAGCTGACCCAGAGGTAGATGTCCACGGCCTTGATGTAGGACACTCGGGGCATGGAGGCGTTCACGCCCGTGATGATGGTGGACATGGTCAGCACCGTCGTGATGCCTGCAACACCCAGTCTTCGTTCAGCCACCGATAATGGCACAGAGCTAACCCTGAAACTCACAGAGCCGAAACTTCACATTCTCTATCTCCGAGCCAGAATGAGAACTTTCCCAGACATGTTTCCATTTGGTAGAGCTGTGGGGTTCTGCTCCTCAGGCAGCCAGGCCCTTTCCAAACCCCGCTAGCTGGCTGCTTGTTCTCAAGCAGCTTGGGACACTGGGCAGATTCTGTGATATGGCTGACAAGGTTAGGAGCGCTCCAAAAAGGATATGCTCTGATGCGGAAGTAAAAAACAGTGACTCCGAGCTGGGCGTGGTGGCACACACCTGCCGTCTCAGCAGTCTGGGAGGCTGAGGCAGGAGAGTCACAAGTTCAAGCTCCACTGCACAATTTAACGAGATCCTGTCTTTTCAAAATAGAAAAGGGCCGGAGTGTAGTTCAGTGTGAAGGACCCAGGGTCGATCCCCAGTGCAACAAAACAAAACAAAAGGACACCTCTAAAAGAATTTTACCAAACCTCAAGGAATGAGCATATTCTCTCTCATCTAAGCTGCATTTATTAAGCCCTCAAAGATGTAAATTCCTGGAAGCCTACTTATGCTGCTTCTCCACTGTGCCTTGCTACTAAAACTTTCAGTTTCTCAGATCCCAACCTGATTTTGTCCAAACTGCATTCATAAATTAGAAGCATTCAATCTTGAATTCAGGGTCTGGGAAGAGCTAAAATTACAGCTCTGGGGAACACACTTCTTCCTTTCCCCCGAAATGGTGTAGTGTGGGTCCTGTCTCCTGACCTTCAGTCTATTTAAACAAGGCCGACAAATGAAATTTTTGTGTTTACAGAAGAAAATTTTGGCATCTTCAGAATCATCCTACTAAGTACCGAGCTGTAATGGTGCCAGTTGCAGAAGTCTATACCCCAAATAGGTTGTGTCTTTCTGAATTCAGTCCAGATTGGTGTGGTTTTAGCTCCCCATTGTTTTTGTAATATAGGGGAAACTGAGGCTTCACCTGAATGGTACAGGCAAGAGGCAGGCAGAAAAATTGCTCCTTCTGACTTTACCTCCCCATTCATTAAGACCTCTGAAGAATCATGTTAGTTTTCTTTTACCTAGTGACCATTTGAAAAAATAGCTACTCTACCACACCTTATCAAATGCTTTTACCCAGTGAAACTCTGGCCGGCACAGCTCTGTGGTCAATCCAGAAGGACACCCAGGACAGCATGACCATCAAGGTGGCAGGGAAATAAGTTTGCAGCAAGAAGAAGAAGATGTGGCGATGCAGCGTGAAGTTGATGTACAGACGGTTGTACCAGCCTGGGGGGACACAGGAAGAAGCCAGTGAGTTTCCATCAGGGGTAAAAACAAACTCCTTCCCTGGGAGCCGTTCTCCCTGACATTGTTTCCACCAACAGCAAAAAGTTAAAATTAATGATCACCTGGCTTAATAAAACACATTTCTTTTCCAAAGTCTAAAGTCTCTCTCCTGTGAGTAAATACCTTGTCAATATCTAGTACATTTCTTGTCTTATGTTATATTATCTAATGTCTATTCATAGCAGTTTTGGGGAAAGGTAAAATAAAACAGAAGTATAGATATAGTTGTTGCTTTGGTATTTGTTATTTGTAAACCACAACCATGTTTCCTGAGTGACTGGCTGCTCAGGAGCGAGTTGGAGTTGGTTTTGTTGCTGGTGGTGGTGAGGCCAATACCACTGAAGGAGGAACCAGGAGATCCGGGCTTTCCTCACTGTCCTCTTAATTGTGAGACGGCCACTCACTCAATCTCTATATACATCTCAAGAAGTAACAGGTCATTCACACGATCTTAAATTCTGTCACTAGTTCTACTCCTGACACTCCATCCTTCACCTTTTGGTCCTTGCTCAGGAAAAAAAATGACAATATGGGTCCATCCTCATTATGGCAATCTAAGAAGCACTGACTGAAGGTGTAAAAAGTTTCAAATGATACGCAAGATCATTACACAACCACCGGGGCCCAAGATGGCCACAAGGACAGTGTGAATGAATGTAAAGTGAACTAAAGCTATGTGCGACTCTTCCCCGTCTCAGCACAGCCTCATCAGAGACCACTAGGATTCACAGGTGTCTCAAGTGTGGAGGACACACAAGAGCAGCACAACACAGTGAGTTCCGGGCTATGGAATCAGATGTGGTTTTCTCTTGTGCCTTTATTTCACTTACTATCAAAGTCATCTTGTATTTATGGCAAATGATACCACTTTTCCATTGATTACAGTGATTTCCATTGATTATAGTGATGTCCATTGATTATGGTCCCTTTACAAAATAAAGTACAAAAAGAGAGTTGACTGAAAGAAAAAGCTAAGTTGATGAGCATATGGGTGGTATATGAAGTAAGACAAACGTGTTGTGTGAGGATTGGAGGTTTAGGAAACCCAGACTGAGTCTGTTTTACTTGGAACCTGAGGAAATGAGACTCTCAGAGGCTTTTCCCGGACCTCAGCCTGAGTCTCGTTAGATCTTGGTTCACTGTGGGTCTCTAATCGACAGGCCAGGGCTCTTCTCACTGTCTGTTTAATTGACTGGGTGCTCACATGCCAGCCCCTCATCCCTTTCAGGTCTGACTCCTGCATGCTGTGGGTGCAGATTTCTGCTTGTGAATGCATTCCTCTGATGGTGAGGAAACAAGTGGGCCCAGGCCACACGCAGAGAAACGTTGTGGGGAAACAAAGGGCGGCTGGCTGGAGTGGAAGGTGGGCACTGAGTCAGGAATGGGGAGGGCTGGGCTGAGCCATAGGGTGGATCCAAGAAAGCTTAACACCTGGCTAGTGGGGAGCTCCTGGGTTGTTTGAATGTGGCAGGTTCTTTTAGTGGAATGGATAAATAGAAACTGACTTTCAAATATGGCAGGGACAACTAATCGCTTATTCACCCCACAGCCTTTGTCCAGTCTCGTCAGATTTATTTTCCCCATTCAAATTGGCATCCACGAAGCAGATAACATTGTTCCTTAGGTTTGGACAGGCTCTTTCCAGAACAGCTGAGATCTGCTTTTATCCAGTTAAGGACTATTCTGTTATCCTTCCTTCTGTCTAAGAAAAACAGGGAGAGTTGTCTTGAAAACACCAAGAGGGAGCCAGCAGCTTTGGACATGTACACACTGTGCACCAGACAGGCCCCCTGAGTGAGATTGCTGCTCCAATGGCGTGGACACTAAACTTCTTCGTGTGGTTCCTAGTGCCTCACAGGAGTGTGCAATGCATTTTAATCTGTGCTCTAGAAAGGCTTGAATAGGGGAACAAAACAGGCAAGCATGCTAGTCCCATACAGAGAATATCTAAGAGGGCACACATAGCAGCTGGGCAGAGCGCCTGGTCCTTACCAGCTGTGCAACTTCAATAAATAGCATAATCTTGGAGTCTCAGTTTTCTCATCAATAGGCTGGGAATAAGTTAGTTCCATAAGAATGAATTCATTCACATAAAATGCTTAAAACAGTGGCACATAATAAAAATTATCTAAGAAACTCTAGCAGTGATTTTGTTGATTTGAACTAGGTAAGAATAGGTAAGAAAAGGAAATTGTGTGACACCTGTCAGAGTGAAAGAGATGGGTGAAGTATGGGCACAAACTGAAGTGTGGGGGTGGGGGAGCCGTCCTGATGGCCACGTGATAGAGGTGAACAGAGGTGTGCATAGGCAGGTGAAGGTCAGGGTGGCCCTGCAGGAGCAGGCAGCAGCCCAGGAGCTCCCCACAGAAGGGCTCTGGCCCTCTCAGCTGGGACACAGAGTAATGAGGTGAGACGGCGCCTTGGGCAGTGGGGCCAAGCCTATGGTGCAGCAACATAGAGGGCTGTTGGTTATCCCTGAAAGCTCTGAAGGTTCACCATCGCTGCCCTAGGGTCCTGCAGTCATTGAGGAGCTATTGGGGGTTGAACCATGTCCCCTAAAAAGATATGTAGAAGTCCTAACTCCCAGTACCTCTGAATGTAACCTCATTGGGAAATAGGGTCTTTGCAGAAATGAAGAAGGTAAAATGAGGTCGTACTGGATTAGGATGAGCCCTAATCCATTGACTGGTGACTTTACAAGAGAGAGAACTTTGGGCCTAGATGCACAGGGAGGAGAATAGCACATGAAGACACACAACCTCCAGGATGGAGGCACAGGAGGCCATGCAAGGACTGAGGCAGAGACTGGAGTGATGCAGCTGCAAGCCAAGGAATGCCGAGAATCGCTGATAGCCACTAGAAACCGGGAAAAGCCAGGAGGGATTCTTTCCTAGAGGAGTCTTCAAAGGGAGCATGGCCCTCAGATCTCTGGCCTCAAAAACAGTAAGAGAAAATTTCTGCTGTTTTAATAATCTAGTTTGTGGTACTTTGCTACAACAATCATTAAGAAAAGAATCCTAGAGTTAAAGGTGAGATTAGAGAAGAGCCAACGAATGGATCCTCTCAAAACTTCAAACATAGCCCAGGATCCAAGAAGAGACTAAACTAGGCACAAAGAAAATGTACTATTGGTGCCAGGGGTGTAGGTCAGTGGTACAGCATATGCTTAGTGTATTCAGGGCTCTGGGTTCAATTTCCAGAACCAACCAAAAACAATAGAACCTATAGTCTCCTCATAGCTAATAAATACATTCCCTTGGAAACCATCCATCCATATTGGGAAGCAGAAAAAAGGGTTATAGAGGGGCTGGGGATTTACCTCAGTGGTTAGATTTAGCTCAGTGTGCCTTGCAAGCACAAGGCGCTGAGTTCGATCCCCAGCACCAAAAAAAAAAAAAAAGAAAAAAAAATCAGGTTATAGAACAGCATCTAAAACACAACTCCCTCCTGGGAAGACCCTGAAGAGTGTTACCTCTGGTAATGGGATCTCAGAAGAGAGGAATGGTTTTTCTTTTTTTACTCTCTGCTCCTTGCTTTTAAACACTGTATATATTTTGGAACTGTATTATTTTAACACTCAGACTTTATTTTCATTGGGAATGGAAGCATTTATAGCTGAAAAAGAATCGTAATGCATTTTTTTTCCCATATTCGAATCAGACTGTGGCTAAAGTTAGCTACCAGTACTGCTGTAGAATGCCAGTCTGGAAGTCGTGTGAAATTTCTGAATCAAAAACTGAGATAAGGAGATCTTCTCATCTGTTTTCAGGGATTCGTCCCCATTCTTCCAGTACAACATCAGATCTTCATCTGTATATGCATCTTTGGGGAGAGGAAAATAAGTTACTTTGACTCCTTTGCTCCTGATGGAGCATGAAGCAACAGATCCTACACCAGCTAAGGGGAAAACGGGTCCTAATGCTGGCAGGCAGTATTCTCAAGGTTATTTAACTAGCACAAAGGCAAGAGGGAATAAGATGAAGGAATTAAAAATACTGATACTTACAACTCTCCAGCTCCAATGAGCAGGTCTGAGAGTCCAGGGGAAAGTGGCTGAAGTCCATGTTGCACATGGCCGTGACGGTAATCCTACACAACCCAAATGCAGATGTTGGCTTGTGCAGTGAGTTATCAGCTCATGTACCTGCCCAGAGTTAGGAAGACACAGAATATGGCCAAGAACAGCTGCCTCTTCCTATCTACTTCAGGCACAGAACTGTAACTTCTGGTTTGTCTTCTATGGCAGAGGTTACTGGTGCCTTGCTGGGCTGCTGCTCCCCTCTCCAGATACTGGGATGTCTCAGCTGTTAATGGCCCACCCTGGAACCCTTCTCTGTCGTGGCCCTCAGCCAGCAGGACTGCCTCCCCTCAGAGATGCCTGTGAGGTTCATCTTCCAGGCCCCATTCTCTACCCAAGGCCAGAAAGTGATTGGTATTAGCATTTAATTCTGGTGAACTATACAAGCAGGCTGGGAAGATGTGGAATAAATGCAATAGTTTAAATCACTGTAGTTAGCCCAGAACCCAATCTGCAATAGCACTCAATATATGTAACCATTCCCGTTTTTTTAATCTTTATTACCAATCAACTAGACTTATAGACTCTCATAGAAGGTATTTGTGGGGTTGGGGATTTAGCTCAGTAAGAGAGTGCTTGCCTAGCAAGCACAAGGCCCTGAGTTCGATCCTCAGCACCCCCTCCGAAAACAGAAGGTATTTGTGTCCAGCAACTCATTCTGGTGAAAGTAGTCTGCTAATCTAAGCTTACGAGTCCCAGTGATGAGGAAGTTACCATCTCCTGGGGTAGCCATTTCATCTTTAGACAATTCTGACTGACATCAGAAAGCTCGTACCATCCCACAGACCCAACCACAGTGACAAACTCTTTAAGGCCAAAGGGACTGACCACACATGCTGGTGTGGTACCGGACAAAGGGACAGTGGCTTTGTGAACAGTTACCTCATGCTGTACAACACATGGCCATCTGGAAACACCCTCAGCATGATGTTGTCAGTGGTGGTGTCATGGGTGAATGACCTTTTGGAGTGAACAAAGAAGACATCGGGGACCCAGATCTTCTTCACCAGTCGGCCATCAAAGGTCATACTCTTGTTGCTGGCGCTGGGGAAGGCCAACCTCTCATCCTTCCAGTAGTGTCTCAGATATAGGGTCATGGTGAAGTCCTGAGGCACCAAGGGCAAGACCAGACTGAAGTGATTTAGAGAGCTTCCTTCCCCACAATCCCATCATCCTTCACTGGGGTGGACACCTCGGGCTCAGCTCCAGTCAGGAGTGACAGTTCTGTGGCCCCGGCCCAGTGGCCAATGTGATGGCACAGCAGGAGACTGAACTGCCCATTCTCTAAGCTTTGCAAATGAAAACTGTCACTGTAGCCAGTGTGGTGGCACACACCTCTGGTCCCAGCTACTCAGAGACTGATGCAGAAGGATCCCAAGTTCAGGGCCAGCCTGAGCAACTTAGCAAGACTGTGTCTCAGAATAATTAAAAAACAAGAACTTTTAGAAGGGGTTCTGAGGACGTAGCTCAATGGTAGAATTTGCCTGGCATGCACAAGGCCCTGGGTTCAACGCTCAGTACCACCAAAAAAAAAAAAAAAAAAGAAAGCATGTAATGCCATCAGTGGGATTTCCAGTCCAAGCCCTGTTTTGTCTCACTAGACCCTGTGCACATGGCTCCTTGCCTGCCCAGTTAACCATTCATTTTCAATTCAGTGGTCCGTTACTGAATCATGGCAATCAAATGTCCCTCTAAGGAAGATTTCTACCATTAGACTTGTAAGAGCCTTAAAGGCAGAATTGTGTACTGCTCACCACTGAATCCCCACTCAGCATTAAATTTAATGCCTAGCAAGGGACATGTAGGTTCTCAATAAATATATCAGATGGAAGAGCGAGGAGACGAATGGAGCTACTATAACTTCAGCCTGGAAGCTTATTCTGTTTAAATCTGTCCTTTGCCTGGATAACCAATGCCTTCAATCAAGAGTTCAGCCTTTATGCCATAGCTAGGGTTAAGACACAAGGTGCAAACAACAAACCGCCTAGAAGATGCGCACTGGTCACAGGTGGAAGAAGGTTGGAGGGAGCACATACATGGTAGTGATGCTCTAAGAGAAAGCCCAGGTGAGAAGAAAGGACCTGAGATACTGCCTACATGCAAATCTGTCCCTGGACTAATCCTGCCTCCAGTGAATCAACACTGGCCACAAACTCTCCCACGACTCACGAAGAGAACGTCTAATGTGTGAGTGGGAAGACAGCAGCCAATACCTCTTCTGGATCACACAGCTTTGGGGCATGGCATGCCCTAGGGGACACCACCCCCAGGGAAGTGCCACACTGCAGGTTTATAAACCAGTTGTGCAAAGTCAGTCCGGGTGGTACCTACCTACCACTCTATGATGGTCTTGTGTGTTTGGAAGGTGATAGAGTCATGAGGGCACCGTACTCATCAGTGGATTCATCCATTCATGAGATCATAGCTGAATGTGCTATTAGGTGGTGGGTCCCTGAGGGTGTGTCTTGGAAGGGTATATTCTTATCCCCAACTCCTTCCTTCTTTCTCTTCTTCCTGTACCATGAGTTGAGCACCTTTTCCTCCGCCATGCCTTCTGCCTTGGATCCAGCAGACCATCAAGTGGAACAGTGAGCCAAACTGAACCTCTCCTCCTCTAAACTGTGGTGTCAGGTATTTTTTTCAGTGATGGGAAAGTAAATGAGACAAGCTAATATGTGCTGAAGCCCACCTGCCTTCCCATAGGTTGGTGGTTGCTCTAAAAGAGGCAAGACATTCTGGCCACCTCTCCTTGGTATCCTGAGCCACACTCGGAGGAAGGTCTTCACATCTAGAGTGGACAGCTGGGCTGACTCAGGCATAGAGCAGTCAGGCTGTTGGATAGCCTAAGGAACTGGTAGTGTACACTCTAGCATTGTCACGCCCATACCTTTCACACTCAGACCTCATCCTTACCAGGTGTTGGAGCTCCAAAGTATCATATCAGCTATGCTGTGCTGGGTCAATTAAGAATCAACAAAGTGCCAGACATGGTGGTACATGCCTGTAATCTCAGCACTTGGGAGGCTGAGGCAGGAGGATTGCTATGAGTTAGAGGCCAACCCGGCTACATAGTGAGCTCAAGGTTAGTCTGAACTATGGCGAGACCCTGTCTCAAAATAAAATAAATAAATAAATAGAACCAAGGAAGCCCCCTCACTTCAAGGGCACATATACATGGGAAGGAGGAGTAGCCCCACTTCTCTTCATTCCACACATGTTTTGAAGGGCCCCAGTGGTCCCATACTAGGCTAGGCTTGGAGATTTAGGAGGGAAAGTAACTTCCTGCATTGACAGAACTTTTAGTCAAGAGTGGAAAATGACCAATATACAAGAAATCTCCAAACAAACATAGAGATTGCATAATTATAAATGATACTGATGTGGGTTATGAAGAAAAAACAGGTGGTCAAGGGGGCCTCTTCGAAGAAGACTTATCTCCACTGAGACCTAAGGTTTAAGCAGGAGACAGCCTGAGGAGGACCAGAAGGAGAACATGTATGAGGTCCCCGAGGCACGAGAAAGAGGAAATTCACAGAACAGAGAAGAGATGAGGTGCATTCCGCCAGGAGGTGCATTCGTGTAACCATGGGGCAGAAATAGAGTGGGGGCACTGCCACAGAGTTGAAGATCAAAGAGCTGCAGGGTTTCCACCAAAATACCCACCGCCGGTGCTCTTCCAAGTGTGCTTCTCGGGCCCACTGGCTCACTTTAGGGTGTGTTTAAAATGCACCATCCAGAGATTTCTGAAAGCAATGAGTAGGGGGGTGGGAGGGGGGAACCAGCTCTTCAAAGTTACTTTTACCCATAAAGCTTGAGAAGTCTGCTTTAGATTTTACTGTACCTGGGCCAACTTCCAAATCCCTATCTTGTCACCTTCAGCTCCCACCGTGTGCTCACAGGCACAGCCTGCACCACCAAGGCCACAGTGCCACAGGTTCTCACAACATCTCGGCCACATGAGCTTCCCTGGGGGCTGCCAGCCCAGCACATGCCTACCATGTCCACCTCGGAGATGCTGTCGAGACTCTCCACCTGCACGTCCACACCCACGGGGATGGCGGGGCCTGCAGAGAAGCAGAGACAGCTGGTTACGGCGAATTCCTGTCCCCCCTTGACTGCAGCACAGGCGACAAAGTGGTCTGCAATTCGGTGCTGAGACCCTGATCATCGTTCTCCTCTGTCAGAGGAAAGGTTTCTTTCGGCGCACTTTTTGAAGAGGTTTCAGTCCAGTCAGCTAGCTGCAAGGCAGACATGGTGTGGGGGCAGAGCCTGCCCTGCAGGAAAGCTGCTCACATTAATGAGGCCAGGAAGCAGAGAGGGAAGGGAGGACCTGGGCAGAAGAGTAGCACCACCATAATCCACTCACCTTCCACAAACCCGGCCTCTGGATGCGCAAGGCTTGGCAGGGACATTCCAGACCCAAACCACAACGTCCTCCAACATGCAAAAGCACAGAATGAGGCCTGACGGCCCCTGGCCTGAGGTTGGTTCACCTGCATGCCTGGGTTTTGCAGTCACTCGATCATTGGCGTTCTGTCTACAGAGGACCTAACGTGGAGTAGGGGTCCAGTCCTCTAGAAGCCTTCCATCTAGTGGGAGACAAGATCTCTGTGAAGTTAGATCATCACAGTGAAAGACAATGCAAGATTTTGAAATCTTTCAGGACACGTAGCATAGAAACTAGCATTCGATTTCATGTGGCCCCTGGCAAGATTTCTAAAATTGGAAACAAACAAACAAATGATTTCTAAAACTGGCTTCCTGACTTTTTTCTTGAGGAGGATGATAGTTACTTTGGCAAGTTCACTTTGTGACAGTTTAGTGGGCTGTATGTTAATAATTTGTGCACTTTTCTGTATACGTGTTATACTTTAGTAAAATGTTTTTTTAGATTTTAATATAAAAAGCAGGATAAAATTTAAAATCTGTATCTGTCTGGCATATTAACAAATGTCCTTACAGTCATAGCCAAAAAAATGTTTCTGGAGAGAATCCTGGGCTCGGCCTCCAGGGGAGAGGGCATTGTCAAGGGCCAGCCCCTGACCGAGAAGTGTGGGCAAAAGATACTCTAATCCAGGTGGCCCGAGCAGGGAGAACAACTGGGGCAGGGTCCATCTGGGTCTTAGGGAATGAGAACCAGAAGGGCCTGAGGGTTTGGCTGAAGACATGGAACGAGGACCAGAGGCCCTGACAAGGAGTAAGTAGGAACTAGAAGGCTCCCCTCAGTTCCAGCCCAAATGTGGGGTGAGGGTCCCTTCGGAGGTGGCCCAGGACATTGGATGCTCTCACTGACTCTCCCCAGTGCTTCCCTAGAGACTTGCTAACCCTCGAAATTCCACCATTCAAGATTGGGTTTTTTGGCTGAGCACGATGGAATAGAAGCATTTTATTACTATGAGATTGAGAGAATGTTGTGTTCTTAAACATAAAAGTAAATGAATGCAATTGCTGTTTTATTTTTCTTTTTCCTTCTCAGATAAAGAGTGTATAAGCTGACCTTTCTAGTTTATTTTGTTCCTCAACTAGTGGCTTAGGTCAGAGCCCATGAGAAATCCCTGCTCTGACAGCATCTTCTCTTCTTAGGGTGGATTCCAGAGTGTCTGAAGTGGAAAGGTCAGTGGGGGAGGAGCCCCCTCCTTGGGGCCTACTTTGCCTGCACCCTTCTTTCCCTAGGGGCTTGCAATATGGGGGAGGTCTGCAGGAAACCTGGCCCAGACCCTCCCAGTACCCCAGACCCCTCACACGGTGGCACAGGTTCCCGACTAGGGAACAGGGGCTGGTTGGTTACCTCACCATCCAGGACCTTTCCTTAATCTGAGATATTAAAATGGCCCAGCGTCAGGGCTTGGAAACCCAGGGCAGCTCTGCCTCTAACAGAAAGTGTTCCTTACTCTGTCTACCCAAATCCCAGTTACCCCCTCATTCCTTTTCTCTGAAGAGCCAGTGACTGGCTACGTGGTTCCAAGAATCAAAGGAAAGAAACAGTACTCTCTTTGCACCGCATGTCCAGTGGCCTGGTTTGCAGATAATACGCCCAGCGTGTGACTGATCTGGCTCAAAGCATTTTCCAGATGGAATATTTCAGCGTGTATGGTGTCTGTTGCTGTGCTTCTCTGTTCTCAGTGCCTGGCCTGCTCTTCACAGCTCCAGCCACCCTTTGAAGAAGAAATTTGACAAAACCTTTGAAGGATCAGTGCTCTGGAGATGCTGCCTACACAGAGTGCAGGGCAAGGCTTTGGGTGTGCAGATTCTGACAGAATCTGTGTCCAGGAGGCTACAGGGCTACTTTGGGCATTGCCACCCCTCAAGCTCTAACAGAGTCAGTGGTCCTGCTTTCTGTCTTCTGAGCTCTGCCTTTGACCCACCTTACTGCTGCTCACCTGACCTCTCCAATCTGTGGCCCTTCCCAGGCTGTGTTTGGGTGAAATTCTTCCAGAGCTATGGTTGTTCTTCTCCTTCCATTAACAATTTTCTATTTTGAGTGGAGCTAAATCCTAACAAAAGTTAGAAGGAAAATACTAGTCTAAGGGCAGAGGATCGCTCAGTGGTGGAGCACCTGCCTAACATGTGTGATGCCCTAGGACACAATGTGTGTGTTGGTGGGGGTTACATTTATTGTGGACTGAGAAACCTAAAATAACTTTGCCCTGCATTGTCCAGAGAACAGTAAAAGCAGCTGATTAACAAACCAATGACAAATCACTGGACAAACCAATGATTCATGTCATTTTCATTTCTGGGGGACCACCAGGAAATAGTAAGAGAGAATGTACTTCACTAAGAAATAGTAAGTGTATGTACTTTCCAAACTGAAGTAGAAATAACCAGAAATAATCCAAAAGAAAGAAGAGAGAAAAATAAGGAACAAAGAGTGGGTGCACTCTTTGAAAGGATATAGTGGAGTAATAATTGCCATAAAGCAATTTCAACAGATTTTAAAGGACTAGAATTTATATAAGATATGATTTTAATGATCACTAGAAATGAATAACAAATGTGACTAGAACCAAGCACATTGGTCCATATGTATAGTCCCAGTTCCTCGGCAGGTTGAGATGTGAAGCTCTCTTGAGCCCCGCAGTTCAAGATCAGCCGAAGCAAACTCATGACACTCTGTCTCAAATACAATACATATAATATATATACTTATATACAAAAATCTCCATATATTTGGAAATTAAGGAATATACTGAAAGCCCATTCAGTAAGTGTAAACTAGGTGATTTGGAAAATAATGTCAAAATTCATGGAACATAGACTAAGTTTTTCTTAGAAATGCATATAACTTTAACTGAAAAATCAGAAAAGCAGAAATGATTAAATTTAATAAGCTAATCATCTACCTTAAAAGTTAGGAAAAGTACAACAAATTATATATATGGAAGGAAATTATAAAGATAAGAACAAAAAGTATTGACATAGAAGCAAATATACCTACAACTAAGAGGATCAAAAAGTTAAATATTTGTTCTTTCAAAGGATGAATAAAATCGATAAAACTTTGGCAAGATTACTTTTACAAAACAGAAAGAAGTCAAAAATAGTCGATATCAGCAGTGAAAAAGATATCACCATATATTTTGTAGACATGAAGAAGAGGTTATTCTGAACAACTTCTTGCTAATGAACTTTAAAATATAGATGAGATGGACAAATTACCAGAAATATATAAAATATCAATCAGCATTGATAAAAGGCTAAATATGAAAACCTGAAAAGCATTATAACTATTTTTTAAATTCGAGTCTGTAATTAAATATTTCCTGCAAAGATAATAACAAATCTGGGTGGCTTCACTAGCAATCTAGTCAAAATTTAGGAAGCATTAACAACAATCTTATATATATTCTTCTGGAGAATATAAAAAGAATACCAAATCAAAAGAGGTATCAAGTTTCCCTCATGGCAGGTCAGGCTTCACTGCCCGCTGTGTCCTGTTCTTTTGCTCCCATTGGCTTACTCACCTTTCCATCATTATAACAAATACCCAAATGGAAAGGCTGGGGGCTGGGGATTTAGCTCAAGTGGTAGAGCACCTGCCTAGCAAGTGCAAGGCCCTGAGTTCAATCTCCTGCACCAAAAAAAAAAAGAGAGAGAGAAAGGGTTGTTTTTGATCACAGTTTTGGAAGTTCCAGTCCATGATGCAACAGACACACTGCTTTTAGGTCCGTGGTGAGGAGACTGCATGTCATGGTAGGCATGTCATGGTGGGCATGGTGGGTAAAGCAAAAGTCCCGCCTTTATGGCCAGGAAGAGGAAGGAAGAGGCCTGGTAGAGGGCAGAAGCCTGGCCTGAGAGGGCTTACTCCGCACTGAAGAAAGGCATGTTTCTGCCAACCTCTTAGCACTGATGTCCACATCACTAGGGGGCCACACTCCACAAGTCTGCTTCCCGAGGAGATCACAGACGTCTGGCTGCTGCTGTGGGGACATGCAGCTCTGCTCATCTCCAGCAAAGCACGCAGAAACAGGGGCTCAAACTGCGCCACAGAATAAAACAAGGGAAGCCCAGCAGCAGGAAAATGTGTGGGCCACACTCAAAGAAATGTGGGTAATCATTAGCAACACACGCTCTCAGTTAGCATGGAGATTTTAAACACTATTTGTATATTTCTGTATTACCAACCAGGGCGCGAATTTGTGATATTAAAATGAATGAAGAAATCAAGGGTTTATCAGAGGATAATAAATGTTGTGGCCAGTGAGCTCTTTCAGGTTTTTGTACAAAGCTTCTTTTTATGATGAGATTTTCTCAAACTTATAAAATTAATTGAGAGAACAAAGTTGCAAAACTTTTTATAAGTTTTCTCAAACTTATAAAATTAATTGAGAGAACAAAGTTGCAAAACAATTTCTTATTATTTCTTTTAATATATGTGCTGCCAAAGCAAGCATTTATTATTACTTTTAACTTGATATTTTAGGTGCTATATATATAAAGAAACAAACTAGCGTCACAGGTGCTATGTTTATAGCCATAGATGTTCCCCAAAACCCCATGCAATTATGGGGAGAGCTTTTGGAAGGTGATTGGATATCAGAGGGGTTATACTCCTTGGTGGATTAGTGCACCAATGAGCTGTTAGGATGTGGGGCTTGTCTGAAGAGGTGGGTCACTGGGGTGTGGCCTCGAAGGGCGTAACTCCCTCCCCGGCTCCTCCCTTCATACTCTGGCTGCCATGAGGTGAGCAGCTTTTCCTCAGTCATAACCATCTGCCATGCTGCTTCTTCTTTGGAGCCAGCAGACCATAGATCAAAATGTGAACCAAAATAAACCTCTCTTCCTTTAAGTCGTAGATGTCAGGTGTGTGTCTCAGTGGTCCAGAGAGTGACTAAGACAAAAGTTACTGTATTTGAATAAGACCTTACGTGTGTGCAGTACTTCCTAAGATCCTTGTACCCTTCACTGACTGACTGGCTCATTCATTAATGCTATGCTGACTGCGTTCCCTAGACTAAGTCCTGAGCTGTGCAGTCTAGGATATGGAAGTGAATAAGCCTCAGTTCCTTTCTCCAGGAGCTTAGAATCCATGAAGGGAGACAACTAGCTCTGTTTCCAGACACATCACAGAAGTAAAGACAGGAGCACCCTCAGACACAACAGGAGGCCAAAGAAGGGCTCCATTAAATCTAACCTGAGGCAGTAGTGAAAATTTCACAGGGACAGCTTCTGATGCATTCAAACCACAGGTCCTAGAGGAAGTATCGCTAAAGATCCATGTTTGGGCTGGACTTCTAAGCACTGATCATTGTAACAGGTATGGAAGAAAGAAGGCACTCTGGGTTGTGTGAAGAGCATCAGCATACTGCAGTAAAGAGGACAATTAACCCACACTTCTCAGATATGCAAAATAATAATTTCCTTAAAAGGCAGCTTCTTTTGCACTCACCATTCTGCCTCATAAGTGGGAAATTTATTAACCAATTAAGAGCAGGTCAGTCTAGCTCAGGTTTAGAAGCGTTTCAGACTCCCTCCCACCTTAGGTGATCTTGTGGCACACAGCAGAGAGAGGACCCTCAGATCCGTGCCATCTGATCTCTGCCACTAAGCACTTGCCCTGAGCTGCTGGCTGCTGAGGAATAATGACTCTCATCTGTACTGGCAAATCTGTGGACCTTTGGCCTTTGGTAAGAAAATCCTCCCATATCAGGGCCTCTAGGTGCAGACCAAAGCCTGGGCTGGTCTGCTATTCACCCTGGCTCCTGTGTCTGCTCACCATACATGCAGAGACACCTAGAAGTCTATCACACCCCTTCCAGGCCTGAGATGGCCAGGAGCTCAGCCTCTGCTCATCTATCCAGCCACCTCCCTACACTACAACTGCATCACCACTCCCTGCTCCCACTCAGCATAGCAACAAATGAGTAGGTGTGCAAACACACACACACATATACTCACACACATAACTGCCCACCTGTGCTCAGGCAGTGGACACCAGCCTCCCTCCTCACCAAACCCACAAAGTTCCTGGGCTCCCTCACACCTGTCTAGATATTTCCACTGAGCCCCATGCTCTACAGGGAGGTATGTCTTCATGCCTGTGACCCTCTTTGCTCTGTCCGTCTTTTTCCCCCACCAACAGCACATGAGGAGATGGCTTCCCACATCCTCTTCCTGTCTGTCAGGAGATACTGTCTAGTCTAGAACGTTCTGTCTCCCACTGCTGCCTTGAGGACAGAAGTAGTATATTATCTTCACCTCATCCCACTAAGTTGGCATGACCCTTGACATCAGAGGCCAGTGTGACTTGGACTAGTGATTTCTGTGGATGAAAATACATTGCTTCAGTATCCAGTATCATCCCTGTCACAGTGAAGCACACGAAGGTTTAGCTGTGTTTGGAGAATTGGGCGCAAAATACACAGGAGTATCACAGGCCTTGGGAAAGCTTGTTGTTTGGAAGAAAGTGTGACAGGTAAATTGGGATAGGATCCTAGAAGGTCCTTCTGACCAACAGTGTCCCACACTTATCACCAAGCCTGCAGAGCAGCCAGCCACATGTGGCTTCCTACGTGGTCAGCCTGCCACCCAAGCAGGCTCCAGGCTGACTTCGGTGGTGACTGTTCACTGATCTGCAATCTCCCGCTTCAGACTCTCATTCTCCAGCTCTTCCAGGATTCCTCACATTCCCGTGCTCCTGTGATGGCTGTTTCCTTGATGGCAGGCACCCATGGGTCATGGCAACTATGGTGTCAACACCACCAGGGTGCTGTGATCACACTCATGGGCCACACACAAGGGCTCTCCGGAGTCCAGTGCCTGCCACCTCTTGTCATGGTCCAACTTTTCAATGTCTACCTCTCTAATTGTATAAGTTGGAGCATTTTTATATACTTGTAGCTTCAAGAATGTCTCTGAAGCTTCTCTGAATTTTCTGTTTTTATCTTTTGCCTATTTTTTTCTCCTAGATTTTTATTCTTTTGGTTTGTTGTCAGGGGATCCTACTTCGCTAAGCATCCTTGTCATCAATAGATGCTATTCTTTATGTAGAGCTTTTTCCATATCTGTTTAGAGAATCCCATGAACATCAAAATTACAAAAGTGACATGTATATATGATTTGTGACAGAAAAATATTGGAAGTAAATGCCCTTCAATAAGATATTGGTCAAATAAAGTATGGTAGATCCATATAACGAAATAGTAGGCAACTATTAAAAATATGAAGATGTTCTTTATGAATCGACAGGGAAAGACTCCCAAGATATATTGCTAAATTAAAAAAAAAAAACAAAACAAAAAGGTGGGAGCACACCTGTAATCCCAGAACTCTGGGAGGCTGAGATAGGAAGACTATAGAGTCCAGCCTGGACAACTCAGACTCAGCAATGACCTTAGTGATGACCCTGTCTCAAAATTTAAATAAAATAAAATAAAAAGGGCTGTGGACGTAGCTCAGTGTGAAGGCCTTGGGTTCAATTCCCAATATTGCCACATACATAAAAAGAGTAAAAAGTGAAGAAGAGTATGGAGCTCTAGCTATGCAAGAGAAGGTATAGCTAAAAAGTCAAAATCATAGATGGGGAGAATATATATGTATATTTGCTTGTATATGCTTAAAATTATTTTGGAACGAAATGAAAAGGATTTTCAGAGGCATCTAGAACAGCAGAAGGGTTGTCACGTCACTGCTCTGCATGAGCCAACCGTGTCTGAAGGGAATTTGTTTGGAACAGGAGCCCCCTGAGAATAACACAGGCCCCGGGGGAACTCTGGGGTGGCAGGTACATCCATGGCCACACCACCTTAGGAACTGTTGAAGAGTGTGAGATGGTGATTTTGCAAAAATTGAAAATGTTGAAGAAATAGCCTTAAATTATTTGAAAGATTGTCCAGGGAAGAGAGATTTTCTGAATAGCATCATCATTATGTCACATGAGGCGGCATACATAGAAGCCTCAGAAAGACAGATTGGTACTGAAAATGATTTTTAAAAAAAGAAAAAAAACTACAATGCACCAATTGCAGTGGCACATGTTTGGAGGTGGCACTACTTGGGAGGTTGAGTCAGGAAGATTAAAAGTTTGCGGCCAGCCTAAGCAACACAGAAACCTTATCTCAAGCAAAACAAAACCAAACCCTCTCCAACCATCCTACCACTCCAAAGATGGACCAATTGCTTCAGGAGGGAGTGTCACACACTGTATGATTCCATTTAAATGAGGTACAACAGTAAGCAAAACTGAGCTGGGTATGTAGCTCAGTGCTGGAGTGCTTGCCTAGCATGCACAAGACGCTGAGTTCAATCTTCAGTGACCCCTGCCTCTGACAGACAGCGAGGACAATAAGCAAAACTAATTCATGAAGATAGAGGTCAGAAAAAATGATCACCTGTAGGAGGTGTCATTGGGAAGGGATACGAGGAATGGGAAATGTTGCACACCTTTAACTGGACACATGTTTACATGTGTAAAAATTCAAGCCATGCATTTTAGATGTGTACACTTTACTGTCTATATGTTTGTAGCTGGCAGAATATGTGCATTTTCATCTCTAGATTCTGCGAACATAGGAAGTTACATGGCCAAGGGAATTAGGGTAGCAGACAGAGAGAATGTTGCCAATCAGCTGACCTGAAAATAGGGAAGGAATCCTGGATTATCCAGGTGGGCCCGATGTAATCACAAGCGTGCTTAAACGTGGAAGAGAAGGTCAGAGTAAAGCCAAGTCTGAAGAACACTGAAGAGCTAGGTGGAGGTTGGGAGCCAGAAGCCAAGGGAAGTGGGCAGAAAGAGCAAGAAAACAGATTCTCCCTCGAGCCTCTGGAAAGGACCACAGCTCTCCTGACACCCGGATGTTAGCCAAGAGAGAACCATTCCAGGCCTCTGAACAGCAGAACCGTAAGATAACATATCTGTGTTACTTTACATTTGTGGTAATTTGCTATAAAACCTATAGAAAATGAATACAGTGTTTGGAGGTGTCTCTCCGGTAGTGCTCGCCTAGCACACGTGAGGCCCCAGGTTCAATTCCCAGCACCTCCTGCCCCCAGTCTTTTTTTCCTTTTAGAGACAAAGAGGGAATGTCTGGGGTGGATTGGGGCGGGCACCAGCACAGGTGCTGCTGGTCTTGCTAATTGTAAACATTGTGCTTGTTGACTACGTAGCACAGATGAAAGGTTTCCAGCCACAGCTTACTCCCAAGGGGACAGCCCTGCACTCCACTCCTCTGAACAGAAGCAGCCTGCAGGCAGCTTGCCCTCTCACCTCCTCCCTGCTAAGCTGGGGACCCATCTCAGATGCCCCCATCCCTGAGGCAGGTGAGAGGTGCCTGAGCTGGGGGACAGCACTCCCAGGCAAGGAGGTGCCCTCTGCCCTGCCTCTGCAAAGTTAGAACTGATTGTCCTCTGCCCAAACACCAAGTCCCAGGAAGTCAGCTGGGCCTTTTCGTAGGGATAGCCCTGGGGTGGCTGTACCACCCCAGGAACTGCTGGAGCTGGAGAATTTTTGGTGTGGGGGTTGTATGGCTTGACTGCGCCTTTTCTCCCTGTTCCTTCTTTTTCCTTAAGGGCAACTTGCAGAGTTTGAGTTAATTTGAAATAGCGGTCCTGAAACTTCTTCCCTTGTTAGTGGGTGTAATTGAACATTATGGTTTCAAAATAGGCCTGGCTCTTCTCATGTGCGTGTGGCCTTTGCAGCAGGCAGTGGGCACCACATGGCAGCAGGCATCTGACTACCCAATTGGAGGGGGCTGGAGCAGGAGGAGGTGTTGTCCCCTCCACAATAGCATCAGCACCTCCAAGCACTTGTTAGAGATGAAAACTCTAGGGCCCCGCCCAGGCCTTCAGAGGACAGGGTCCAGGAGTCAGGATTTTAGTAAGTCTGTCAGGTGATGCTCATCTGTGCTCAACTTGGACAACCGCTGGACTATTTAAGGAGACTTCTAGAAGTGAATGGCCCATGGCCCCGCAGTCACTTCCTTCTGCTCTCAAACTTCCCCAGCATGTTTGTATCAGCAGTTGGTATTTTCATCCCTGCTCCCCTCCTTCCCACTCCACCTGCTGAAGGATGGAAACTTTCCCAGGCCTCTGCCCTTGCCCTCTCTGAATAAACAAACAAAAAAGGGAGTTGCAGTGTTGGCAGAGGTGATTGATTCAGACTACCGAGGGGAAATTGCATTATTACTCCACAGTGGGGGAAGGGAAGGATATATCTAGAAAGCAAGAGATGCCTTAGGGCACCTCCTAGGATTACCCTGCCCTGTTATTAAGGTCAATGGGAAACTGCCACAACCCAATACAGGCTTTATAACAAATGGCCTGGAACCTTCAGGAATGAAGGCGTGGGTCAACCTGCCAGGTAAAAAAACCAAGACCTGCTGAGGTGCTTACTGAAGCCAAGGAATACAGAATGGGTGGTAGAAAAAGGTAGTTAGAAATACCAACTATGACTACACAATCAGTTACAGAAGTGAGGATTGTAATTGCAATTGTTTTTTCCTATTTTGTTAATTTGCTTGTGCATATATACACATATGTTAAGTAGGTATCTTTGTTTCTTTCTTGGTAACATAATGTTGATGTATTTTATATTGATTTTTAAGTATTATTAATGTTATATTGTGTAAGTTATGAACTGTTTGGAGAAGAGTAAGCATCACCCAAAGAAAAGCTTTGCCTTCATTTCTGGGGAAGGAATTAGTGCATTTCAGTTTATAGGCAAGATAGTTGTATCATGTCAGGTGTAATTATGAACTTGCTATTGTATTTGGAGACTAAGTATGGCTTAAGGAAATGCGTTTAGTTATCAGGTTGACAAGGTGTGGATTGTGACAGTTAATTGTTATGTCAACTTGAATGGATTAAGAAGCCTAGAAGATTAGTGGAGCACAGTTCTGGGTGTGTCTGTCTAGATGATTGACATGTAAGCTGCTAACTGAGGGGCGAAGACCCACCTTAGATGTGGGGGGCACCAACCAATAAGCATGTAGCTTGGATGGAATAAAAAGGGAAAGAAGAAGGAGGGCTTCTCTTTTTGCTTCTTTGGAGGAGCTCCAGTTTTTACTATTGTCTTTGGATAGTCATCTCCAGTTCCTTCAGGCTTCCAGTATAGACTTTTCAGCTTTCCAATACAGACCTTTCAGCTTTCCCATATGGACTCATAGCAGACTGCAGGGAGCTCCAGGCCTTTGACTTTTGACTGGATTCACTGGCCCTCCAGTGCACAGATGGCCATTTTGCATTCTTCCACTATTGATTCCACAAGCAGCCACTGTAAATCTATTTTGTAAGTCCAATATGTATATATACCTTTTCCTGTAATGAACCTTAACCGATACAGATGACTCCCTCTTCACAACACCACCCACCCACCCACACACACTCCTGCCTGAGGCTAATGACTCAGAATCCCTCTCCTGGGCCTGATCTCTGACCCAACTCCAATTATCTCCAAATGCCTAAAAGAGGTCTAATTTCTTAAATTTTATATCCCAAACAGACTTGAGTATGGTATAAATCTAATATTGTCAAATTCAAAGAAGCAGATAGAATGGTGCTTGCCAGGGCCGGCGAATGAGGAAAATGAGGAGCTATTGGTCAAAGGGTACTGAGTTTCAGTTATGCAAGATGGAGAAGTTATGGAGACCTAAGAACTATGATTAACATTACTGTATTGTAAGCTTGACATTTGCTGAAAGGATAGAATTTAAGTGTTCCCATCACGCATGCACACACACAAAGGCAAAGAAAATGCTGAGGTTATAGATATGTTAATTACCTTGATTGTGGTGATCATTTCATAGTATGTATTTATATCACAAATGTGGTGAGAGGCCAGAGATGTAGTGGGAAGAGTGGGTGTGAGGGGACAATCCAGGGATCCAGCCAGGGAAGAGGGGTTGCATTTCATACTGTTGGATATGAAGGGGAGGCCTGGAGTCTCACAGGGAGCAGCACCAAGGGAAGGATGTTTCCAGAAGGGGAACTTGGCTTTGGGTGGGGATTTGGGCAGCAAGGTGACATTGGAGGATTAAGGCCACGGTATTGGTGTAAGGCAGTAGTTTCAACTTTCTTATTATTGTTTTCTAAAGTAAAAAGTTGAATTTAAGTTCATTAATGAATTCAAATTAAAATTAATAAAGGACAAGATTTTTCTGGAAAGGGTTTTGCCTCCCAAGAAGACATAAAGAACATGTGGAATAAGGAACAAGGACCAGGGCCAGGCTGAGAGCAGGGTTATGGGGAAGATCTGAGTGGCAGTGATGGATAGGTCGATTCAACTCCACTGACCTGGGGATGGCCAAGGGGAGACAAACTCAACCGGAGCTCAGGCTCAGGCAGAATCACCTGCAGAAGGGCCCACGGCAGGTCACTAAGCAAGGCTGTAAGACTGGGCTTTGTGGTTATCTTGAGGAAGCACAGGAGCCCATGTCTCCTGTCTCTTCCCCTACATGTCAGCCCTGTGTCATATGAAGTTGCTGCAGGAAGGGCTGTCCTGTGTCCCAGAAGTGGACCTGGAGAAAGCACTAAGGGCCTTGCCAGGGCCCCACTTGCCCCTCCCAGGGCTATTTCCGGATCCCCGAGATTCCCTGACTGCTCAGTCTCGCAGGCCCCAGGCAGACCTCAGGGTGTGTGCTGGGCAGCCGCAGTGTGCCCTCTGCCCACTGTGTGCCAAGCAGCTGACCCTGGCAGAGAGCACTGAGGTCTGCAGGCCCAGCCTTGGGCAGGAGCACACCCAGAGACCTATAGCCATAGTCCCAAATACCTAGAGATTACAAATCGTGCTAAGAAACTAAAATGACATATGTCGTATCCTGCTTCTTTGACAAATATACCTTTATATCAACCCAGAGTGATCACGTCAAACTTCAGAATTTGCAGACTCCTCTGCATTCTGGCTGCTGGCTCATGCATTTCCTTTCTTCCCATCACAGCAGCTCCCTTGCATGTTCACGTGGGTACCCCATGATTTACTAAGCCATTCACATCCCTCCAAACAGCTTCACTGTGGCTACACCATAGGGCTAAGCCTCACAGGCTCCCTCGGGTTAAGCTAGAGAGGAGGCCTGTGCAGGTTCTGGGAAGCATGCTCAGGCTGTGTAGACAGGCGATTCTGGATTCCAGTATCCAGATGTGACCTGGAATGGAGGGGGCAGTTGCCCCATCTCAGTGATAGGCCTCATTCACGTCTGACACTTAGAAGCTGTCCTGCATTCCTCTGATTCTATCAGCTGCCAAGACATAGTTGTTCTCCCTCCTTAGTGTCTCAAATCCCCCCACTTCTTTCTGTGGTCTTAGCTCAGTCCTCATCAACTCTGGATAGACCACTGCTAAAGTGCCCCATCAGTATTCTGCATCCATTCTTAGCCCCACCAGCTCACCACCATGGTGAACTGTCCAACGCACACAGCTGATCCTCTTATTCCTCAGCCTTGGCTGTGCTGCTGAAAGTCTAAATATAGCAAAACCTTCCCAGAACGCTGTTGCTGGGGCTGCTCCCCCTCTGCCTCCCTGTGCGTCCCTGCCCTGCACTCCTCCCCATCTCCACAGGCCCACACTAGGCACCATTCAGCCACGTGGAGCTCCACCCACTCCCCAACACTCACTGCACTGCTTCGTGCTCCAGCCCTGTGAGCACGCCTCTGCCTCCACTGCCTTCCGGCAGGTGCTCACCCACTGCACCTGCTTCCAGACTCTTTGCAAGGGTCACCTCCTGAATGTAGCCTTTTCAAGTCCTCTTGGCAGAACTGGCCCTGCCCACGTCCCCATCATACCCTCACCCCACTCTATCAGTGGGGTTATCCTGTGTTGCTTCTGTGATACTTGACTACATTTAATTATCTTCATCTTCAATATGTTTGGGGGCTGCTTGAAGACAATATGTGGTTTCACATAATGTAATGCAAAAGGGACTCCAGTAGGGCTAGTAGTCTGGACAAGAGTGGCTCCTCCTCAGCCCCATGAACAGACCTTGCTGCATGCACCCTGAGGGCTCCCATGGCTGTCTTCCCAGCAGCCCTCACAGCTGGACATCCTCACATAAGATTGCATTGATCTGGTCTCCCTGACTAGACTCAAAACTTCAAGGACCCCATTTGTCTTGCTTGCCTAAGTGCCAGGGACCCTACCTAAAAGCTCAAAAAGTAACATTTATCTTACAAACAAAAGCATTTTGGTCAGACAACTTTTTTTTTTTTTTTTTTTTGGTGCTGGGGATCGAACTCAGGGCCTTATGCTTGCAAGGCAAGCACTCTAACCGCTGAGCTACATCCCCAGCCCTTGGTCAGACAACTTGATTTATGTTTTCAACCACCATTTTTCCTGACCATTCTGACAAACTCCTTGGATATATTTTGAAAGCATCTATGAGGATGCTACATCTTTCCTTTACTACATTTATACATCCTGAATTAAAAATCAGCAGTTTGCTGGTGGAAATGTAAAATACTGTCACTACTGTGGAAAATAGTGCTATATGGTGCTTCCTTAAAAAAAAAAAAACCACGGGGTGAGGGGACACATAATTCAGCAATTTTACTGACATCAAAAGCAGAGACTCAAACAGATATTTGTACACTCATGTTATTGACAACATTCTTCACAATAGCCAAAATACTGAAACAACCTATATGCCCGTCCATGGATGAATGGATAAGCAAAATGTATAAACATGCAGTGGAATGTTACTCTGCCTTAAAGAGGAAGAAAATCCCATCATATGCTATAACACAGATGAACTTCTAAGATATGCTAGATAAAATAAACCAGTCACAAAAGCTAATGAAAACTGTATAATTACACTTACATGAGGTACCTAGAATAGTCAGAATCACAGAGACCAAAAGTAGACTAATGAGTGCCAAGGAGTTTCAATTCAGGAAGAAGAAAAACTCCTGGAAATAGCTGGTGAGAATGATTGTACAGCAATATGAAAGGTACATTATACCACTGAATGTACATTTAAAAATGGAAACCTAAACTACCAGAAATCTGGTGACCTCCTCTTGACCTGAGACAGAGGTAAATCAGATTGCCGTCTGGAAAGCAGGAGAGTCGCTGAACTGTAATCTGCCACCTACTTCTCTCCTTCTGTTTAGCGGGTATCAGAGCCCAGGGAATTTAGTGCCTTTTAAAATACAAAGGCCTCTGGCATAAATTAATTTCTTAGTCTCTTAACAATCACACAAAAGGAAGGTCTGACAGCTGGGTTTTCTGAGAGGACGTGAATGAATATGTGTCAGGGGCTTTACATACATTATCTTGTTTAATCTGGACAATCACCCTGTCCCCATTTTACAAACGTGCAAACAGAGGCTCAGAAAGGATTTGTGACCTGCTTGGAGGTCATACTTCTTCCTGCCATCCAGAGGAATGATGGGTGCTGAGAGAGGAAAGATAAAGCAGAAAGAAGCAGCCCGCCTGACCACAGCTGGTCTGCTGAAATGCACCGGGCCTTAGTTTCCTCAATACGCACGGAGGGAGAGCTGACCCAGGGATCCTATGCAATTCTCTACTCCCACCCCAATCCCCGCCTGGTCAGAGCAACCAACTGGCTCTTTTCCCAGTTGATTTGTCTGAACCTGTGTGTCCTCACAACATGCATATGTTAAAATCCTAACTCCAAAGGAGGTGAGGCCCTTGGGAGGTAATTAAGTCATGAATAGGGTTGAGCCCTTATAAAAGAGACCTTAGAAAGCTCCCTCTGCCTTGCACAGTCTGAGGGTATGGTGAGAAGTAGGCTCTCACCAGATACAATCTCTGTCAGTGCCTCGAAGAACCTCCAGCCTCTAGAAATGTGAGAAAGAAATTCCTGTTATTTCTAAGTCACCTAGCCCATGGTACTCCTTAGGGCAGCCCAAACTGACTAAGATAGAAGCCTGCCTGTGGCGTTTCCTCAGTTCCTGGGAAGGACAGCCCCCCAGTGACTGGCCCTCCCTGAGCCCCAGAGCATCAATGCTCCTTTGAGGTCTTCCTAACGAGTTACATTGTTGCTGTACTGGAAAGCTGGTGGCTCCTGGCAATAGGAAATTCCTGGTCAGTCACACAACAGCCAACCTGAGGAGCTCTTTCCTGTCCTGACTCTCCCTGAATACTCCTGTTTTTTAGCAAGAGACAGCTGGCAGTATGGCTGGTCTCCTCTGTGAAGGTAAACATGCAAGTCACCTGCAGCCTGGCTTCAGTCAGCAGCCTCCCTCCACCACTTCCTGCCAGCTGTCCTCTCAGGAACACGAGTGACTCCGAAAGTGGAGTCCTGCTTATGTGACTGTGAGGCGGGAAATCACACCCCCAGGAAGGGCTGTGGCTGACAGAACCAGACAAGGTAGCTCTGAACAGCAGCACCGGGTGATGGCTGAGGCCCCACCCAGCAGTGAGGGGAGGACACTGTCCTACCTCCAAAGGCTGGTCTCATGGTGAAGTCATGGTCATCCACCCGGAGAAGTGGCTGAGGTTTTCCTGTTCGGATTTTGGTCACATCAAGGTTCTTTTTATATGAGTGACTGCAAAGACAAACCAGAAAAACTTTTCCAGTGGTCTACCAAGGCACTGAGTGAGAGGGCTTGGGGAGCTGTCCCCACCCTGCCAGTCCTTCTCAGCCAGGGAGGGGGAGAACTGAGGGACCCCACCATCACCCCACACTCTCACGGCATTATAGGCAGCTAAGTTAGATAAAAATTAATATACAGTCAGAGAGGGACTGGGCCCTCAAAGAAGTCAGCACGAAAAAGACATCAGAATCCTGCATGGAGGTATATCTGAAGAAAGCCAGGCCTCAATGTCCAGGCCTACGTACCTCCCTAAAGGATAAACAGACTTAAAATTATACTGTAATTAGCACCACCTGGCCCAGAAAATCCAGCTTGGCCTCAGTTGCCCAGGTGGGTGACCAGAGGATCTGGACCCATCCCTTCCCAAAAATACCTTTGTTCTGTCCATGTACTGTTGCTACGTGACCTGCTTCCCTTTTAGATCAATATTAGCTAAGTGGTTATGCTTGAAATTTTATAGGTTGATTGCATTTGATCCACGTTATACCCATGTTGTGACTTTGCTGCATAAATTACCCCTGACAAACGGCCTCAGAGGCTACCCCATTTGGGAACCCCCCTGGAATTCCAGGAGCTATTATTCTGTCCTTCTTTCCAATAAAACTCTCCTAACTTCTTCCTTTGGTTTACAACTTCATTCTTTGATATTGTGGGGTCACAAACTTGGTATGCTTGACATTTAATAGGTCGGGAGTTATATTTCTCCAATATCAACAGGACCAGGTCCTTCCAGAGCCTTCTTAAAGTAGACTCCACCGCCACCTCCAACAGCCGTTCTACCTGGGCAAGCTCTTGATTCTCTTGCCAAAGTTATGATTGGATGCAAATGGTTGGGTCGAGTGATGGACAGATGTTTTCCTTTCTTTTTTTTTTTTTTGTCTTTTTAAAAATTTCTTATGTGTTGTTGAGGTGGGATAGAAGAAATAAAAAGCAGATAGAAAGGAGATGAGAAAATTGAAATTTTTAAGGTTGTACTTTTAAGAAACACTGCAGCTTCAAGATAAGTTTTTTTCCTGCTTCTGGAGGCTGCCCTCCCATCTTCTATGCTCTGGACCTGTCTTTTTCACCTGTGAAAGAGCAGATCGTTCTTCCTCCACCCAGGAAGCAGCTGCATTGGCCACAGCATGTGGACTTCACACATGGGCAGATGGCCTGCACTGTAACCTGATACACCTGCGAATACACATCTTGGAGCAGCGGTGGCAAACCTGTAGCACGCGTGTTTTGTTTTTCTTTTAAGACAAAAGATGTTAATGTATGAGTTGTTTTTTCTAAACTAATACCTCAGTATTCAGGTTTAATTGCAGTGTTGGCACTTTGTGATAAATAAGTGGGTTTGGGGTTGCAGTTTGGGCACTTGTCTGTACAACATTCGCCATCGCTGTCTTAGATCACCTGTTTTGAGGACACCCTTTAAATGTGCTCTGCTCCAACTTGTAACAAGTTCTCATTTCTCTGAGCACCCGCACTCCATTCTTTGAGTGTGTCTTGTATCTCTATCTCTAATCTCATGTCTCTTTTTTCCTGGTGTGTCCTAAAATTTCATTTCCCATCACTGAGACTCAGTGAATCTACAAACTTATTTTAAAAGAATGGGATAGGTTCTTTATTTCAGCCTCAGGGACTTCACAGACCCAACTCTGTAACATTGTTACTGGTTTTGTGGTAAATGTGCCTCTGAGACAAATGAAGTCACAGTTTAAAATGCTGGTTTTTTTCCTAGCCAGATCCGATGCTTCTGCCATGAGCCCAGGTGGCTTGGCAACTCTGCATGCCACACCCTGTAGAAAGCCTCCATCCCCAGAACAGAAAACCCACAGCCAGTGGGGATCAGGGCTGAGTTGTGGACTGAGTTGCTCTGGACACCCGGACACCCATGAGATGGTGGCAGCCAGAGTTGGGGGTAGGACTGCAGGTTCTGGTCCAATCCCTTTCCTCTAAGTGAGGTGACAAAGAACTGATTCTCTCTTCACTCTCTTTCACACTCTTTCCAGATCACTGTTTTCACCAAAACCAAACACAACCCTAAAACAGTCAAATCCAAAATATCCTAAAGTTATTGTCTGCTGAAAAGGTTGTAATTAAACAAGGAAAAGAAGAAGGAGGAGGAAGAGGAGGCGGAGGAGGAGGAACTGAACTAGCAAGAAAACTTTTTTGTGCTTGTAGAACTTCATCCCCAGAGCTGGACATGGAACCGAGGTCCAGTGCCCTTGAAGTGTGTGTGTTTGCAGCCTGTAACCCTGAGGAGCTTCCACACCCACTAGTCTCTGCCCCAATCCTTGTGCCCAGCACTCAGTGTGACCAGGCCTGGTTCCCTGGGTGGACACTGTGCAAGAAACCACGGCCAGACACTCAGCAAAGATGCCAGGGACTGCAGGTGAAGGGTTCAGCCAAAGGCTTAGCAGATCATAGACATTAAATTGTGAGTGCAGCCGGCTCACTGGTCCTCTATTTGACAGGGAACAAATCTCTCCCATCAACATAGTTTCCATATTTATTTGGGGGAGGATTAGGGAACCGGAAGTCCCAGAATGTCTTCACCCCAACAAGAGAGGAGATTTAAATCCTGATTCCATTGAGGGCTCAGAAAAACATTTTTAAGGGACCAGTTGTTTGATCACTGAAGCCACTTGGGCTGTTTGCCTGCGCCAGCTGCACTCTATTCGTCCTTTCGCAGGGCTGGCCCAGCGCCGGCCCAGCGCCGTCAGGGCAGCCTCCACATGCAGCCCCAGCCTCTTGAGCACTGCCTCCACAACAAGGCAGCCAGACCCTTCGGGGGACTTCGGACCTGGCCTTTGCTGGGGGATATTGGTGACGGAAGACAGTTGTATCCGCTGTGCCTTTGGAAGCAAGACTAGAGTCATCGGGTAGTTTATTTGGCAATAGCAGGAATCATACCTCTTTCTGCTGCTGCTGCTGCTGCTGCTGCCGCCAGCTTAGGCTCACCTTACCCTATTCTCACTTCCCCTCTTCAGTGGGAGAAGCTGAAGGTCAGAAATAGGAAACACAGCCACATGACCAGTGGCAGAACCTGGGCCAGACTTGGTCTCCCTGACTTCTTCTTCCCAGGACCTTCAATAGGCAGGAGAGCAAAGGTGCTCGTCCATCCAGCATGAGAGAACCATGATGCAAACCAAGAAGAGGACTGAGTGCAGGCATCTTAGGAAGGCAGCAGATGGGAAAGGGAAACGCGAGGGGCCTCCAGGTGGGCTCTGAGGCTGGTGGGGCCAGACTCCTACAGCTGGCTGGGAGTTTGGTTTATCTTTCAGATCTTAAAGGGCAGGAAAAGAAAGCCATAAGGAGGTAGAACTCCTCTGCCACAAAAAAGGATAAACTAGAGTCATTCGTAGGTAAATGGATGCACTTTGAGAACATACTCTTAAGTGAAATAAATCAGTCACTCATGAGTACACACCAAATTGTTTCTCTGATGTGAGAAACCATAAGTGTACATAAAGACAAAGAGGCATAATAGATATTAGGTAAAAGAAAGATAATATTCAAAAGAGAGGAGAACTAGAAAGGGAAAAGGGGGAAAAGAAGGAAGGGAAAAGGGAAAAAATGGAAAAATGTAAATAAACCTGCTGTAAATAAGGAAAGGGGGGAACAGAAGGGAGGGGTGGGGAAGGGGCGGGGGACCAAGATACATCATGTACAGGTACAAAATAAGCATGGTAAATGTGATCATTGTGTATACAATGTACCAATACATGTTCTTGGTAAAAAATAAAAAATTAAAAAAGGAGGTAGGAGGCAACTTGGGCAGCAGAATGGGAGGAGTAGGGACAAAGCGGAGAGGCTGAGAAGCAGGAAAACCTGAAGAAAACAGCTGGGAGAAAGCAGACTTGCTTGGCAGCTGCTATTAAATAAATAGGGACACGAAGGATCAAGAAACCAAAGCAGATTTTGAAAAAAGCAACTTTGGGGCAGAATAATTTTGTGCGAGTACATTGGCCAGAGCAACGCAGCAAGGCTGACAGGATAGAAGTGATCCTGACAGTGTGTGTGAGTGTGACTTTGTGTTATATATGGCAGGCTGTGACTTATATGTGGGTGACTATGTGAATGTGTGACCATGTTTGAGGAACCACGTGTCATGTACGAGTGTAAAACTGTGTGGGTGGGAGGCTGGGGATTTAGCTCAGTGATTAGAGTGCTTGCCTTGCAAGCACAAGGCCCTGAGTTCAATCCCCGGCACCACAAAACAAAAACAAAAACAAAAACAAAAACAAAACTGTGTGGGTGGATGTGGTATGAGTGTACTACTATATGTGCAATTTTGGGTGTGAACAGGACTTCTAGGAAGTGTTCTAAGAGTATAAGCAAAAAGAATTAGGTCATTTTATTCCTATTTCTTGGTATAATTTTTAACCATATATAAAAATTAGATAATGAAAGTAGTTTTGAAACTGGTATCAGATGCTTGGAATTTTTCTCAGGGCCACAGTCCCTAGCCTTCCTCCCAGCCTCAGGTCAGGAAGGATCTTATGTTCTTTGAATTATATGTTTACCTTTTCCCACCTTAACACCTCATGGGATGACTTTCAGGAAATTCTCTTTGTCCTAAGATTCAGATTCAAGCTGTCTCCATGCCTATGCAAGTATCTAGAAATGAGACTCTGGGTCTTCTGAGAAGTGACACATGCTTCAATGGCCCAGGTTGCTGAGGGGGGTCCATAAGGGTCCCCAGGAGCCCATGTGGACCGCAACACCTTCTCAAGGAACAGACCACCCTTTCCTCCCAGCTGAGTAAATATTCCGCCCCACAGAGCCAGCAGCAAGCCCTGTGACTTACTCAGGCCCTGAGCCACTGTTTATACCTCTGTCAAATGACCCTGTTGGGTAGTTTCCCAAGGTGTGCTCCCCGAGATAGGAGTCCTACAAGATAGTGTTGTTTTTGGGAAATACTGAACAATTTGTCCCCCTCTTCAAGGTTTACCTTGCCTATTTGTATAACAAATGTTCTAGAAGTTCTGCTGTAAAGAATTTCTAGAAGAGCCGTCTGTTTAAAAGGCCTAAACCAGTCTCCTGTGGCCCGTATTCACATTGCCCAGTATTACAGCTCAGGAGAGTTGCTGGATCAGATGCCTGCAACGTGCCTTCCAGTTCAAGCCTGCGCTTCTGACCACATAAGCAGGATGAGTCCTCTGGTGCAGAGCTTCTTTCCATCTTTCTGGGGGACTTTGATCTGTTTGGTTTCTAGAGTATGACTCAGCCTTAGAATACTTACATCTCTACTGGTGTGCCTGAAGTAGAGATTGTAATTCTTATTTATATTTAGGGTTTTTTTTCCTAAAAATAAGGATGCAATACAGATTTAATGTGCATATTTATAATAGTACATGTGTATAATCTGTAAATAAAATACATATACTGGAGGGAGAGTTTCAGCAGAGTGTTGCTGGCAGCAGTACATGACCACTGAACTAGGGAATATACCTTAAGATAGTAACTGCAGAGCTGGGATGTGATTTAGGGCAGAGCTCTTGCCTATGGCACTTGCATGTGGGAGGCTCTGAGTTCTATCTCCAGTACCATAAAAAAAGAAAAAGGAAAAAAAAAAAAAACCATACTGGTTTATATCCCCAAACCAGTAGTTCACTATTACAAATGGAAAACAGATGGGTAACATTCCACACATAATGTTTATCTCTTAGCTACCTGTTCTTCTTTTCTTCTTTATGACTAACAGTCCCTATGTCTGCCTCAGTTTGGAGTATCATGTTCTGTACATCCATTTAAAACAAACTTACTAAGGAACTAAGATCTGTAATGTAATGATTTTGAATGCAAATTCTGACTCTAACCAGTATTTCTTGGAAATGTCTCCGTTTCATCTATGAAATGCCACTGTTGCCCACATAACATTTCTGATGATCTGGCAAGTTTCAAGTGCTTTTTTATAACCTCAAACCAGTAAAATAAAACCCAATATTATTATAAGTTATTATCTATCAAATATTTAGAGAAGACAACTCTCGGTTGTATTTTTTCTTTTCCCTGTTTTTGTGATGTTGGAGATTGAGCCCAGGGCCTCCCACATGCTAGGCAAGCAAACACTCTACCACTGAGCTACCCCCCCAGCCCTACATTTTTTTCTTAATATTTCAAGCTATATTCCTATATACAAGTCCCCCTTAAACCTTGAATGTAATTATTCAGCAAGCCTCTTATGATCCCTCCCAGAATGTAATCCTGAGAAACAAACTAGTAGATTCTAAGTCACCGAGTCTTCAACTATCTGCCTTGCCTCAAAATCCTGGCAAAATGCTTTGGCTGTACAGGCTCAGCCTTGTCTAGATTTGCTCTTGGTACTTATGATACACAGTGTTTGTGGTCTGGTGAGGTAGGTGCCCCTCTACCTGTAGCTGGAGAAGGGATTCTAATAGGACATGTAAAGATACACTCCAGCTCTTTGGGACTCACCCACTGTGCTGCAGTTACTGCTACTGCAGAAATGGGCTTCTCCCCTCCCACCACAGCCTTACCTTGACTTGGGCATTTCCAGCTGCCCTGTCCATCTCTTCCTTCTGGGTTTTCGGCTCTCCGCAAGAACCATGAGGCAAAACAAGAATAGGATGAATCTTGTAAAGTAAGGCATTTTGTAGGTGTCTATGATGCGATGGGCTGCTTTCCGGTAACCTCCTGTGGGGCAGATCTCCCCTGGCTTGACCATTGATTCAGTCTTTGGCCTCTGGTGGATGTTACTCAGATGCCTGTGAGGGCATGGTCTGCAAGGCTGATTTTCCCGAGTTACTATTTGATACAGATGCATTTCCCACCCCCATGCCCCACCCACTAGGCATGATACAAGCACTGGCTTTGCCCTCCCTGCTGCTTAGAGATTGGCGATTAGTCAAGAAGTTTGCCTCCTGGGAAAGTCTGCTTCTACTGAACCCTAGAACGGCTTTCGCTAAAACTGTTACATAAAAAAAAATTAAATCTCTTGAACATGCCAGCTTTTTTGCTGAGATCATTAATCCGTCTCTCTGGCTGCATAAAACCAGTCTGTCACATCCAGCAGAAAGTCAGCATGGATTCCAGACAGATTTGCTCATGGAGAAGAGTGCATGAATGTGTTCAGGAAATGCTGGGAAAGCACACAAAGGACCCACTTCCAGAAGGTTGCTTCATTTCTTGATCTAAGCAAATGTATTTTTCCTGTGGACAGGGATAGCTGCTTTCCCCCAAATATACACCTCAGGTTCTTTTCCTCAGTGAAAACATCATATCAAAGCAGTATCAACACATCTTGATACTGAAAGATAATATCCAAAAGAGAACTTATGATCATGTAAGTTTTTCCTATCAAGAATATTAATTTCACTTTGATCTGTGACTCAGAAATGTACATAGACAAACATCATAAACTGAATTTGATTCCTATCCTGTGATATGGAATTATGCACATTAGAAGTATAGAGATATACGTGGTTATGTTTAACATACTGAACAGAATATGGTATGTTTAAAACTACTTCCTGCTGGGTTGCTGTGCCCTGGCAGTGGAGAGGAATGTGGTAGAAACCAGGAGATGGAGTCAGCGGTCAGATGGAGGGAGAGCTGGAAAGGAAACAGAATTGGGGTTTTATTATGTAGGGAAGAAATAGCAAAAAGCAACAAAGCAAGATGACACAATCCATTTTATTTTTTAAGGAATTCCTAATTGGGATCAGATAAACCAGAAAGAATATAATAACCAAACAGGATGAGTTCTTTCTGTAAGGTAAAGCAGGAGGGAAGGAGAAGAGGAAGGAAGAAAGAGAAATGAGATGGTCAGGTTGCTTCTGAAGTGGAATACATTTGGTGACAAGGAAGTGAAAGAATGAGAACGAGAAGCCAACAATGACATCACGAATTCTAGTTTAGGGGGCTGAGGATGAAGCTCAGTGGTAGAGCGCTCTTCTAGTGTAGCAAGGCCCTGGCTCAATCCACAATACACAAAAAAGTCTTCTAGCTTGGAGTTGGGTTTAGAGGGTTAGTAGGAGGGCACTACCATTAACTGATATCCATTAGAGGTGGACAAGTTTGGTGGAGAAATGAGATAAATTTGGACTTGTGGAGTTTGTGGACTCACTGGACCTCCAGATGACCACTAGGCAGCTGGAGTATGAGGCAGGAACTCTAGCAAAAGGTCTGCATGGAGAAGAGATTTGAAGCCATTAGGGTTTGGTGGTAGTTTAACACCAAGAAAGAGTGAGATCTTCCTAATAGAAAAATTCCCAGTCCAAGCACAGGATCCTGGAGAATCTAAACTGTTAAAGAATGGAAAGGGAAATCAGAAAACCAGAAGAAAGTTTCAGGGAGGGGGTTTGAGGTAGTCAACAATCAGCACTATGAGGAAGTCAAGCAACATGCGTGCAGGAAACAGGTAACTGGACCTGGCAACCAGAACAGCGCTCCTGACCTCCGCAGGTGCAGTTTTGGTTGTGACATGTGACGGGGAGCCAAATGGGACACATAGGTGCTGGGGGGCAGGAGTGACGTAGTGATTCCCAAATCTGGCCACTCATTGGAATCCTCCAGGGGTTGACTGTTCATTAGGGCCTCACACATGATAGGCAAGGACTCCTTTGAGTTACACTGTTAGCCCAGAAATTTGTTTAAAAGTCGTACTCCTTTCAGATTCAGTAGTGGGATACAAGATCTGTTAAAGTTCTTTTTTGTAGGTTTTCTTCAAAAGATCTTTCTTCCTTTCTTCCATTCAGAACAAGTCTGTAAAGGCCCAGCTAGAACACTAGAAACGTGCCTGGGTGTTGTTTTCAAGAAATAGTTGTCTTGTTGCATTCTAGATACAACTTTAGGTCTTGCTGATTGTTTTCTTTAAAATTCTCATATCAACAATTCAATTACTCTAATTTCAAAAGGAGAAAACCACAGTTGAATGGTATAACTTTTTTAAAATCATGACTTCAGTGAAATATTCGCATACCCTAAATTCATTAAAGGGTTGATTTTAATATATTCAGAGTTAGACAATGATCACTGCTACTTAATTTTAGAATATTTTAATCTCCCGCCAAAGAAATCTAATATTCAATACCAGTCATTCCCCATTCTCTCTTTCCTTTAGCCTCTGGCAACCACCAATCTTTCTGACTCTGTGGCTTTGCCTATTCTGGGCATTTTATAAGTGGAATCATACAGTTTGCAGCTGTTTGTAGCTAGCTTCATTCACCACTGTTTTGAAGATTCCTCTATTTTTAGCATGTTTGATCACTTCATTACTTTTTATGGGCAAATAATAGTCCATTGTATAGATACAACACATTTATCCAGTACAGTTGCTTATTTGCATTTCTACCTTTTCACTATTACCAATAATGCTGTTGTATTTGCAAACACGTCTGTGTGTGAACATGTTTTTGTTTCTTTTGGATACATACCTGGGAATGGGATTGCCAGGTCATGTGATAACTTTGTTTTGCTTTTTGAGGAACTACCAGTTTTTCAAAGTAGCTCCATTACTTTACATTCCCACCAGAAATGTAGGAGAGTTCCAGTTTCTCTGCATCTTCACCAAAGTTATCTAGCTTTTTTATTCTAGCCATCCTTGTGAGAATGAAATAGTATCTCAGTGTGGTTTTGATATACATTTTCCTAATGGCTAATGATGTTGAGTATACAGTGGCCATGTGTGTACTTTATTTGTAAAAATGTCTATTCGAATCTGTTGCCATTTTAAAATCAGATTATCTTTTTCACTATTAAATTTTTTTTTTTTTTTGTGGTGCCGGGGATCAAACTCAGGCCCTTGTGCTTGCAAGGCAAGCACTCTAATCACTGAGCTAAATCCCCAGCCCCTTCACTATTAAATTTTAACTATTATTCAGATATTCTTACATTAATTATCAGATATGTGATGTATAAATATTTTGTGTTGCCTTTTCACTTTCTTGGTAGTATTCTTTGAAGCAAATTTTTTATTTTAATGAACTATAATTTATTTTTTTCTTTGGTTGCATGTGCTTTTGATCTTATATCTAAGAATCCACTGCCTGGCCCACTGTGACAAAGATCTACTGTTTCCTTTTAAGAGTTTTATAGTTTTGGTTTTACATTTAAGTCTTTGATACATTTTGAGTTACTGTCTCTGGCATGAGGCTCTGTGGATCGTAGAACTTCCAACACTTGGTCATTTCTTTGAGGATACAGAATTTCAGCCCCGCTGGCTCAGAGCTGTGGGAAGGCCTCAACACCATTTGACAAGATCAGATTGGGCCAGGAGCTAGGCAGGACTCTGGTCACAAAGAACTTTATGTCCCACCATTGGGGTTTAGGCCCACCCTAAGAGCAGTAAGAGAGACAGGATCAGATCTGTGTGTTGAAGAAGAGTCTTGCTGAGTGAGAGAAATGGAGAAAGACTAGAGACCCACTAAGAGGTAACTACAGTAATTTAGAAGAGAGAATGGCTATTTTAGGGTAGTGAAGAGAACACAGAAGAGGGAAGGCAAGAAAAAGATGTTCAAAAGAGTAGAACAGATAGGAGAGAGAAAATTAGGTGGGCAAGAATTGAACCTTTGGTCAAAAACAAGATATGAACACAGCCACTGGTTTTATTAAGCAGCTCAAACTGGTTCTGAAGGCACCTCACCCATTTAAGAGGTGTTCCAAACAGCTTTTGGGACATGCACATCTCCTATGAGGGCTTCAATGGTGCATAAGTTAATATACACATTATTCTTGGTTTAAGTCTGGTTCACTAAACACATTCACATCACATATATATAATGCAAGAAATACAGCAATGTAGGCTTTACAGACTTCACCCTAGGGTCCTGCCAGGTGTGTGAGTCCAAGTGTGTGAGGTTTACTTGTCTACTGTTTCTGATCTAGAAAAATGGGGAATCTCAGATATTAGAATGTTTATTCATAAACCAAAATTGAGTCATTTGCCTGAAATAGGATATTTTATATTCCCATAGTCAAAATGATCAACAATTTTTAAGGTTTTAAAAAATTAGTTGAGAATTTTGATGAAACTCGTTTATTTCAGTAGAATAAAATAAGCAGCATGGAAACAAAGTGCTATGTAAAAGCCCCATATTACATAAAATCTAAAAGGCTCACTGGCTTGAACAGTTACAGATGAAACGTGTATTTTGGAAGCATGCTATTCTAACTATCTCCATAAGTAGTCATGGTTTATGGTGCCACAGAAAAAGCCATGAATTACCTAAATTTGAGAATTGGGCAGTAAGGAATTCTAAACTTTCACCTACTAGATTATACATCCAGTTTGGGCTTATGCTGGAATTAAAGGATTAAAGTGAGGCTTTAAAAATACAGTTTCCTGAAGAGGACATTCAGTGGAGTTTCAATTAAAATGGCCCCAGATCAACTTTAATGTAGCTTGTTAGCCCCATGATAGAGGTCAGAATAACGACATAAGGATTTTTAGGGAGCGTATGTGAGGTGAAAGAGCAAAATGTGTCATGTTCAGATAGATGTGCCGTCAGGTGCTATAAATCCCAACAGAAACAAGCAGATAGCCCATTGAGCAGGTAGCTCACTTGATGGGTGAGGGAAGATAAGTACATCAGATTAAAGGATCTACACAATGCTTAATTATAAACGGCCGGCACACCTCATGGAAGCATGCAGCAAGATCCCACAGATCCAGAGGCTGGCTCAAGTGTGACTACAGCATTAAAGAGAAGGAAGACTGTTTCTAGCATACAACATCAGCTTAGGTCGAGGGCTGAGGATTTCATCTTTAGGTGATAATGCTACCTGGTCTTCCCAGCTGGGTCAACAACATCTCATATTTCTAATAGCTTGTGAAGACCTCAGAATGTATTTTCTCATGACAATAAAGTTATAAAATGGTAATCTATAACTTTCCTGACATGAAGTCTTCATAAAATCCTTGGGCTTTTTAGAATTTACCAACTTCAGCTATAAATATAACAAAAACAATCTGTGAACAACTTTAAATTGCTAAGTTATTAAATTTAAGACAATTCTATTTCTATAACAGTAAACAGTGTGTACTTATTTTAGATACATAGTGGACCGAATGAAAATAGAAATTACATCTGATAGCTAATAGATCCAAACTTTCCATAAGTGTAAAATTTAAATTTGCCTTTAAAATAATTTTACCAATTGTTTTTCTCTTGACCATAACTTTAGTTAGTTGAAACCACAGAACGACTTTATGAGTACTCGCCCCTAAATTATTCAACATATATGTGAGCTAACCTTCATGGACTGGTCTAAAACCTAAGTTTCACTTACACTGAGTTGTAAAAAGGAAATTAGCTTATAAATGCATTTCTAAAGCATAACGTATTTGGAAGCTGGAGACAGCTTGTATTTAAAAATTAAATCATTAGTAACATCAAAAGTGCTGCTAACTGAACATATTGAAGAGACAATGTTTTCTGTGATTATATGGTTGCAACAGACATCATGATGATACAATTATCTTACCAGCTTATGTGGGGTTAGATAGCACTAAGTGAGATACTGATTTGTTTCACTGAAAATCTTTCTTGGGCTTTGATTGGGTCGACAATTCTGAGTAAAAGTTTTTCTAACTTCTATCACTGCTTCTTGGGCCCTGAGCTTTTCTATTAAAATGATACATGAAATGGTGCATTATGTATATTCCTGGAATAATTAAAATTTATTGTGATTACAAAGCTAGGCATATAATACATTTCGAAAGATATACAATTCAAAGCACAGCAAACATTAAATCCTAAGACCTTCCCTTCTTAACTTCCAGAAGAAAATCAAGCAATTTTCTGGCTTGGACTCTTTCTTCTTTGAGACAAAGGTCTATGAAGGACTATCTCTCTCTCTTTTTTTTTTTTAATCTGTGCGCATATTGGAGAGAGGGGAATGATAACAGCATATCCAAGTAGTTACAAAGTACTTCCTCTTCAAGTAATGTCCAATAATAAAAATGTGATCTCATTTCCTCAGAAATGTTTGACCAGAATAAAGTTATTTTCAGTGAAGTTATTTAGAACACGAAGTTACAGAGTGGGCAGTCCCAATATATCTGCTATGAATGACACTTTTAAAGAAGCTACTTGAATTTTGCTTTTTCCCTTTTCAATTCTTCTACCCCTATATCATTCAGCATAAGTAGGAGTACTCAATAAATGGTATTGAGTAACTAATAATACTCACAGGAACTTTAAACACTATCTTTTACCCAAAAATTTCAAAGAACTATATGAAAAAGTATTGCAAATTTAAAGAAAAAGAAACTGAGGCACAAGAAATAACAATAAGTTATTTCCCTGTGAAATAGATCAAATAGTGAGATAAGGAACTCTAAATTCCAGTCTCTTAAACTAAGCAGGACACACTGCTGGGCATGGTCTGAATGTCTAGCTAAATTTATATTGAGTTCATAAAGATCAAAAAAGGAATGAAGGGCAGATACAAAATAATTTCTTTGTAAACAAACAATCCTTGTACCCAATGCAGAATGTTTAATGAAGCAGCTGAGTCACAGCTCTTAATTCACAAAACAGTATTATAACTCAAAGTCAAATATGTATTCATTGGCCATATATATTCGTCGGAATATAAGGGCTGCCAATGCCAAAGTCAGGATGACAATCAGCACAGCTGATCCGCCATGATCTGTGTGGTTGTCTCTTGGCTGCTGGCCCTGCATTACATCCGGTGACATGGAAGACCTTCTTTGACTCTGCTGTTGGGCCCGGCGCTGTCGAGGGCTCATGGAAGTATTCTTAGCTGCAGGTTGGGTAGGTTGTTGAAAGGATGCTGCTGAGGAATTCGGGACTCCATACTAGAAAATTTTAAGAAATTTTGCTTGAAATTGGCAAATAAAATTTGTATATATACTTATCTATTCAAGAATACAAGGAATCTCAGAGTGTTAAATATGACTGAGGGCAAAACTACCAAGAATTACGTGAATACTGAGACAAGTAACTCACCCTGCTGAGTAAACCAGGAATACAACTTACAAGTACCTATGAGGTAGAGGAGGAATTTACCAGCAACAAAGCAGACAGCAAAACTTTACTTATTTTCTCCAAAATGGCTTTCTAGTCTCCCTCAGATACAACTCTAGCAGTATCACTGAGCATCTGGCACTTCTCTTCTCTTAGGAGATCCAAGGAGGGAAATAATGTGATTTCCACTTTCGGGTTGAAAATTACACATTTTAAATGACTTCCACTTTCAGGTTGAAAATAACAGATTTTAAATGGCAAAAAAGCAACTCTCAATAGTGTGCCTTTCATGAACCAGGTTTTTTCCAATATTATCTTACTTGATCAATATACTTAACTAATAGTAATAGAACACAGGAAGTAATTTCAAACCATAAATTCTTCATAGCAATGCTGTAAAAATTAGATGTGGTTTTCAAACCAGGCTTACCCTTCCCCACAATCACTGAGAAGTGAACTGAACACCAGTCCATCCGTGTCTTTTACTTAGTATTGGACACCTTACTATTGTCAGAGTTCCCTGGGCATATCTAAGAGCAACATGAAGGGAGGAAGGTGTGGCTCAGAGTCGCCTCTACTTTGGCACACTGACTGCTGCATTTGTGGCTGGTCAAAGCATAACTACAATGTGCCAACAAGTGCTTTGATCTTAAATATGGCTTATAGATAAGAAAAATGGTGAGGGCATATTCAAGAAAGCTACGCAAAATAAGTTCCATATCATTTATATAGGCACCTTAACTCTATCTCTAATAACTCAACAGCCTTTAATTCTTTTATTGAAAACAACCAATGCACACTGATTACATATACATTATTGCCACTACACATTCTTTCAAACAAAAAATGGATATTTTATTCAGAATAATATACATTAAGTATAAAACACAACAGTTTCCATTAGAGAAAATTTAAATATCGGACAAAAAAAATCAATAATATAATTCAAATACTCTTCTTAAAAGGTAAGAGGATGAGCTTTGTGCTGGCAACAGCTCTAAACATTAGGGGAAAAAATCCTGCTGACCTAAATTACCTCCAGAAGAATTTCCATTTTAAATTTGACATTTATCTTAACATTAAAAGACTTAAATCTGAGTTTCTTAAAACTACCCTTTGGAATCATTCGAATGTAGTGACCCATAATACAGAGGTACAAAGGGACTACTGACTTTGAGTTAGAAATAAAAGTTAGTTCTGATACTGAATTGGAGCTGCATGTACTTGGGCATCCATAATCCAAGACTCCAAGGAGCAGTCTGCTCACTGAAGCGTGCAAATACAGCCCAGCTCATTCTGTGAGTCACACGCTGTCACAAGAGTCATACGGTGAGTTAACAAATACTCAATGAGTTCAGCTGAGTTATGGCAGCCAGGAGGAAAACATTCCAGTAGAAAACTGCCATTCTTCTGACAGCTCTGCCAAGAACATGAAGTATTTGAGAGAACCAATGTCTTAAAGGCTTAAAGGGAAAGAGGGTTTTTTGGGGGTTTTTTTTTGAGGGGGTGCTGGGAATCGAACTCAGGGCCTTGTGCTTGCTAGTCAAGTGCTCTACCACTGAGCTAAATCCCCAACCCGGGGAAAGAGCTTCTTAAGGAAAAGAAAAAAAAAACATGATGGTAATATCAATCCGAAAGTTAGCAGAAGAGATGGATTCAAATTAAAGCTTTTATTTTTCCCACTAGTCCCCATAGTGTGAGGGACAAACATTATCCTGCCCATAAACTCAACCAACACCGGGAGCCTTATCATTACCAGGCTGCTTTGCCACTTAGAGGAGGTACAACCATAAGCAAGTTATTTAGCCAAATCCCAGCTCCCTCACCCGTACAGTGAGGATAACATCCAATTCAGCAGTTGTGAGGATTAAATGAGATAATGATATAAAGTGCTTAAAATACACAATTGCTTATTATTTGGAAGCATCTAGACTAAGACTGAAAAAAATGGAAATTTACTTAGAGCTTTTTGGTCTTGTATTAGTATGATTAATATATTTAGAAAAACAATTTTCTAAAATATTGACTGTAGGTAATATTTCAGTACATGTACTTAATGGAAATACTTACTTATATATGTTTTAATTACACTCCTATATTTCAGATGCCTTTTGGATGACATATTACTGACTAAAACCCAGTGATATTACAAAATTCTAAAATGTTTCCTATTTAGAAGAATCCTAGTCACAGTGAAGTCCCTAGCAATATATATCAATTTTTCTATAATTACTAGAATAACCAGCACCTCTGAAGGAGTTTGCATGAGTTTTTATTGTGAAATGGAATGGCTTATTCAGTCTCAAACCCTAGGAAGAGAGGAAAATCTGACAGATTGGAAGAATATAAAACTACCATTGGTTATTTTTTCCATTTCTACATAGCTAAAAAATCTGCATGAAAAACCAACAGATGGCCTGATGTTATCTGCTATGTTTAGACTTTCCACAATCTCTTGCCCTCTCAAGGCTAAAAAAAAAAAAGAAAAAAAAAAGTAGCTTATCTGGGATTTGATGTATAACATCTCAGTGAATTTATATTACGCTTGCATGTAAAGCAGCTACCCCTGGCCCAAACCAGATTTCTCTTAATTCCATAGTGGTCAGATCATATAATCACATTCTGAGATAGTTTATATGCAAATGTAATTAAAAGATCCACTTGCAATTGTAGACAATTTATTGCTTATGCATATTTTAACCAAAATTGGTATCAATTAGTGAACTGTATCTAGAAAAAGAATTCTAATATTTATGTTTATGAAAATGAATACTACTATAATAATGACATTGTTGTACAGTCTAATTGATTTATATTTCTTGATTTCTTTACCTGTATTCTTAATATTTTTTTAAAGTACCAATCCTAAGATTTACTCATTCATTCAACAAATATATAACGACCACCCTATATACAAAGCACTAAGCCAGGCACTGGGGATACAGTGGATTGGTCAAAAGAGGGCCCTAACTCTTAGGGAACTTACATCATGGGAAGAATTAATTACAAAATAAAATGCAATGGGAATAAGTATAACTAGAATATGTAATAAGAGCACTTGACATAGATTTAAAACACACGAAAGACAGATTTATGGCTGGGGATTTAGCTCAATGGTGAGAGTGCTTGCCTTGCAAGCACAAGGCCCTGAGTTCAATCCCCAGCAAACACACACACACAAAAAAGACAGATTTATATACATCACAAATACTAAGAGATTGTCCTAATGGTAAAAGATTACCACCCTCATCTTAGTATTGTTTGTGCTCTAGTGTGGTGTGTGTGCGCACGTGTGCATGTGTGTGCATATATTTTGTAGTACTGTGTATGAAACCCAGGGCCTTGCACATGCTAGGCAAGTGCTCTACCACTGAGCTACATCCCCAATCTAGAAGGGCTCTATTAAAAATAAAAACTTTATAAAATAAAAAACAATTAGAATACTAACAATGAAAAATAATCTGAAAGTTTAGCATTTCAAATTAAAACCTACCTATTTTAAAATGAATTTGTTGTACTCCTCTGCATTCATACAATGGCTTTGGGATCACGTAAAAACAACTCAAACTCATCTACATCACTTTTTCCCCACACTAGCATCTTCAGTCCCTCACCCAGGACAGCACTCCCCTTAGAGGCCCCTCTCCCCTGTTCTTCTCCACCCTACTTTTCTCTGCTCAGCTCACTCTAAATAGGAAAAAGCCACCCAAGACTATTCAGTCTACTTATAGTAAGTTATTCCTGCATAAAGGGCAAACTTGCTTTGCTCAGCTTCATTTTCAATTTTCCTGACCTTCTAAATCTTCCATAAACTGAAGAGGAAAAAAAAATTGATGTGACTACCTAATAATACAATCTGTTATTTAAAAGACCCCATACAGTTCAGTTTATCTTTCATACATAAAAGGGAAAGTCATTGTTTTTCCCTGTAATCCAATTTCGCACCAGTCCAGATGAACTTTTTAAATCAGTCTCTCTGATGAGTTAGGCCCACCAAAATTTTTAAGACAACAGGTCAGGAAACAACTAACAATACCCACAGCATTCATTCATTCTTTCACTCAATAATTGTTTTTTGGATGCTATGGGCAAAGGAACATGGTCTAATAGAACTGTGCAGTGATAGTAAAGTTCTGTGTCTACATTTCTTGAAATGTGGCTGGTGTGACTAAGGAATTAAGTTTTGAATTTCGAGTTAATTTTTATTAATTTAAATGTGAACTGAGACAACTACATGTAGCTAGTGGCTTGTGTACTAGGCAGAGCAAGTCTAAGGCAAACTCTTGGCTCCATATATGTATCAAGTCAGTGCTTTAATGCAGTTTAATGAACCTGCAAAAGATAGTGCTCACTTAGAAAGTGGCTAACATTTTCTTTTATTCAGAGTTTAGCACCATATGGAAACTAACTTTAAAAAAAAAAATCAAAGAATTCTGAAGGGACAATAGAATTTAAAAATTATTTAGTCCAGCCTCACTTAAAAAAGAAAACTAAAGCCCAGGAAGTTTGAATAAATTGCTTAAGATAATACTGTGGTACCTCAGTTCACAAACTCGATTCTTCCCCGATTCTGGTCAGAAACCAAGCTGGACGAGAACTGAATCAAATTCAATGGTTAAGTTCAATGTTGACTTTATGGAGAAATTTGATTCAGTTCTTGAGCTGGGCTGAAACCCGACTTTTCAGAGAACTAAAATTTTCATATATTTGGTCTGAGATCTTCTATTCCAAATAATGATGATATAGAAAAGCATATATATTAAAAAGTTAGCGCCATACCGATGTGCTGGCTGTAGCACCCTGGAATGTTGTAGGTACATCATCTTGTAAATCATTTAGTGAAAACGAGTGGTTTAACTCTGACTCAGCAATAGTCTTTCCAGATGAATTGACTTCTGCCTATAAACAAGAAATACCCAAGAACATTGTTACAAGAAGAAATGTATAGAACAGCACACAACCTATCAAATTCCCTCTCTTGGATTTATTTTAACTGCTACTTTAAGAACTACTATCAATGAGTAAAGCTCTGCACAGCCATGTGTCTGACACTGGGCTAGATATTACAGGAAGTGACAGAGACAATCTCTGTCCTCGAGGAGCTGTGACTTGATGAGGAACAAAACCAACACCATGGTTCACAATATATAAAGCTAAAAAGTTCCCTTTATAAAAAGCTTTTTACACAATTTGTAGGCAAAGCCTGCTACGAAGTGATGTGAGACAGCTGGTCTTTTACTCTTTGTTCAGTGCTGGGGATCAAATGAAGCGTGTCGCACGTGCTGGGCAGGTATTAGACAGCTGAGCAATGCCAGCAGCCCTCAGCAATGTTTGTTTGTTAATTCGGGCAGTGCTGGAGATGGAACCTAGAGCCTCACACAGGCTAGCAAGGGCTCTACCACTGAGCAAAGCTCCCAGGCCCCTAGTAAGTCTTTACCCCTCATTAGTGTAAACAGTCCCAGGTTTGCTGAGGAAACAGTAATGGTTTGATTGTGAGGTGCTGTTTCACATTCTGCTGCAAGTTCATACACGGTATGTGTAAGATATTTTCTAAAATCTAAAAAATTCACACAATACGGAACACATCTGGGCCTAAGCCTCAGAAGAAACAAATTATAACCAACATTTATACCTCTTCTTCCACACACTACAATAAAACAGAAGGGAAAACTTCCAAGAACTGGACCCAGAAGGACAGACAGGGTATAGAGAGGTGGAGAAGGGAAGGAGGTAGCATGTTGCTTAATGCAGGTTGATATTTTTTTAAGTACTAGTTAAATTCCAGAAATGTAAGTATGGCTACTCAAAGTATTAAGATACTATATAAATCCTATGTTTCAGTAAAACATGCAGAAAAAGGAATAAAAGGGAGATATGGCAAAATGTTAAGTATTATTTTGGGGAAATGGAATTATGGGTGATGATGATTTTATCTATTTATTTTTAAGAGACAGGGTCTCACTATGTAGCCCAGGCTGGCCTAGAATTTGCAGCAATCCTCCTGCCTTAGCTTTCCAAGTACTGGGATTACAAACCTGTGCTACCATACCCAGCTTGTAACTTTATTCTTGTTACTTATCTATATTTTCTTTTTTTTTTTTTTTTTTTTTTTTTTGTGGTGCCGGGGATCAAACTCAGGCCCTTGTGCTTACAAGGCAAGCACTCTAATCACTGAGCTAAATCCCCAGCCCCCTTATCTATATTTTCTATAATAATATCTAGAATTTATTAAGCACCACGGGTAGATCTAAATGTAATACATGTTCTACCTGTATTAACTTACTTAATCCTTACAACATTCCAATGGGATGGGTACCATGAGAAGAAAACACACCATGGTTAAGTAACATGCCTGACACTGTACAACTAATAAGATGCAAAGTTGAGATTTGAACTTTTGGATTGTATACTAGAGTCTAGGTTTTAACCACTATGCTGTAATGCTTTGACAACTGTAAACTCTGAATTTTGTGATAAGAAAGAATTATTTATAAAACCTATTGCAATAAAACTATATTGCTTTCTTTCTATCCAAAATTCAAAAAGTCTAGATAATTAGAATTTATTTAGAAATTTATGGTACCTTAAAACTGATTTGTCTGGCGAGTTCCTTGGCTTCTTGGTCAGCCTGGCTTGAGTCACTTCCTGATTTTAAAGGCAATAAAACATCCTTCATGGCAGAGCCACAGCCTTCACAACAGAAATCTTGTGATCTGGTAGGAAACAATTTTGTATAAACAAACGAAGTCCAGGGCTTAGATTTCATTCTTTTCAATAAACTACTAGAAGAAAAATGAACTTCAAATCTATATAATGACAAAATATATAAATTGCCTAGGATATCGTCCTTAAGTTCACACAGAACAAGCCTATTTAAAATTTATGAAAAAGGCCCATTTTAAAGTTCAAACTATCTTTTAGCAGAAACATAAAGCAGTAAAGAAATCAACCAGAAATAGACTTCACAATCGTTTCTTGAAAAAATTCACAAACCTTACTCATTTAAATAGCAGTATAACTTGAAAGATTTGGAAGAACTTGTGGAAAATACTAAGAATGAATCTATCACTGATTATATTAAATACATTCTAAAGATAAACCTCATAACTTGTTTATTTCCACTATCCCCATGGTATTCCAAATGGATCCAAAACTGTTCTAAACCTAACAAGAGTTCTGAGGTTTTAATGTCTGAAAGTAAACATGTATAATCTATTACGTATATGTATAATCTATACATAGTTACACTGCTGAACATCTTTTTGGGGGTGGTGCTGGAGTCTGGATTCAGGGCCTTGCACTTGCTAGGCAAGAGCTCTACCAACTGAGCTAAATCCCCAGCCCTGCAGAACATCTTTTTTTAAAAATGTGTTTAGGGATGAGGTTGTAGTTCAGGGTACAGCAGCTGCCTACCATGTGCAAAGCTGTGAGTTCAATCCCCAGCACCACAGAAAAATAAAACAGTAAAACTTCCTTTTACAGTGCTTCTAAAACCTAAAATCTTGAAGAACATGCTATTTAAATTTATAAAATACGGAAAGTAGAGAGGTTGGGGGGGGTAAGAGAGTAAAAGTGATGAAGACTCAATATGTGCATGTATTAACTCACCAAGACAACTAGTTAGTACCTATAAGAAAGTCTTCACTGCAAAAGAGTTTTATAAAATGATGTAAAAATTTGTAAAAGTAACATTCAGTATTTATGATAAATATTTTTATTTCACTAGAAGCGGCACTGTTGCTTGTATTTCCTTAGAATATATTCACTTTTAACTAAGAAGTCACATGAACCTTATAGGAGAGTGTTTATTCTTAACGCATAGTTTATCCGCAAGGACAGTAAGCTACCAGGATGAATGTAGAATCATTTTTAGGAGGGTTTCTATCACAGACCGAGAATCTAGAATGTATATCCCAAGAAGCTGTATGATAGTAAGAAACCAAGATCTTTTTTTAAATGAATTTTTTTTTAAAACATTATACATGAAATCCGCTGGATAAAATTATCTAGAGAGACAGTCAACATAGGAAATGAAATAAAAATACTGTGTATTTAAGTACATATTGTAACCTGTGAACAGTAGTTTCAAGTAAAGTACATCTCGGGAATTTAGGAGTAATGGTTAAAAAAATAATTGATAGTTAAGATTAGAGTATCTACCAAGTCTTCCAGATACTAAAATATAACTTTATTTTTTGTTTTCTGGTGTGGAAATCCAGTGCTGGCAAGTACCCTACCACTGAGCTACTCCCCTACTCCCTAACCATTTAACAGGCCCTCCGTAGATAATTAATAATACGGAGGGCCTACTCTGGGCTGTGCTAGGGTAAAATGTGCTATAACTCAACATAATTTTTCTGAAGGGTGGGAGGCAGCATATTCCAATGTAAGAAAATTATCAAAATCAAGAATTAAATCTCAGCACTACTGAAAGGAAAGATAACTTTAAACTGAATGACCAATCTTGGTTATGTAGACAAAAAAAAAAAACACACCCAGAAAAAGATAGCATAGGTAATAACACTGGGCAATCACAACTTGATAAAATCTTCATTTTAATCTGATCATTTATTGTGTTAGTGCTGCGAGGTAGACACAGTAGATACCAGTGGATTCCCTCCCTACCCTCAAGGAGTTTTTAATCTCATGAAAAGCTAAATAAAAGTAATCACTCTGGTTCTTTTTCTTCCATCACACCATCTGCGTGGAGACAACCAGAAATGCTTCCCCAGAGAGTATGTCTCCCACTATAATAAAATGCATCTTAAGGGAATACTATCAACTGCTTTTACAAAATGAGATAGCAGGGCTGGGAGTTTAGCTCAGTAGAACAGCACTTGCCTAGCACTGGTAAGGCTCTGGGATCAATCCCCTCTCCCCCAGCACCACAAAAAAAAAAAAAAAAAAAAAAAAAAAAAGAAAGAAAGAAAGAAAGAAAGAAAACAAACAAACAAACAAACAAAAAATGAAAGAAATTTTGTAGATTCTAGTAATCCCAAGGAAATGCATAGAATAGGATTTGTACAAGAGCAACAATAAGATTCCAAGTCAAGGTCACTCACAAAGTAAGAGACAGAGCTTGCTCCCTAACAGCCATTACCCAAAAAGGACTCAGACATTAACAAAGAATGAGACGCAAAACTTACTTTTTGGCAAGTGCTCTTCTTTCCTCAGGTGTATAGTCGAGAGAACCTATGGCTCCCTCTCCTTTTGTTGGCATAAACCCAATGATGGCTAGTAATGCCGTCCTTACTGAAATTAAAAAGTAAATATCCGTCTAAGTTGCTTGGTAAAAGGAGCTGGGTTTACTTTGGAAAAAGAAAAAAAAAAAGACTGGAAGTCTTTCATAGAAGAAGTACAAATAGGGGAGTTGTATTAAAATGGTGGCAAAAATCCAGACATGAAAATTCATTTTTATTATTTATTCAATAATATCAAATTATTTACTCAAAACAACTTCAATCTCAAGAGTGTATTTTATTCACATTATGAACTGAATAGAGCCTTATAAGATTTAAGTTCACTATGAATTACTACTCACTACTCCATGAAGGCTGCCAAGTTTCAGGATGATGTCCTGAGATGCTCAAACAGATCTTCTTGCCCACTTCAAATCGTCCATTAGCCTTAGAAATAAACAATAACACTTATATAGGCGTGTTTACTGTTTCATACCTTCTAGTGGAAGTACAGTTTATGTTTATATATGAATAATAATTTTAAAGATAATTTTTAAAAGAATATTATTCTAAGGGAACACATTTTTGGCCTCTTTGAGACACTCCAAAATGTTTGATGGATGCTGAATGAATAGTAAAAAAGCTCTGTTAGAAGTTGTATCAGCACCTTTTTGAAAGTGATTTACACAATTGTAATCTAAATAATTAATATATAAAGATATACTGATGTTCTCCTCTATACCAGTACAGAGCTATGCTCAGTTAAGGATCTTAAAGAGAGGACAAGTAAGAGGCTAAGAATCAGTGTCACCTGACTAGATATTGGTAAGGAAGGGAGCTGAGAGAAAAGTTTAGAGATAAAAGTGATCTTCAAAAGGATAATGCCATTTAGTAAGTCAGCAACACAGAAGAGGTAGATCAGAGATAGACTTCAGCTTTGGATATGGATCTGGTGGCTTGGTAGGAGCTATTAGTGATGTTGAGCAGGTAGGTGAAATGTAAGCAGTGCTGACTGGGGTGGGGCACCTCTCTTCACAGAGATGACCACTGATACCATTCCTTAAAAAATGAGAAATAGGGAAGCTGAACAGAGAGAATATCTATACTTAGAGAAGTGCTCCTCTTTCCTCAGGTGTGTAATCTGGAGAACCTATGGCTCCCTCTCCTTCTGTTGGCATAAAGCCGATGAGGGCTAGTAATTATATCCTTGCTGAAATTAAAAAGTAAACACCAATCTAAGTTGTTTGGTAAAAGGAGCTGGGTTTAGGGAAAGGGTGAAAAAGAAGAGGAATGAAGTTAGTATATATGTTCCCTTTAGCCGCAGACTTTAACTTATCATCTGCTGCTCCCACAGAGTTGGGCACATGACACATGTTTGTGAAATATTTATTGAATGAAAGTTGGAAAAGATTTTCAAAAGTCAAGAAGTGAACCAGAAAGAGTGCAATACTGAACATCAAGAGGGCAGGGCTAGTTTTCATTATGGTAAACATGACCATACCGCTGGTTGACTACTGAAATATTTCTGTACTTGGTAGAGCTGCTGCCAATGACCCCCACGCCCACAACATACACACCAGTTTCCCCACACACTCCCTCGGGGCCACTTGGTATTCCCTGGAGTCTGGCAACTGAATGAAGGGACTCCTGACACAGCAGGATGCCTCCAGGACCCTGCTTCAGTCCCACTAGCAGGATTAACAAGTCTCAGTATCACCTAATACTTTTTAGCAGCTTCTATATGCCAGGAACTATATGGCATGATTATATTTATCATACTCAACATTCCTTTTGACAGATGAGAAAAAACGAATTTCAAAGACGGTTCTGTAACCTACACATGGTGTAATAGAGAAAGTTCTGTCAGAATCCAGGTCTACTGGCACTAAAGCAGATGCTGTTTCCATTGTATCAAATGTAGGTAAAAGCTGCATTCATTTGCTATATATTGATGAATACCTTTTGGTTCACCATTTGCTGCCTCTGTGAGTCACGTAACTTAGATGGGACAGGCAGCAGACTGAGAAGAGGCAGTGGGACTTCTCAGACTGCTCTCTGAGATTGGCGTAGTAAGTTTCAGACCACTCTGTGTGGAAGCCAGACTGCGACAGGCTACACAAGAGTAAGGAGGCCCTAGATGTTATCAGAGAGAAAAGAACAGCTTAAAGTGGTAACACAGGTTTTTGTGTTTTGTTTTTGTTATTCAAGTTTAGGAGAGAATTAAATATACTTAAAAATTAAAGGAAATGAGAAAAGGAAAGCTTAACTAAGAGGGGGGCTAGATTTTTTTCACATGAAAATAACATGTGGAAAGATGGAGAGAAATTCTGGGATATAAATTATAATGAAATAGCTAAAATTTGAGGATTCTGTGTCAAGTCTGTTCTAAGAGCTTCACATAAGATAGTGACACTTAATTCCATATCAATTCAATGAAGTAGGCATCATTCTCAGTGTAAAGAGAGGAAACTGAGGAAAAGAACAAGACTGGTGGAAAGGTAAAAGAGATGATGTGACTATGTGATATGCTGACATTACTGGGTACTAACCATGTGCCAGATATCATGCCTACCACTTTGAACACATTACTTCATTGATTCCTAATAACTCTGCTACAACATTTATGCATTTATTAGTATCTCTAGCATTTCTCAGATGCATCAGCTTCTTAGAATTCTTTTGTGGGAAAGAAATTGCAGTCCCAGGGCCTGGACTCCAATGGCAAATTAAAATAATGCTCCACTTTATTTCTTAATGAAAATAAGCATCTGACCATATTTTACAGCCATCAGGAAAAGTTAAACCACAAATATTCCAAAAACCCAAGAATTCTTACTGTTAGGAGAATAATGCTTGGTGGTTTCATGGGATACTCTGGTGGCAGTACTATTCGTCCATGATAAACTCCTCCATCAAAATCAGAATCTGGGGGCCCCCTTACTGTGAAGTGCCATTCAAAAAGGTTATCCTAAATGAAAACAATAATTGATAAGGAATTAGTAACATTAAAAAGTTTGATCATTTTAATCAGTATGAATATTAGAAATATTATCAGGTGAAAAAATATTTCATATTACTGCTTGGATAGTTTCTAATTCATAAATGTCTTAAGAATAAAAAGGTATAAATAAAAGCAGTTTAAGTTTTATTCTTATAAGAGCTAAAATATTTTTAGGCAAATGCATTAAAAACTGAGTATTGTTATACATTCAAAACTAAGAAGACAGATTTAATTAAATTAGAAGTTAATCCTTGAAAGAATACCAGTTAGTGATAATTATCATATCAAATAATTACTATACATTTGGGTTATTTTAACAAATCTTTCAAAGTTATCCCTTATAATTTGTTTATAAATAGTAATATTAATATATTTGTTATTAATATCATCTTACAGTTACTAAGCACTTTTCGATTTGTAAAATGCTTGCATATACATTATTACATTTTTATCCTCACCACAACCATGAAAACCTGACTGAGCACATTTAAACACTATCCCTTTACAAATGAGAAAATTAAAGGAAGGCAAAGATGTTTGTGCAAAAAGCCCAGAGGAGCTGCAGAGCCCTCTCAAGGGAATGGGTCTTCCAAACTACACAGTCTGTGGTTCTTCCCACTTTTTCTGCCTCCCACTCAAGAACTAACACTAATTTGGTATCCAAGACTCACTTACAGACCAAAAATCTGCTTCATCTAAGACATCTAATTCTGAAAGCTAATGAAATACAGAGAAAAAAAAGAGATCAATACACCACATCAAACAATCTGTAATGACTCAAAGCAATGAAAAAACAGTTTTAAAGCACTGGTCTTAAAAGTAAAGCATGAAAACCCATATGAAGAACTAACCTCTAAAGGCTGCGCATGGTAATGATCTGTTGGATCTTTCAATTCTGCTGCTTCTTTCATTAAACGTTTAACAGCTAAAATAAAATTCATAAAATAGAAATATTTAAAATATATTTTTCTGAGTGATTAGTACCAACTTATAAGCCTAAGGAAAAAGTTCCTACTTCAATGAAAAATATGTAATTCAACTGAACATATAGTAAAAGTTTAATTATGGGGTAACAGAAATAAATGGAGAGGAGAAGGAAATAGCTTGGCATCAGGAGAATGGCACTCTGTGAAAAGCTATATATCAAATTAAATATATGTGGAAGCACTATTTTTATTTAATAAGTACTTGTGTATACTTCCTGTATGGTAGCATTTATCTACATGCTTACAAATACTGTATTAACTCATTTAAATCTCAAAACAATGCTACTAGGTTGCTATTTTTAATCCCCATTTTCCAGATAAGGAAATTAAGTCACAGAGGGATTATGAAACTTGCTGAAGGTCACACAGCTAGGAGATGACAGCTGGGATTCCAACAGAGGCAGTGTGACTCTGCCTTGTTAAAATGTCTATGTTAAAAACGTACGCTCTGGATCTCATGCTCAGTGAGGGTAAACTGCCTATGTCCTCACCTTCTCCGGTCTTTCCACCCACCATCTAGTAGAAACTTAATGCAACTGTCCTTGGAGTTCACTGAATCTTCCCAGCCCAAATTAAATTCCTTTTCAGAATGACTGTTCAGCTTATTTAAAACCTCAAATAAACTTATCCCAAAACTTACTTTACCCCACCTACAAATAAACTTATCCCAAAACTTACTTTACTCCACCTACAAATAAACTTATCCCAAAACTTACTTTACTCCACCTACAAATAAACTTATCCCAAAACTTACTTTACTCCACCTACAAATAAACTTATCCCAAAACTTACTTTACCCCACCTACGACCTCTCTTTATCCACACACTTGGCCCTTGAAAGTCCCTTTTTCATACTTACCTAATAAAATTCAACTCTGACCAACCCATCCCTACCACCTTCTTACTTGGTATCTATACTCAAACAGCTAAGATTTGTGAAAGGGAGAAAAAGTCATAGCACAGATTCTGGCACACTGATGCCATTTACAGAGTCGTCATCAACAACGTTCACCAAAACACAATGCCACCTAAAGTTCCTGTATTTCTCTGGTAGGTTGCTGGCCCACACCCTCCACCTAGTACCCTCAGACTGTTTCACACCCATTTTCATCTCTCCTGTCTCTCACCTCTTTCAGTTAAAATCATGGCCTTTTACCTCTACGATAAGCAAATATCAGCAGGAGAGCACTTGAGCATGCAGTCCTCTCTGTATCTGCACCCTCTTTCCTTCCTTATTGTTCTCAAAGTTCAGTCCTTTGATATTTGCTCTGGATCCCAACCCCTCTCACTTTAAACTGTAGGTGTGGGGAAAAATGTCAGGATACTAGAGCAGGTTGGCAAAGCCAGAGAGAAGGTTTCTATTTGAAACCACTAGTTCAATATATGCTATGAGAGAGGTATTTGCCAAATGTTGGGAGGACCAGGTGGGCACCTAACTATAAAGGAGCAGAAGAGAAAAAGGGTTGGGTACTAATACTTGAAAGGAAAACAGGTATTTAGCCAAGTAGATGTGAACAGGCCGAAGAAATAATAAAAGCAAAACATGTAGAGGATAGTTGGAAATGTTATGGGGAGAGGTTAACTTAGAAGCAACTCCAACAAAAATACAATCACAACAGTTTGGTATCACAAGTTTTCCCAAAAAACTTCATTTAAATCAAGAGTTCCTAAGATTTTTTTTTTTAAGTTCTTATCAAGTCGTTATCCTATTTCATAATTTTTTTTTTTTTGTGGTGCCGGGGATTGAACTCAAGGCCTTGTGCTTGCAAGGCAAGCACTCTAATACTGAGCTAAATCCCCAGCCCAAAACAGGACTACAAAATGTTCTGAATGACATTCTAGAAAGAGATAACAAGGACTACAACTTCACAAACCCCAAGAGAATTAATCCATCAGGTAAGGCAAGTAATTAAACAGATGGGGAAAATAAAAAGGGAATCAACAACAGGAAAACAATATGGCAAATATAAGTCAATACATATAGTTATAATCATTGATGTAAATATCCCAAGTCACCAATCAAAAGAAACAGACTGCACAAGGCCCTGAGTTTGATCCCCAGCACCAAAAAAAGAAAGAAACAGACTGGCAGAATGCATCAAGAAACAAGATCCAACAATATGGTACATACAAGAAACACATTTGATTCAAAAAAAAAATTAATAGACTGAAAGTCAAAGAATGGAAAACAATATTCTGTGTGACCAGAACTCGGAAAAAAGTAGGAGTAGCTATGCTATTTGCAGACAAAGCTGATTTCAAGCCAAGACTGATTAAAAGAGACAGAGAAGGTCACTATATCTTTGTAAAGGGAACAATCCAAAAGAGAAAGATAACAATCATAAATATACATGCACCAAATACCAGTGCACCTAACTATATAAAATAAATATTAACAGACATGAAAAATCAAATAAGCACTAATACAATTGTAATGGAGGATCTCAATATCCCACTGTCACAAATAGGTCAACCAGACAAAAAAAATCAACAAAAAAGTATCAGAACTTAACCAAATTTTTGAACAAATACTCTTAGTAGATGATTACAGAGTGTTCCACCCCACAACATCAGAATACACATTCTTCTCAGCTGTACACAAGATGTTCTCTAAAATAAAACACATACTAGCTCAAAGAATATGCTTAAGTAAATGCAAAGGAATCGAAATTATTCCATGCATATTATCAGGCCATAGTGCAATGAAACTGGAAATCAATAGAAAAAGAAACTACAAAAATTTCATAAACACATGGAAATTAAATAACACCCCCAAATAACCAAAGGCTCACAGATGAAATTTAAGAAGAAATTAGACACTTTCTACAATTAAATGATAATACTAATACAGCATACCAGAACTTATGAGACACAGTGAAAGAAGTCCTACAAGGGAAATTTATAGCAGTAAATTCCCATATCAGAAAAATGAGCAAGCTCAAATAAACAACCTAATGTTGAACCTCAAGCATCTAAAAAAAGAAGAGCCAGTCAAGCCCAAAGCTCACATGGGGGAAGAAATTACAAAGATCAGAGCAGCATTAATGCAATTGAGACTAAGAAACAATACGAAGAATCAATGAATTGAAGAGTTGGTTCTTCAAAAGATTAAATAAAACTGACAAACCCTTAGCCAGCCTTATCAAAAAGGGAAAAGAAAAGATTCAAAGCCATGCAATCAGGAATGAAAAGTGTAAAATCGCAACAGGTCCTGCAGAAATCCAGAAGATCATCAATACCTACTTGGAGAACCTGTATTCTAGAAAGATGGAAAACACAGAAGAAATGGACAGATCCCTAGATACACATGAATTACCAAAGCTGAATCAAGAAGACGTAAAAATTTTAAATAACACAGTATCAGTCAGTGAAATTGAAGATGTAATTAAAAACCCACCAACAAAGAAAAGCCCAGGTCCTGACAGCTTCACTGCTGAATTCTACAAGAAATTTAGAGAAGATCTAATACCGCTATTTCACAAACTCTTTAATGAAACTGAAAAGGAAGCAATACTCTCAAATTCATCCCTGGAAGCAAGCATTACCCTGATATCAAAATCAGCAAAGGAGACAACCGAACAGAGATGTACACGCCAATCTCCTTAATGAACACAGATGCAAAAATTCTCAATAAGATACTGGCAAACAGAATGCAACCAATTATCAAGAAGATTATACACCATGACTAAGTAGGATTCATCCCAGGGATGCAGGGACAGTTCAACATATACAAATCAATAAATGTAATACACCATATTAACAGAGCCAAGGACAAAAACCATATGATCATCTCAATAGATACAGAAAAAGTTTTGGACAAAGTATAACACTCATTCATAACAACAACAAGAAAAAAACCCTACAGAAAATTGGAATAGATGGTCTTTATCTCAATCTGATAAAAGCCATCTATGACAAATCAACAGCCAACATCTTATTAAATGGACAAAAACTGAAAGCTTTCACTCTAAAATCAGGAACCAGACAAAGATGTCCACTATCACCACTCTCATTCAATATAGTTCTGGAAACAGCCAGAGCAATTAGACAAGAGAAACAAATGAATAAGGGTAGGAAAGGAAGAATTTAAAGTATCATTATTTGCAGATGACATGATACTCTACATAGAAGACACCAAAAACTCCACCCAAAGACTTTTAGATTTAATAACCAAATTTGGTAGCATAGCTGGATACAAAATCAACACTCAAAAATCAATAGCATTCCTGTACACAAATAACAAACTTACTAACAGAGAACTTAGGGAAATAACATCTTTCACAATAGCAACCAAAAAAAATGAAATACCTAGAAATCAATCTAAAGAAGGAAGCCAGACCTTTACATTGAAAAGTACAGTACTCTGAAAAAGGAGATTGAAGAGGATATTAGAAAATGGAAAGATAGCCCTTCTTCTTGGGTAGGAAGAACGAACATAATACAAAGGGCCCTACTTCCAAAATTGTTATAGAGATTTAATGCAATCCCAATCAAAATACCAACAGTATACCTCGCAGAAATAGAGAAAACAATCCTAAAATTCATTTGGAATCAGAAGAGACCCAAAATAGCAAAAGCAATTCTGGGCAACAAACACAAGGCAGAGGCATCACAATCCCTGACTTGAAATTATACTACCAAGGTACTGTAACAAAAACAGCATGGTACTGGCAAAAAACAAACAAACAAAGAAAAAAAAAACACCAGACCCAAGGATCAATGAAACAGATTAGAAGATGCAGAAACAACTCCAAACACAAAATAACTCTTCTCTTTGACAAAGGAGCCAAATACTTTCTCATTGGAGGAAAGATAACCTCTTTAATAAAAGGTGCTGAAAAAACTGGCTTTCCACATGCTGAAGATTAAAACTAGACCCATATGCACTAAGCTAAAATCAAAATGGATCAAAGATCTAAATAATAAAACAGAAGCACAAAATCTGCTGGAAGACAGAATAGGTAGAACTCTTAAGACATAGGTGTAGGCAAAGACTTTATGAACAAAACCAATTCCACAGGAAACATCACAAAGAATCAACAACTAGGATCTCATCTTATTAAAAAGCTTTTGCACAGCAAAAGAAACCACCAATAGAGTGAAGAGACAACCCACACAGAATGGGAAAAAATTTTTGCCAGCTGTTCCTCTGACAAAGGACTAATATCTTGAATACATAAAGAACTCAAAAAAATCAGACTGCCCAAATTTAAAGACCCAATCCAAAAATAAGCAGCTGCAATGAATAGACATTTCTCAGATGAAGGAGAAATAGCAAATAAACACGTGAAAAAATGTTCAACATCACTGGTCACTCAAGAGATGCAAATTACAACAACATTGAGATTCCATCTCACTCCAGAAAGATGGCTATTATCAACAAATCAGCCAATAACAAAGCTGGAGGGGCTATGGAGAAAAAGGAACCCTTTCCACTACTGGTAGGAGTGTAGACTGGTGCAACCACTGTGGAAATCAGTGTGGAGATTCCTAAAAAACTAAAACTAGAGGTCCCGTTTGACCCAGCTATTCCCCTTTTTGGTATCTTCCTGAAAGAATTAAAAGCATAGTACCACAGCAATATATGTACACTCATGTTTACAGCGGCACAGTTTGTAATAGCTAAATCTTGGAAACAGCCCAAATGCCCCTCAACCCATGACTAGATAAAGAAGATTTTTTTTAATACAATGGAATACTACTCTGCCATAAAGAATGATAATTCTGTCATAAAGAAGGATAAGCTTCAGGCATTTCTAGGTAAATAGACGCACCATGAGGCCATACTCTTAAGTGAAATAAATCGGACCCACATGATTAAATACCTCATTGTTTTTCTGGTGTGAGAAACTGAAAGTGTAAATAAGGACCAAAATGTATAATATATATTGGGAAACAGGAAGAAAATGTTCAAATGGGAAAGTGAACAAAGGAGGGGCGAAGGAAGAGGAAGAGAGGGACAAGAAAAAAGAAGAATAGAAGGAAAAATGGAAACAAAGCTTTTGTAAATAAGGAAGGGAAGAGTGGTAAAGGGAGGTGAAGGGAATGGGAAAGAAAAGCAGCAGCAAGATATATCGTGTACGGGCACAAATTCCCTATGATGAATGTTATCATTGTGTATATCTAAAATGTACCACTAAAATTAAAAAAAAAAAAAAGGAAGGCGTTCCAAGCAGAGGTTCCAATAGGAACCAGGGTATATAACTGAGAAAGGCCACTATGTCTGGAGAAGTAAAATGGATAGATAGTGAAAATGCAAGAGTGGTGAGCAATGAGGCTAGGGGGAAAGCAAAGGTCAAATCCTGAGCAGCCCTGTAAGTCAAACTAAGTAGCCTACTTTGAACTTTACCCACAGCTATCAGAAAATTATTACTGAAAAATTTTCAATTTGAGAAGTGATCTAGTCAGTTTTGGTTTCATTTTAATTGATCTAATGATAACAGCAACTGATTATGGGTATTTGTACGTGTGTGTGTGTGTGTGTGTGTGTGTGTGTGTGTGTGTGTGTGTTTCAGGGTAGGGGTGCAGAAAGAAACTGGCCAAGAAATCAAAGGTGATTGCAGGGCTCAGTGGTAGACCACTTGCGAAGCTCCGGGTTCAAACTGCAGTACTGGAAAAAAAAAAGGCTCAGATAGGTACCTAAGGGCTGTCAATCACTAGTATAAGGACTATCAGGGTGAGGAGCAAGACTGGGAGAGGTAAAAAACTGCTGAGTTTCGGTTTTAGAACTTACAGAGATTTTTTTCAATTTGTGGGAAATCTGGGTGAAGTGAGTGAGTCACAAGTCAGCAGTAAGTAGCTTAGAAGAAGGATCTGAGCTAGACAGTAAAGTTGGGATGATCAGCATGAAGGTGCAGTCAACACCAACGGCGGGGTGAACAGAGCAATCCTACGCTTCACGTAGAGAGAGTGAGGGTCTTCGCACCAGTCTCTCACGCTCTCATCACTTGCATGTGCTGCACATCCTGCCTTCAGAAGGCTGCCAAGGGAGGGTCTTTATACACAGGTTTCCCTACTTTGCCCTGTAATATCCTATTACCTTGGCCAGAGGAGACCGGAACTGGGTTCAGGAAGCTTGATCCAGATACAGCTAAGTTAGTCACAGGTTTATGAGGTGGCCTTCCACAGAGCTTTGTTCATCACAGCAAATCCATTCCAGAAAAATCATATAGAAAAATGTTTTCTCGCCTATGACATGAACAAATTCTCTAGCTGCATGTTAGTGCACTGGCCTTTAACCACTTATCTGTATTGTCTTCACTTAATTTTCCCATCCACACATGTAAGACAACCCCACATCAGATACAGGATGTGTGGTGTTTTTAATCATTGCCTTTCGCATGAGCATTACTCTAAAAATATCAGAAGTCTGAAAATAAAACAAAAAAGGAAGCATTTTCACTATGCCTCCCAGTATTTTCAGTAAATCCCATATCTCATCTATTTCAGCTTCCCCATGAACTTCAAATAACCCATACAATAACAAAAAAAAGTGGGGGAGTTTTGGGTGGTGGTTGTTGCCTTTTTGTTTTTATTTTGTTTTGTTTTCGAGACAGGGTCTTGCTATTTAGTTCAGGCTGTCCTCAAACCTGCTGCAATCCTACTGCCTCAACCTCCTGAGTGCTGGGGATTTTTAAAAATTCTTTTTAGAGCAGCAATACCACCTCCAGGAAATGAAACCAAAAATGTGATGCAACTTATTACACAGCTACAAGGATGTCAACCAAAGCTCAACCTGCTGATAGTAGGTCACATACTTTGTATAAAATTCTGGAAAACTTTAAAAAATTATCATCTTAGCCACACTAGCTTATCAAAACTGAGCAATGTCCTTTCACTACAACCTCTTGGAACCCCTAAGTTTCCCAACCCTAATTTCACTGCTCTGCACACTGCATTACTCTCTGGACATTTCACTAAGTACCTCTGCTTATTAGGAATCATAGACAGATCACTCACCATACAATTTTACTACAGGTTTACTTAAATCTACCACAATCTAAATACTGTCAAATCTTGACAATTAAGCTTTTCTGTCCCGCCTTCTCTTTAAGCTTTTCTTCTTCCTGGGGTTCTTAAAGTGACAGGCTGGGAGGAAGGGTTTGTGAACCAATGAAATTGCATTGTGTTCTTGCAGTGGCCACAGCCTTCACCAGATTGTTAAAGGGGCCTATAATCCCCAAAATAATGTCACTGATTCTACACAGTTGGTCAGTTCAGTGGTTTTTTTGTTCTGACAACACTCTGGCTAATAAAGCTCTGTTCAAATTAATACTCTGGGGCTTTTCTGAAGTTTTTGCGTATTCTGAAATAGTTCTTAAAAAATCAAAGATTAGGGCCGGCCTGATGGCGCACGTAGGTAATTCCATCACTTGGGAGGCAGAGGCTGGAGGATCACCGCGAGTTCGAGGCCAGCCTGGGCTACATAGTGAGTTCAAGGCTAGCCTGAACTGCATAGTGAGACCCCTATCTCAAATGAAAAAAAAAAAAAATCAAAGATTTACAATGTTACCTCTTCCTAGGATACTAATCTTGAGTCCTACTCAGAAGCAGTTATGGAGAGAAAATATAAGCAGCAGTTAGATTTGGTTAAACAGTCACTAATATCCCAAGATGTAGCATTCAGAGCTAAATTGTGGAGTTTCTTTCTCTTGACAAAGTGATCAAGGTACAGATTAGAGTAAGTATCATCTATCCTATTCAGTCATTCGCTTCAAGCCTGCCTTGGCCTTAGAGAGCTGGTACTTCTCTTGCATTTTTAATCCACCAAAAAATAACAAGATACGAGGACTGTCTGGGCTGCTTCTGAATGGAGCAGGGGCATTACATGCCGTTAAGAAAATCTCTGTGACTGAATTCAGATATGTATCATATTAGCCAGTTTGGCAAAAATCATGGTTAGTTCTTAAGTACACGGCTCAATTAGTTTTCCAGCTCCTTGGTTAACTGGCTTAGTTACAGAACATTTCCTGTATGTCTGTAATTCTACTCGCCCCAAATTCTGCAAATTGGATACATTTAAGCAACCAAATCCTCAAATATGAATGAATCAGCTCATAAAGTCCGGTGGCAGCGACGGAGGGAGCTTGTGTCGGGATGGAGGATGCAGGCACAGCAAAGGCTGCTGCGAGTCCCGCACGGGCGTCGCCCTCGCACCTGCTCTTAGGCGCCGGTCTGTGACCCGGCTCTCTCGGGCCAAAACGAGCAAAGGGAGGTGAGGGGCAGCGGTGTCGCGCGGCGCCCCACCCGGGTCGCCCTGCGGCCTGCACCTCACGGGCAGGCCGCGGTCTCGCGTACGGCGCGAAGCCCGGGACGCAGCCGCGAGGGGTGGCGGACGCGAGGGACCGCGCGCCCGCCCGGAGTCCACGGCCGCTCCGCCCCCGCCCCGCTCAGGCGCGGCCCGGCTTACCCGGGCTCTTCAGGTTGTAGCGGGTCTCCATGGCGGGGCACTGGGCCGGCTCTGAGTTCCGGGCTCCGGGCCGCGGCTCAGGCCCAGTGGGCCTCCTCCCGGACCGCGGGCGGGCGGCGGGGTGCGGGCGCAGCGCGGCCTCCTCGGGGCTCCCCGCCTCCCTGAGGGCCGGGCTGGCGCCGGCGCCGGCGGGGCGTTGCGGAACCGGGCGCCCGGGCTGCGGGTCAGCGTCTCTCCGGCCGCAGACCCAGCCCCGCGGCGGCCGCCCGGCTTGCGTCACCGCCCTCGTCCGGGTTTGTGAAGTTGCCCTGACGTGGCAGCCGCGTGGTGGCAGCCGGTCACTCCGCGGGGCCGCCGGCTCCCCCAAGCCCGGGCGGCGCCCTGGAGGCCGCGGTCAGCCGGGCTCACCCGGGTTCCGCCCAGGGGCCGCTGCCCCTGCGGAGGCGGGTTCGCGAAGCGGCGCGGGCCGACTGTGATAAAGGAAGCCGGCGATTAGGGAAGCGATAAGGTCATCCGGTGCTAGACCCCGTTTTAGGCACTGCGGGAAATTGAAGGAATTACTGTAGATTGAATTCAAGCGAAGGCATACGAATATGAAAGGTTAAACCTCAAAGGACACGCTTCGACTCCTTGGTCCAGAGTGGGGCGAGCGAGAGCACGGTGGGTCCTGCGGGCTTGGAGGAGTGAGGACCTCGGCACAGGGAGAGGAGAGGGAGGGGGGAAGAGGCGGGGGGGATGGGGAGGATTTCCACGTGGGAAAGCAAGTTGGGCGATTTTATAAATGTAAAGATAGAAAAGCCGAGCTTTGATCTGTTTTATAATGTCAAAATTAGCGATCCAAATCTGTAAGTTAATCTCTTACTATCTGAATTGTACCAGCAGCCCTTTTTAGAGTGAAATTGAGAAGGACGTGAAGGATAGCTGAAATTAGAAGATATTCCCCCACCACCACCACCGCGGCCACCACCGCTGCCGCCGCTGGGAAGTCAACCCAGGGCTTTGCACGGAGTTAGGTCACCAGACCTACGTTTTTATGTTTTTTGGTTTTTTTGTTGTTGTTGTGTGGTTTTTTAGTTTTTGGTTTTGACACAGGGTCTCTCCCTCTGTAGCCCGGGCTATCTTTGAACTTTAAGGGATCTTCCTACCTCAGCCTCCCAAGTGCTGGGATTACAGGCCTGCACCTCTTTCCCCGACTCCCAACTCTTTTTTAAATTTTTAATTTTGAGACAAGTCTCGCCAAATTCTAAATTGCCCGGGCTGGGTTTGAACTTGTAATTCTTTTGACTCAGTCTCCCAGAGTGAGATGGTGTCTTTGAAACCATTCCATGGTGGTGATTTCTGAATAGTAATCTGGTAATCGTGTTACTTCTTGTGAGAGTAGATTTTTATCTAGGGTCTGTAAAAAACCTCCATTGATAAGAGAATTAGAGATACACATTCAGAAAGAGAAAGCAAATCACTTTATTGGAAATGGAAGAGAAATGGGGACGCAAAATCATTTTTTGGGAGAAAGAGAGAAAGTAAGTAGATAGCTACCTTGCTGGAGACCAGAGCCAGATCTCCCAGGTCTTTGTTCTAAGCCTCTCTCATTATTTGGCAAGAAAGGGACTGTCCCCCTTGAGAGTTGTTATACTTTGACCTGCTATGGTGGGCTGAGACCTCTGATTCGGCCAGTCCCCCTCCCATTGCCTACGTGTACATTTTTGAATAAGCACTTATTTGGTCTCTTTGTGCTGTCCAGGTGCTTATCTTGTGAGATTTGCAGCAAGTTACATTCAAGGCCAAGTTAGTAGAAAGGATACATGTGCATCTTAGTGTATTAATATGGTGAGAATAATAAAATATATATGTACTTATATGTATGGCCATGCAAGTGTTTAGGTGTTAGTGTATATTTTATATACTGAGTTTTTATGATATAGTCCTCCCCCTGGCCACTCTGTTTCTCTTGTACTTAATTGAAGATGGAGTGAGGAGGGAATTATGTCTTGGCATGAATCCGGCCAGGCCTTCTAATCAGCTGTCTCTCTCTCTCTGTTTTTCTTACTCTCCCTAGCAGGGTTTAACTCTTTATTTGCAGAAACCTCACTGAGGCTCTTTAACTTTCCCTGTCTGTCCCCCAACTTTTCCTACAATCTGGTCGACATATACAAAACCAAAACAAGTTCTAATATGCTGCTTCTTTCCCTAATTTATTCTTTGTGTTCAATCTTCAAATTGTCTAACACTTGACACCTCCTGCTGTGGCTCTGTAAGAGGCCTTGGCTGCTGCAGCAGGCCTGCCAGATAGGTATTGGAACTTCTGACAACCTTTGGGAGCAATTTTCCTCTGGGACTTTTGTTTTCTTCCTCTCAGTAGAGACAAGGAATATTTTTCTTTTCATGCATTTTAGAAGTCACCATCACATAGTTTGGCCTTTGGGGCTTTTCTCCCAATAAGACTGGTCCTGTAGGAATTACAGCCTCTCTTTCCATGTTAACAACAACAACAAATCAATTCTGACAATTTACCAGCATATGTCAAAGCTTAATTAGTCTTTTGTACAAGTAAAGCCAATTTCAAATTTTCTCTAGGCAGAGACATTACAGAGAAAAGAACATTTAGATGCAAATAGAAGAATAATTCTATTTAAAGGTTACTAGATTCTTGACTGACAGCTGGGCCACAAGAGAGCTAGTAGTTTTCCCCAAAATTTAATTTTACCCCAAAGTTGTTTATATTTTATCAGATATATTTCTTTCCAGAAGGAAGTCATAATCTACATCAGAAAAAAGATTCTATCCCAAGTCAAATTTGGGATAAATTTTCTTCTATACTTGGTAATCCTAAAGATCACCTCTCCTCTTTTTTTTCTGTACTGAGGATTGAATTTAAGGCTTTCACACTGAGTTACATCCCCAACTCCCCTGTTGTGTTTTGTTCTGTTGTGAGACAGAGTCTCACTAAGTTGCTGGGCCGGGCTTGAACTGGAAATCTTCCTTCCTTACCCTTCCAAAGTGCTGAGATTCGGATTATGGGAGTGCACCACTGCATCTAGCTAGAAAACTCCTTTTTATTTGAAACTATTTTTTTTCTTCAAGCAGACTCAGGCAATAACAAAAATGACAAAAGACACAGTCAAAAATTGTTTCAGAATCTTGGGGGCTGGGGATTTAGCTCAGCGGTTAGAGTGCTTGCCTTGCAAGCACAAGGCCCTGAGTTAGATCCCCGGCACCAAAAAAAAAAAAAAAAAAAAAAATATTGTTTCAGAATCTTAATAAGTTACAACCACAGTCTGACCTACATGGTTCCTATTTCCCATAGATGGTAACCATAAGCCCTTTGAAATGCAGGTACCTTCCTCGCTACCTATTGCATCTTGTGCAAGGTCTGGACTGGAGTTTGCTGGCACCTACTGCCTATAGGGCACATCAGGTACATCAACTCATGTATTTTTTTCATAAAAAAAAAAAAAAACCCTGCAGCGGCACAGATTATACCCATTTTACAAATGAGTACACAGTAATTGAGGTCTTGGAGAAACCAAGCAATTTATTTAGTTCTGTGGTTTTTCAACTATTATAAGTTCTTATCCTTTTGGCACATTACTTTTTATCATATTGATGAAATTTCAAGTTCTGATTTTCAGACTCTGAAACTTGTGTTGTCATGCTACACTAAAGAGGAATCAGGCTGCCCTGTGTCACAGAAGGCTTTTCTCCCCATTTGAGAAGGAAGATAATGTTTCTTAGAACTTTGGTGCTATTTTGGGTTGCACAGTGTAAGATACTTATTCTTCACCATTTAAAACTTTTTTTTTTGGCACTGCTGGGAATTGCACCCAGGGTCTCATGCACTCTAGCTAAGTGCTGTACCACTGAACTACATCCCCAAATCAAACTTACATTGTTTTATAAAATGATTTTTTGATCATAAAAATAATATGCAATTGTTATTCACTATTTAGAACATGAGCAAACTGTAAATAATTCCGTAACCCTCCTACCCAGAACTTGCCATGATTAATACTGTGGTGGGGTATTTACCTTGAGCATTTATTGTAAAGCACAGATATTTTTAAATACACAAATCTTATGCCTCGTGAATCTAGAGGGCGATTGTTAAGATTTGCATCTTTTTTTTTTTTGGTACCGGGAATCGAACTCAGGGCCTCATGCTTGCGAAGCACAGATATTTTAAGAGGTGAAATCTCACTGAATATATTCTACCTTTTTTTTTTTTTTTTTTTGTGGTGCCGGGGATCGAACTCAGGCCCTTGTGCTTGCAAGGCAAGCACTCTAATCACTGAGCTAAATCCCCAGCCCTATTCTACCTTTCTATACTAAAAATATCTGTCAGCCAACTGGATTACTTTTATTGCAAACAGCTGTGCTATTATTATCACTTGGGTGAATAGTATGAATCGGCTAATTTTACACCAGTATCTTCCTAGACTAAAAAAAGAAAAATACCTTGGAAAGCAATATATGGATTTTATTATAAACATTTTATTAATTACTTTGAATATTTTAGAGTCTTTGTTTTTTCAGGAAAAAAAAAACACATGCCATAGTTTTTTCTATTATTACTCTCCTAAGATTTCCCTCAAGTTGGTTAATAAGAAACATGAGTCATTTTCCCACAGGGATGTAGCTGGTGTTAATGCAGTAGGGGTGTTGGTTATGTCTTTGTCAGGGACACAAGTTTAAACTCCGCTGACCTGGCCAGAAGTGTTAGACAGGATGGAGCTCGTTGTTGCTGCTATGCCCAGTCCTACCATGTTGCAGGTTTATTTACTGTGCTCTTACTGACCACCTGCCTAAGAGATCTAGGAGAGAAAAGTGCTCTGGTTTTTTTTTTCTTCTCCGTTTCTGCTGTGTTCAAGATATGTTTTATCTGCTTGTTCTATTTTAATATTTTTCTAATGCTGTATTTTAGAAGAAAATATTAGGGAGAGATATTGAGTATGTTTGAAATGCAGTGGAGCACTAAAAAGTTGAGTAGATTCCTTCCACCAGATGGGCTTACAGTGCATTTCTCATCTTAAAAGTTCATGTAAATAAACAAAGAATTGCTTTCTAAACACAATGCCGAATAATTGTTTGGCAACACTATCCAACGCTATTCAAATTTTTACTATGGCTTTCATAATTTATTATCTTTTCCTTGAGACCAGCTGTGCTCCTGTAGCTCTCCCCTGGAATTACAGCTCTTGATATTAGGAGTGAAGAAAATGAAACTTGCATAGGAGTGTGCTTCTAGGACTGGGGATTTAACTCAGTGGTTAGAATGTCCACCTTGCAAGCACAAGGCCCTGAGTTTGATCCCCAGCACCAAAAAAAAAAAAAAAAAGGAGTGAGGAGTGTGCTTCTTTATTTGCGTGGAATGCATACATTTTGTTTTGTTTTGTTTTGGAGGGTGCTCTGCTGGGGATCAAACTCAGGGTCTGGAGCTTGCTAGGCGAGTGCTCTACCCCTCAGCTATATCCCCAACCCCTTTTTTTGGTTTTTGGTTTTTGTTTTCCATAAAGGTACTTTTAAAATTAGTAGCAAATTTTTACTTCTCTTTACTCCTTAGTTCTGATGAACTCATGAGTTTGGCAAGAGTGATTTCATTTTCTAAGTTTAGTTCTAAAGGATACACCTGCAATCTCTTCTCGGCCTTTTGGCTAAGATCAAGTGTAAAGGATACAACTGCAAATAAAATAAAACTGCTGTTTTGGGGTGAGGGGACAAGGCAGCTCAGGATGTATTAAAAGACAGCTGGGGCAAGTCTTCACCCTCCCTCCTTCTCAGTCTTCTAATAGTTCCCCCACACCACCCCTTTGCTACTGCACATATGCCTTTTCTCTTGTGTCCCATAGCGTGTCACCCCAAATTGTTATTCTCTGGACCCCTTTTAGCCACTTCCCTGTTGATGAAACTTGATCACCCACATACTAACCTGGATAACTTACAATTCTGGGTGGTTTCAGTTTCTATTCACTAGGAAAATGCAAAATGATAAAAAAAAAATTACTGAGTTCAATACTTAAATTCTTATTTTATTCACCACTATAGTGTCCACAAACTTAAAAAAATAGGTTGCAGATACTTGAAACATTCTTCACTTGACAAAGGTCAACAGATACAACTTCTTACAGTAATTCTGCAGCTACAGAGCAGGGGCAATATTATTAATGTCTTTAGAACAATCAAAGAACCCCACACTGCTTCACAGTACAATCTGCTTCACAATTACAGGCAAACTTGAGTGATGGAACAGGTAGCCTTGCACTTCACTACAATTTATTCTTTTAGCACTAAACAACCAAAAGGTACAGGTATGCTATAGTCTATCTGCTTGTAGCATTCTGTGAGAAAATATTGAGGCCAATTTAGCTCAATAATGAAGTTGGGTTTAGGTGCATTAAATTCTTAAACAGTAATGCATACCGTGTATGCCAGAATAGGAAGCAAAATTGTTCCGAAACTATAATTTCTCAGAAAAGTTGCTTTATACTTTTATTTTTACTCTGTCATTTTTGGACAAAGAACTCTTCAAGGAGATAAGCTCTCTCGAAAGAGTCTGAAGTAATGGCAGTTTTCTGTTGCAAAAGTCACCCAACAAAATCAGGGAACAAAAAGGCAAAGTTATGTTTATTAATTATTTCTGAGGGTATAAGATTGGTGAACATATATTGGAGATCATTATAGTAGGTTTACAGGCAATCATTAACTAAATAAATGCAAGAAGTACTTATTTATGGAGATCAAAAATAGGAAAATAAAAACTGTCCTGGCCTGAGGATATAGTCGAGCAGATAGCACTCGGTTGAACCTAGCATGTACGAGGCCCTAGGTTCAACTTCTAGCATTACACAAATAAAACAAGCAAACTAAAACTCTTAACATTTAATAAATGGTTCTGGATATTCAGTAAAATCTCCACTGACAGCAATCTACTCAATTTAGATCATGGTTTATCTTACGTAACTAGGACACTGTTCAGTCTCTCAAAATGTTGTTCCAGTGATGATAAAGAGTGAGCTAAAGAAGATGCATGTAAGGAATTTGAATATAATTGTTTGAGGAAAAAGCAATCTAAACATTTTTTTCTAAACACCATTTTGTATAATTTGTGATATTAAATGTGAATGAGTATTTAAATAATCTAAATTAAAGTCAGCTTTTAAAACTATAAAAGTTTATAACTATAAACATCTATAAACATTTTCGTTTAAATGCTAAGCTAAGTAATGTCAGTTTTCAAAGCTCCATATTCAAGTTGGAAAAAGACACTACACTTGACATTACGTGTGAGTGTGTGTATAACATATATGTAGGCATGGAGGATTCAAGAAAGCTTCCCTAGGTGATTCCACCCCTCCACCAGACCCCCCCATCCCTTTTAACACCTATATACTAAATAATATCTCTCAAATTATACGAATTGCCTAGAGTGCTTGCTTAACACACACAGAGAACTCTCCCACAGAGATTGTGATTCAAGAAGACTAGGGTAGGGAATCTGCCTAAACACCCTAGATGATTTTCTCCTCAGTAGTACTAGGGGTCAAACTCAGGGCCTCAAGCAATCTAGGCAAGTGCTCTACCATTGAGCTACTTCCTTGGTCCTTTTCATTTTGAGACAGTCTTGCTAAACTGCCCATGCTGTCCTTGAATTTGTAATCCTACTCCTGCTCAATCTTCTGAGGTGCTGGGATTAAGGTGTGTGTCGCTACACCTGGCCTGGAGGATTCTTAAGGCCAGATAAATTGAAACAATATGCAAGGGCACTATTTCTTGCACATTATGAACCCCATATGAGTTCCTTCCTCTCCCACTGAGCTGGGAAGATGTACAGGACAGGTCTCCCCAGGCCAGCCTCTCTATTGCACTGCTTTGCGGAGAGGGTTAGCAAGAGCCTAATGACTACAGCTACCTCATAATAAGTATTTAAATATCCTGGCCTAAATCCAAAATTAGTTCCAGATTAATTAATGACTACCTAGCCGAGGAAGGCTGAGTACAGGATTTAGCTCCCTACAAGGGCAAAAAGAGAAAATTAGGTGGCAGCCTGGGGGATTTAGGCAGTAATACGAGTAGGAGGCAAATAGAAGCAGCCTGTAGGAATGGAATTCTCCACAGTGGTGGCGAGGGTTGGCAAGGCACTGAGTTCTAAAGTTGTTCTGTTGTAGTTGAACAGTGTCACAAGAGGGGCCCCATTCAGAAGATGGTCCTTAGTTTTATGACTCTCAGTTTTGGGAGATTAGAATAACTTCACTTGTTGCAGGATCTTATTAGTAAAGATTGAAGAAATGGGATGGTCGAGGTCTTAGGCAGCTGGATACCAGTTAAAGCCCTCTTCCACCCTCAGTAACAGCGTGGTTGTTGGGAATATGGAACCAGCACAAAGAAGCAAATTCATGGATTCTTAATACTAGGTAAGACGATGTCACCTGACTTATTAACACAAATATGAGCTAGTGAGTCCCTAAACTCCAAGTAAAGTCAACTACATCACAGTCAATGGTCGCCTGTAGTAAAAATGCTCCTCTCAGGACTGCAGTCCCCTCAACCTCTCACCCCCATACAATCCAGTACATAAAAAAATATCCAAAGACGGACAGGAAAAGTAAAACTGATAGAGTGAAAAATACAGCAGAAACCCCTGATCAAATTTTTAAAAATTCAAGAATTTAAGAATTTCCTGTTTGCTAATACCTTAAATGAACAAAGGAAGAACAAAAATATCTTAGGCTGGGAAAATCTTCAAGTGTCCCTCATCCAGCCAGTGGGCTCACTCTAGTGTTGATTTACAGACCACAAGTTGATTCACTAGTGGAGTGTGAGATCATTTTTTAAAAAGAAAGAAAAATACCAGAATGCATGGCATTAGATAGGGTATTTCATGAGATTTTTTTGTTTTGTTTTGTAGTATTTATGAGTGTGTGATAATTTCTGGTATCAGAAATTTCTGGTACAGCTCACAAAAACAGTTTAAAACAGATTTCTTAAAAAGTCAACTCCTACAGTCTGTCCCAGGGCAGTTTTATCATTACTTAGGGTATAAGAGTTCACATGGATATTCTCCTTTTAAAATAGTTTATTTTTTTAAAGGTTGAACATGAGAGCCAGACTCTATCTCAGCTTCAACTGCCAAGTCACTTACTGAAACAAAAATTGCAATAATATAAGAAAAACTATTAACCGGTGTTTACTAGGCTAGTCTAAAATTTCTTTAACTCATTGATTTTCCTTCTTCCTCATCCTCCTCCCTCCCTCAATCTTCCTCCTCTTTCGTTTTTTGTAATTGTAGAATTGAATTGTTCCATGGGAGAATGATATGATACAATCGGTAGTATCTTTAGAACAATGATAGACTATTAAAACTTGTATTTTCACTTCACTGTGACTGTTGTGGAAAACAGCAAAAATACTGATGCTGCAACTGAAAGAGGATCACTGCCTGAACTTAACTATCATTTATGATAAAAATAGGCCTTTTGTCAGGTGTCATGGTGCATGCCTGTAATCCCAGCTACTCAGGAGGCTGAGGCAGGAGGATGACAAGTTCAAGCTCAGCTTGAGCAATTTAGCAAAACCCTGTCTCAAAAATTTAAAAGGTGAGGATGTAGTTCAGTGGCAGAGCACTTGCCTATCGTATGAGGTGCTGAGTTCAAGCCTCAGCACCAGGGGAGAAAACAAAAGTAAACCCTTTGAGGCCTCCTTTAAATCTGGAACATTTTAAAACATCACTCAGACATTCTAACTTCTAAGTGACCTCAAAGGGCTCTGAATTCCCTCTGTCCTGCCATCAGGTCCTTCTCACAGCTTCTCTTCCTCATGTCAATATATTAAGAGAACAAAAGCTACCTGCCACTTTAGGCAACACTCAGTTCCCTGGTATAAACAGATTAAACAGAATAGAAACAGTAAATACACTTTTCATTACATCTAATTCTTAAAATGGTTGATTTCATATGTGCATTAAAAGTATGAACGTTAAAAAAAAAAAACCTCTTGAAACTTTATACTGTTTAGTCAGGCATGGTGGTGCTTGCCTGTAATCCCAGCATTTGGGAGGCTGAGGCAGGAGGATCGTGAGTTCAAGGTCAGCCTGGGCTACATAGCAAGGCCCTGTCTCAAACAAATAAAAGCAAAAACTTCATACTTTTAAGGTTATCTTTTAACTATGAGGAAAAGCAACACTTTCTTTTATAGCGTGTATGTAGTTTTATGTTAAATTATTAATTTAATTATTGATCTGCTTTTGGTTAAACAATTCAACTTCTCAGATGCTAGTTACTACTCTCCGGTCTACTGGACAGTGGTAAAGTCTTATACAATTATAGTTCTAAAAACTAACACCTATGAAAATCTAACTAAAATTAGTTTATTTTCTATTAGCAGATATTAAAATCTTTTTCATGTCTAGTGTCCGCCTTTTAGCCATTTTACCAGCACAGTGTTTGGCCTATGGTAGATACCCTATAAATACTCGTTGGATGAAAGAAAACTGTAATTTCCCTCAGAAAATGACTAGCAAAGGAAAGAATAAAATTCCTCTGTCCGTGGCTTTGCCACACCGCATGTGGGCAGCACACCCAGCTCTGCCGAGATGGGTGAGCCAGGGCTGGAGAGGCAGGTGAGGACCAGGGAGGCGGGGGAGGCAGGGTCTCGGAGACTGCCAAGAAGTTTGGACTGATATCTGAGAGTAAGAGCCAAAAAGAATTGTCATGCTTTAGAAAGGTCACTTTGGGTCTTGGGGAGAGAATGGAATTGATAGTTGGATGAAGCAGACGCTGGTGAGGAAGCTACTGTGATCCAAATAAGGGGACATGGCAGGCTTAGCCAAGATAGTGGCAGAAGAGATGGAGAGGAGAAAACCAATTCAGCAGACATTGGTCAGGTTGAGCTGAAAGAGCCGAGTGACTGGGAAGTGAAGAGGAAGGAGCAGTCAAGAATGAAACCCAAGTGTCGGGCAAGGACCTTAGGAAAGACACCTACAATATTATAACAAGAGAGTTAGCAAGAAGGAAGTTGACTTTTGATATGATAGATTTGAAGCACTTTTTATAAAGATTCCAGCATAGGTATGGGAGTAGCAATTTTTAATGTAGATGTGAGTTTAAGAAAGATTAGGATTAAAATGACCCTTCTTGAATTTTAATCCAGATCTGTGTTTATTTTTTTATGTGACTGTCACACACACTGAAAACTCAGGTAAAAGGTTGAATGCTGCTAAGACCAAAAGTTTATTTTTTTTCTCAGAGCTTGATATATTACTGTATATTAGAAAACCAAATGGCTATAAAAAGTATTTAAATTTCCTCTTGATAGTTAAACACTCTCTGTTATCTTAGGTACTGGTTACTTAATGGATTAGGAAGAAAAATGCATAATCTTTGTTGAATTTCTTCTCTGAGGGAAGTCTTCTATTTCCATTGGTTCTATAAATATGCCAGAGAAATGCAAGTAAGAATAGGTAGTTCTTAAATACCTCAGCATTTAAGCCCATGAAGCCATAAATCCAAGTGCCCTTCTTCATATTTATGAAAGGAAAGCGTTTAAGAGACATCCGGTGAAGCTACTTATTGCTGTAGTTGAGTGGCCAGGTCAGACCTCTGGCCTTGCGTCTTACTAGCTATACAATATTCACCAACTTATTTCTCTGGCCACGGTGGCCTCATCTGAAAAACTGAAACAGTAATAGTACTTACCTCTTGGATTCATGAGGATTGTTATGTTAAAAACTCCTCACTATCTATTATTATTGAATAACTCTGTTAAAGACATTTTCTCTCTCTTAAACATCATCACTGAATAAAAATCTTGGAAATAATTATTTCCAAGATCAGATTTTCCAATCAAAAACAGGATCTCATATTTAAGATATAACTAGCCCTCTGCCCTAATGCTAGCCCTCTCTGAGCATTCCCAGGGGATCAGCAAAGGTCACTGCAGAGTAGAGTTTTACTGACAAGCAAAGTAATGGATGATATATTTCCAGATGACAAAGGGATTAGAGTTAGAGCTACAGGAATCAGTATCTCAAGTTCACTAAAATAATAGCTCTGTAGTCCTAACTGGCAAGTCCCTCCATAAGAAATCTGGAGAGAAAAGAGGGATTTAAAAGGGCTGAGAGTGTAGCTCAGGTGTAGAGTGCTCATCTAGCATGTGTGAGGCCTTGTGTTTGCTAAATTCGGTTTAAACAGAAAGACTTAGCTTCATTTCCATAAAATGAGAATCGGTTACCAAGACAAATTTTACAAAATAGCCATGCATGGTGGCGTGTATCTGTAGCTCTAGTTAATCCAGAGGCCGAGACAGGAGAATCACTTGAACCCAGGAGTTTCAAGACTAGCCAGGGTAACGGAATAAGACCACCACCTTAAAAAAAAGTCTTTTTTTAAGTAAAGGGACTGAGCGGGGTCTTTGAAGCAGTAATAAAAGTGTATGGTAGGGGCTGGGGATTTAGCTCAGTGATTAGAGTGCTTGCCTTGCAAGCACAAGGGCCTGAGTTCGATCTCCGGCACCACAAAAAAAAAAAAAAAAAAGTGTATGGTAAACAACATCTCAAATATGAAAGGTCATACTTCCTTTTAACCAGATAGACCATTCAGCTCCCAAAAAGCTGAGTTATGAATATGCCTGAAATAAAATGAGAGGCTTACCACGTCATGAACATATGACATGTGCTTTAAATCGGCACTTTTAACGTTCTTGAAAGCAACGGTTTTAACAACAGATATAAATGATGTACTGCTTAAAGTAAAACACACAGTATATTGATTACAAATCACATCCAGTCTATACAAGTTGAACACATACCATATTTTAATAATCACAACAGGTCAGCTGTTTTTCTGAAGTGTGTTTCAAACAGAGGTGGCATATACCCCATACACAACAGTATTAGTGTGATTTTTAGCGATTTTATTTAAGGGTCCAAAATATAGTGTGTTGACAAAATAACACGATTTGTGAATGTTACCAATTTTTTATTTATATTCCTTCAAAAACACTCCATAGTGGTCATTTGTGCTAATCTACATCACTGAAAATAATCAAAGATGAGTTTCAGCTCTTTGTAGAAGCAGTGACTCAAAAGGCAAAAGATTGCCTGTTCTAGAAACCTGCAGGTCAGGTTCTCAACACTTAAATCTGAGCAGAAAGGTCCAGTGCAGTCACTGTAGCCATTATTTGGCTTTTCTTTTTATTGCCATGTTTAAGCATGAAATGTGACCATATAGATTGTCGAAAGCTAACTCCCATAGCAAAGATAAAATGCAAAAGGATTTGAAGAGGTGTTGAGATTCCAATAGCCCAGACTTAAAAAACTAAACACTTAGATGTAACTCCTACATCTTTCTTTAATGAAGAGGTCATTGTCACGCAAGATTTGAGGCAGTAATCTACATTAGCATGTGACTAATCAGAGAGTGCACTTGCTACCACAAACTTGGGTCCTATGTCATAGGATTATTTTTGCCCTTTCCCCAAAGAATCACTTGGTCTTGAAGTAATAGGCTTTAAGGCACATTTTAACAAAAATCCATCATATACCCAGCTTCAAAATGGAAGCGCCACCTGGTTATAATAATATATATACTAGGTAAAGTGTGATTTACCAAATAGGCAAGTGTCTCTATCTTGAGGATAAAGTTGTATTAGAAACTTGACTCTTTATTTGCTTATTCAAAGAAAAGCATTCCATAAAAAATATTGAAGAATTAGATCTATAAGAATAATCCACATGAGCCAGGCCTGTTGGCAACAATTGAACAGGATGTAGCTCCGGAAATTAGGGAGAAGACTTCCCTGGAGCCCTGGGCTCCTAACCATCCAGGTTTCTGAGTGGAAATCATGAGGAAGGGAGGTAGAGTACCTTAGTGATTTTTAGAAATCTCTTTTCAACATGCACAGACCCTTGGGAGGCTCAAACCTTAAGCCCCAGTGAACTACCATCTTCAATTTTAGTTACCACCTTTAAAGTAGTAGGATTTGGGGACGGAGGAGAGAGAAAGGATGGAAAGAAGCCACTGAGATAAGTGGGAGGAGTTTCAAGGACAAGTTGTTTTAGGGACTTTGTACATTTTTGCTAGGACCAGCTTTCTTGTCTCTAGGAGGCTCTGCTTTTAAAAAAGATTTTTTTTTCCTAATGCCCCACAAGCATGCCATAGAGTACTAACCTTTGGGATGGACACAGAAGTATCTACTTGGAATGGTCTGGCATAGGAGTCAACTTAGGACTCGGTTTTCTGCTATTCTAAGGTAAACATAAGTGAAGGAACTTCTTGGAAACAATTGCAAAGTTGCAGTTCCTCGTGTGGCTCTCCTTTCTCGCTGTTGCTAGGGTTTTCAGGGTGGCTCTTCAGCCCTGCAGCGCATGCCGGGTGGCAGGCTGAGCTCAGTCACACTGTGAGAACAGGTAGAGGACATGAGGCACAGTGTAACAGATCGAAAGGTGATTCTGGTGACAAAGACAGCCGACGGAATTAAGTTCCATGGTGGAGATTTGCTCTATTCGCTGTGGCCATGGAGCAATAAAAAATTGGGCCTAAATAAGATTTTAAAGGTAGCGCAACAGACCACTGCACAGGGGCCAAACATGCAAAACTGCATCTATGTATTTTAGGCTGCAGCTGCTGGACCCCTACATTTGGTAAACCTTCGGCCTTTGATGTTACTTTGGCCCCAAGTAGCAGGTACAGAGGATCCTCCAGAAACCAGGCCTCAGCGACATCCTTATTTCTCCCCAGTGATGGGCACCATTTTGGAAATCTGGTCCCAAGGGTTCTAAAGAATAATAATGCAGTAAAAAGAAATCACCTGTCAGTATAAAGTGGCTGAGAGAGGTGTGTATTGAGGCTTCATAAAAACTGTTGATTAGGAAGTACAGCCATGGTAATAGAAATGTTTAGGTACGTTTGGTGCTAAAATTATTCTACAAAACTGTTTACACCCGTTATAAATAGGGGACAGTTCTTATTGCTCCTGGAGTTTGCAGCCCCGATCTGTTCCAGCTCCACTGAAAAATGATTTCTCTCAACAATTGGTAGCAAAGATTCACAAATTTACAAAAAGTCATTACCAATGCATTATTCTGATTAATTTCCGATTGCCACAGACGTGCGCCACAGTATGCATGTCCTTGACACCAAGTACAGAAAAGAGTTTAGAAAAGCCATCTTATCAAAGTTCAGTTCAGTGAGGAAAAAAACATGAAAAAGTGCGAAATATGTACAATTCCTGGCAGTTCTCACACGGGATTTTTCTAACTACTGACCACAGAAGTTTACATTTGTGTAGTGAAAGTACAGTGAATTTCACTTCATTGTTAATATACAAGTTTTTGCTTCAAAGTGCTTACTTTATTTTAAAAAAGAGAAGATAAAGAGGGTTGCAGGAATTTTTTTAAACAACACATCCATGTCATGTGTTCCAGTCTCCTTCCTCTTTCTTTAGTGCAACATGGTGAAGTAGCCTCATCGAAAGGTCTGATTTCAAAGACGCTCCTGAAACCTCACCTACAGCAGCACTCGCGAGGTCCCGTTGGGGGCGGCTCTTTTTTTATTCTGTAGCCGATGCTGCACCTTGCGTGATTTCACCACTTTCATCCTCACCTCAAAAACTTCATGGATGGCCTTCCGGAAGCAATGAAAATTATAGTCGATAAGACCTGAAGAAAACAAAAATATTTATAAATGTGACATAAAGATGTCCATCTTCCAGGTCAGCGATGTCCAGGACAAGCCAGGAGCGGGGTAGAGGGGCAGTTGTGACCGGAAGGGCCAGTCTTCCTAGTCCGTCCTGGGCTGCCGGAACCGAGGGCCATCCTGTGAGGGCAGTGTTTCCTGACGGAAGGTTCCAGAGCAGGTGCCACATTTGCAAGCCACCATGTGACCCCAGAGATTTGAAGAAATTCTGAACTGCACTTTTTTTCTTTCTACCTTTCAGAATTAAAGGTTACAATTAACAAATTTTTAATGAAAAATTTCCCCCAAAAGGCATTATTAAATTAACTCTGCTTTTTGTTTCGGTGTTTTGGGTTTTTCGAGACAGGGTCTCGCTCTGTAATTCAGTCTGGCCTTACACTCACTATGTAGTCCAGGCTACTCTCAGCGATCCTCCTGCCTCAGCCTCCCGAGTGCTAAGATTACAGGCATGCACCACCACACCCGGTTTAAATTAACTCTCAGTGAGTGAAGGCATATCTTGACTTGGGATACAGGACACATCAATCAGTCATATGTATTCTGTATCTATTAGCTTTAAGCCATCCTCGTAAGCCCTAGGGAAAGCAAAGTCCCCAACTCTAGAATGGTAATCATCAACTCCAAGCCCAGGAATTCAACAACCAATGACACTGTCAGCTTTTCGATATTAAGTAGATTTTTAAATGGTGAAATAATAGGGAAGAATCTGTATTTTCAGAAATAAAATTTTATTAGAATAAAAAATAAAATCTTAAGGAGTGTTTTCATCATCACTCTTATTTGTAAGTGCTGAGAGCAATGTGAAGTTTACACCAATTAGGACAAGGGTGTTGGTTCTAGTTGCATCTTTAACGAGCCTAATAATTATTTCCATCCATCAGGCGATGCTTTCAGAGCCTCAACCAGAGAACTGGGATTCCAGCCGAGGATGAAATTCTTCAAATGAGCTATGCAGCTAACTGTATAGTGTACAGGGGCAGAAACAACCTTGGCAGCTTCCAGGAGCAAAAACCTTTCAGCAGCGCCCTCTGCTGCTTCTGCAGACACAGTGAACCCCAGCGCCAATTCCCTCAAAAAAAGACCACTGAGGCAATCAGCAAAAGTAGTAAGAAGTAAGGAGCAAAGAAGTGACTTTATTCACTGGGTATTCAGATATGAGACATGTTTTCTGCTTAGATGTGCAGGAGACTGCCTTAAGAATAACACTGAGCTCAAAGAATTTGGCTCAATGAGAAAGATACAATTCAATGCTCAACGAAGGAAACTAGAGATATTCCATCGATAGTTTTTGACAACCTATGCTGGGGGGTGGCACTGGGGGTTGAACCAAGGGCCTTCACATTAAGCTACAGCCATAGTCCTTTTCTACTTTGAGATAGGTTCTTCCTAAGTTGTCCAGGGTGGCCTCAAACTTGGAATCTTCCTGCCTCAGCCTCCCAGAGTGTTAGACTCACAGAAGTATGCCACCATGCCCAGCTCAACAAATCTCAAACCACTCATCCACGCACATTTTAAAATGTGACAGTAATCTTGCTGTATCTAGAGTTTTAAAAGTTAAAAAAGTGTTCACAACCAACGTTCTTTTTGTTGTTTTGTTTTGGTTTTGTGGTACCAAGGGCTGGAGCCAGGGGCTTCACACTGAGCTACAGTCCTAGCACTTTTTTTTTTATTTTGAGACAGGGTGTCGCTAAGTTGCTAAATTGCCCACAATGGCTCCAACTCACAAACCTCTTGCCTCAGCCTCCTGAGTGCTGGGACTGCAGGTATGTGCGACCTATGCCTGACTCTACAACCGACTTGATTTTTTTCCTGTTTTTTAAATTAATTTTATTGGTATACTTCTGAGACACATAATTATCACACTCATCATAGGGAATTTGTACCTGTACATAGTATTTCTTGATTTTTTTTTTGCCATTCCCCTCCCCTCAACCCCTCTTCCCCTCCTTATTTACAAAAACTTTGTTTCCATTTTTTCCCTTCTAGTCTCTTTTTTTCCTGTTCCCTTCCTCCCTTTCACCCCCTCTCCTCCCTTGTTCCCCTTCCCATTTGAACATTTTCTTCTGAGCTTTTTGAAAGGATGTAAACATTCATAAAATGTGTTTATTTAGCTGGGTGTGGTGGCACACACCTGTAAACCATCCCAATGCCCAAGAGGCTGAGGCAGGAGGATCATGAGTTCTAACCCAAGCTGAACTACATAATGAGACCCTGGCTCAAAAAAAATAATAGAGCCTGGCTTTATTGACCCTTTCATTAAATGCAGTTGAAAATACAAGAACAGAAACACTAACAGAATAAATACTACCTTCACCATCATTCACAGTTGATGCAACCCACATCCTCTGATTCAGTGCACACTAAAAACACTCAAGACTTTAAAAAAAAAACTAACAAACCCAAGTTCCTGTCCCATGAGTTCTATTCTAATTCTTTGGAGGAGGGTCCACATACCCGTGTATTTAACTGTTCCCCTCCGCAGGGTGCCAACATGTGCATCTGACTTGATCCTCTGCCTTCTGCGGCCGTAGGGATCATCAACAAAAACTCAGGGAACCAACATGAGGAAAAACTAATCAAAAAGTGCTGATTATCAGCACCAACAGACTCAACAATACTTTTGATTAAAGCAACAATAAATTCAAATATTCTGTTTATCAATAAGCATTAAGTTCTCTTTCAAGATACTATATGATAGCTTGGGTGATCAACTCATCATGTTTACACAGGACTTTTGCAATTTAGCACCGAAGGTCTCCTGTTCCAAGAAGCCCCTCAGTCCCAGACAGCTAGAGAGATGGCTAGCCACACAAGCTAAACATGATGAGGTTAAACATTAAGTGTGCCCACTTTCTTACATTTCTTAGTTATAGCACTAAAATTAATACCTACATTTTCAGTAATTCTACAAAATCTGACTGTCATCAGAAATGATCCAACCTAGGCGGGTTAGCAATAATTTACCAAAGACCCATGTTATAAATTCCTGCTTTAATTTAGTTCCCCAACCATACAGGGATGTCAGAATCAGTGGGCAAAAGTGTGAAGAGAAACAGGATTTTCATAGTTTAAAAGTATTCATTAACTTTGGGATGTTTACAGTGGAAAATCTGACAGGCCCTACTTTAACTAGTAACAGACAAGTCTTACTAGGAACATCCTTAGTGATAAGACAAGTCAATATCGATATCACGAGTCAACTGATAAGAGCCCAGAGGAGGACACAGCATGGTTCTGTGTGGTATTCTCGCCAGAGTGCAGAATCTCATCCCAACTGTACGAAGTCACCAGACATCCTACAAAATGACTGACCTTCACAAGCGTCAAGGACACCAGATAAACTTTCACAGATTGGAAAACATCAGGAGAGATAACTAAATAAGGTGGGGATTCTAGGACAGAAAAAGAACATTTGAAAAATTTGGTGACATTTGAATAAGGCCTATAGTTTCACCAATAGTATTCTACCACTTTAATTCCCTGGTTTGGGTAACTATAGTATGTAAGATGTTAATGTTAGGGGAAGGTAGATGAGAAGTATATGAAAATCATATACTATTTTTGCAACTTTTCTGTTAAGTCTAAAATCAATTCAAAATAAACAAGGTCACAAGGTTGACTCTAATGTTTCCTAAATTTTAGAGCCTGCTGTCAGCCTACATGCTCTTGGAGCTAAAGTTGCATTATTTTTATTTTCCTTAGCTTCCAAAATCAATATGAAATTATCAATCACTAATAAATTTGGGAAAATCTTTAACCAAGAAATAGGTGTATAATGATTAAAGACACACACACACACACACACACACACACACACACACACACAAACTACCTCCATACAGAAAGAAATCCAAGCTATACTTAGCCCTGACTGCCATAAATTGGTGATGAGAGCTTAGGAGAAAGTCGCTTATATTTTCTGGGCCTGAGTAAAATCCTCTGTGAAACATGATACAGCCCTGTTTATCTTCAGAATTCTATGAGTCTAACATATAATCTGTTCTTGTTTTCAGCAAGATGAAAATAATGAATAAGAGATAAACAACACTTAATTAAATGTTTCGAGGACAACAGACGAATGGCAACATGGTCAGTAATAACGAACACAGGACAAATATACAGCTTCCTGAAGAAGCAAGGATATGCAAATTAAAATGATATGCTGGCTTTCAATTACCAACTTTTTAAAATACTAAAATCCAATACTGAAAAGAATATACACCAAATTGAACATACTCATATTCTCTTAGTAGCATAAACCCATAAAATCTTTCTAAAGAACATTTTGATAATATGTATGCCCACCCTTTTGGTCTAAGTAATTTCACTTGAAATTTTTCCTAAGGAAATAACCAAGGATACACATAAATATTTAGTGCAAAGAAGGTTACCACACTATTATTTGTCACATTAAAATCTAGAAAAATAAAAATGTCTACAAATAGAAGACTTCAAAACAATTATTAAAATGATGTGGTTAAAAAGAAGACTTAGTGAACTGGAAAGATGTCCATAATACTTTAAGTAAAAATTACAAAGTAGTATTTATCACACTATCTCACAGTTTGTTTGTTTTTTTAAAGTGTACACACACACACAGGAAAAAGGCTTGGAAATATAAAAAATGCTAAGAGTGGTTATCAAAAGCTGGGCGTGGTAGCATATGCCTGTAATCCCAATACTCCAGGAGGCTGGCACAGGAGGCTTGCAAGTGTGATCCCAGTGTGGATGATTTACCAAATCCTATCTCAAAAAGGGGGCAGGGAACCTGGAGATACAGCTCAGTGCAGGTGCCCTGTGGGTTCAATCCCCAGTGCCACTAAAAAAAGAGAAAGAAAAGTAGTTTTCTAAGTGAGAAGCTTATCAACATTTTTTGCTTATTAGTTATTTCTAAATTCTCTAAGTGAATCTATTTCTTTTCTTTTGTGAATCTATTACTTCTCTAATGAAAAGAAACAAAATCTAAATTTTGTTTATATGACCAATGAATTAGGAAAATTTCTTAATATAAGTACGTGAAAAAACAGGATATATAACTCAGTGGTTAGAGTGCTTGCCTAGCAAGCGCAAGGCCCTGAGTTCAATCCCCAGCACACACACAAAAAATAGGATATAAAACTACCTAAATAATATGGCCCCAGATATGTTGGAAGGAAGGGGAGTAAAAGGAATGACAGAAGGGAAGAAGGAAGGAGAGACAGAAAAAAGGAAATTGAAGAAAATCCCAGAAAGTTAACATGAGGCCTAGCTCTCTTGTGAAATAAGTGGTTTTATTTCATTCTTTAGACTTTCCTAAATTTCCAAAGCATTTTATAATGAACATGCATTGCTTATCAGGGAAAAAAACACAATTTCAGTAAATGTCTTGCCACTTTGTTGGGAATTTTTGTACTCAACAAATTGGTAAAACATACACTATTTACTAACAAAAATCCCCGTACACATCAGTAAGCTAGTGTTTCTCAGTTTAGATGGTAGGGAGAAAGATTCATTTTGTTTTTTGTTTGTTTGTTTGTTTTTAATAAAACCAAATTTGACCCTAAAAAGATATTTAGTATATTCATGCCTTCTCTTTTCGGATCCTTGTGTTTTGAGGATTTAAAAGTGCATGAAGGCTCAATAAGCCAAGTACCACCTAGCCTTAATGCTGTATGAGCCCCGCCCCCTCCTTTCCTTGCAGAGCACGAAGGGTCACTCAGTCACCTAAGGCCTTCTAGCAGGGTGGACCAAGGAAGAGGCCACCACCTTCAATGAAGCTATAGAGTCCTCTCCCTGGGCAGAGATAGCCTGGCAAGGATGTCCCAGCTAGCCTCACTGGCACAAAAGCTAAGACCCTGGGAGGGGCCGCCAGTTCCATTTCCACCTCTTGCAATCCCAGCTGCACCACTAGGGGGCAGCAGGTGTGCGGGCCTCATGCCGGCCCGCCTCAAATCCGCCTGCCTGGGAGGTGGGACCGTTTCCAGGGTGGGCAGCCCTCACCCACCATCAACAGCAACAAAGGCAGAAAGAATTGAAAGCCTTCTTTTAAACTACGACAAAAAAAATTACCTTTTCTTTCAAAGCTTTCCTCTCTCACAAAGCAAACGAGAGCCAGGAACTTTGTCACCTCTTTTAAATAAAGAACTGTTGTATTATTCAGCTTTATAATGGCTGTTGATTCCTTATCATAGGGAGTTCCCGCACCATCTTCTTTGAGACTAAATAGGGAGAGAAAACAAAATGTATTTGACTATTGTATTGGGAAAGATCTACAAATTGTAACACAGTGATAGAGACCAGCTTTAACACACAGAAGAGTCATGGCAAGTCCTCTACGTTTGCAGTGCTTTTCAACAAAAGGGCTCAGTGACACATGGCCACCAACCAACAGGACAGTCACTGTCCTACTGACACGAGGAGTGGCAGCGAGGTGCCTGAGGAACGCTGGTGAGACATGGAGGTGAACTCTGCTTCCCTCCATAACCAAGGACTTTCAAAAGCATGGTCTGGGCCAGGTGTGGTGGTACCAGTCTGTAAGCTCAGCTGCTTGGGAGGCTGAGGCAGAAGAATCCCAAGTTTGAGCCCAGCCTGGGCCACATAGTGAGATCTTGTCTTAAAAAAAAAAAAAACAAAAAAACAAAAAAACAAAACTTTAAGAGAGGTGGGGATGTAGCTCAGTGGGACAGTGCTGGCTTAGCATGCACGGAAAGGTTAGATCCCATACCACAAAAAGAAAACACCAAAACAAAACCATGGTCCAATGAAAGACCAACAAGAGCTAAAAACAGAGTCTGAAAGGGACATAACAGCCAAGTGCTAGTCCGGACCATGAACCTCATGGGGAAAAAACCTGCTATAGAAGATTTGGGGCCTTTGGTAAAATCTGAATATGGTCTGTTTATTAGATAACAGAATACTGTAGTCATGCCACAATTGCTTAATTTGACAAAAGAACTATGGTCCTGCCGGAGAATGTCCAGTTTCTTAACAGACCCATGCTCAAGTAGCCAAGATCAATGAATCAGGAAGTTTGTAACTTACTCTCAAATAGCTCCGCAAATGCACACAAATAGTAACTATCAGAAAAGGAAAGATACAGCAAATATGTCAAGTTGGTAAAAATTGATAAATCCTAATGAAGGGTATACAGGACTTCCTCCTACTAGTCTTGCATTTGCTGTGCATTTGAAATTTTTTTCAAAGTAGTTAAATATTTTGGTCTATTTTCTTACAGAAAGATGTGGTCTTCAGAGACAGGATTTGAATCGTCCCTCTCTTATTTAATACGTGAGTTTAAATCTGGGTACGGTGGTGCACGCCTGTAATCCCAGCACTCTGAAAGGCTGAGGGAGGAAGATCACCAATTCAAGCCTGACCTAGACAATTTAGCAACTTAGCAAGACCCTGTTTAAAATAAAAAAGGACTGGGGATACAGCTCAGTCCAAAGGCCTTGGGTTCAACCTCCAGGACTTCCACCCCAAAAAAATGAGTTTAGACAAACTGAGTGACTTCTGTGTACTGACAGGAATTACTTCAAAGTTTCCTAATTAAATTTCATAATTATTTCATCATTAAGAAATAATACACATATAGCACTGCATATAGAGCTGGGACCATACAAAATACACAAGTGTTAACCGCTATTATTATGATTATGGCTTTAATGATCAAAACTGGTTCTGCAGGGGTTGGGGCTTTAGCTCAAGCGGTAAAGCACTTGCCTAGCAAGCACAAGGCCCTGAGTTCAATCCCCCGCAAGCCCCTGCCATAAACAAACTGGGCCTGCTGAGGTGGACATGGCAGCACACACCTCTAATCCCAGCTACTTAGGAGGGTGAGGCAAGAGGACAGCAAATTTGAGGCCGGCCTGGGCAACTTAGCAAGTCCCTGTCTCAAAATAAAAATTTTTAAAAGGGGCCTAGGGACATAGTTCAGTGATAAAGTACTTGCCTAGCACACATGAGGCCCTGGCCCTGGGTTTATCAGTAACACCAAAAACAGAAACAAAACAAACTTGGATGTGCCAAAGACACTGGTATAATCAGAATTATGAGTCCTTTCTTCATAGCAAAGGACATGTCCCTAAATTTGTATTCTTTTATCTGAAACTAAATGTGTTTCCTAATTTACAGTTACTTCCTTAATCTGTGAATAATTGGCCAGAAATTTGACTTAATTGGAATTGTGCTAAACCTTTTCAATTTTATGTAAGAGCCAGCATTTATTAAACTTTTGCTATGTGACACACACCATTCTTAGTTCTGACCATGGATTATACATCGTCAGCCAGAAGAATCCACTAAGCTAGATAATAAGGAAACTGAGGCTGGGGGAAATAAAATAATTTACACAAAGCTGCTGATGACCTCACACCTAGACTTGACTCATATCAAAGTTAATGCTTTAAACTCATAAACATGTAAGGGGAGAGGGTGATAAGGCTGATTTAATGAAGAGCCTAAACTATGAAGTATTTTCAAGGAAACGTGATTTTCCTAGTTTTGAAAGTATTTTAGATGCCAGGCATGATGCCACATGCCTCTAATCCCAGCATTTACAAGGCTGGGGCAGGAGGATCGCCCTGAGTTCAAGGCCAGCCTGGGCTACACAGTGAGACTCTGTCTCAAAAATACAAAAAAAAAATTTTTGAACTGCAACTATCCAGTTAGTTATAAATAAATTATACAGATTGAGGATTTAACTCAGTGGTGGACCACTTGCCCAGCAAGCATGAGACCCTAGGTTTGATCTCCAGCACCAAAAAAAAAAAAAGAAAAAAAAGGAAATTGTAAGCCTCAGCTACAGAAGAGGTCCCTTTAAGTCCAGGAGTTCAAGGCCAGCCCAGGCAACAGGGAGATCCAGGTAAGAGATTCAACACACTCTAACCTACCAAAACATTAAAGAAAAAGTATCTTAAGTGTTGGATCTCAGATATAAAGTGGTTTAACAGAGTTCTTAACTAACGTTGCCCTGTTTTTAGCTTTTTTCTTTTTTTAGTACTGGGGACTGAACCCAGAGCCTTCACACTGAGCTATATCACATCTCCTTTATTTTCTTTTGACTTTTATTATTTATTTACTTATTTATTTATTCATTCTTTCATTCATTTATTTACTTAGGAGACAGGATATTGCTAAATTGCTAAATTGCCCAGGCTAGTCTCAAACTTGCAATCCTCCTGCCTCAGCGGTGAATTACAGGCCACTATGCCCACCCTTAGCTACTACTGAATTTCTTTTGCTTGTAAGTAATGCTCTGAAAACAATAAAATGAAACGTTAACATTGTTTACCCAATGAAAAAAATTATATTTAAAATTATCAAGTAGCTATAATAATATATACTTAAACATATATCTATCAAACATTGTGTTTATTGACAAATAACACTTAACACAAGAAAATTCTTCAGTAATAATGCTAAATAAAAAAGGAGGCTACAAAATTTTATAAAGAAAGTTATCTCATTATCCAAAAAAATAACAGAAATAAGAATAAAATATATAAAAATGTAAACAGTGACTGACTCGGAAGTGAGATTATGAGCTATTTTAATTTTTGTCATAATACTTTTATTTGTTCTCTGCACAACAACATGTGTATTACTTTTACTACAAAAAAAATCAATCAATTAGAGAAAACAGACCATTAAAAGTTAAAAGTAGAAATATGAGGTTTTGCAATTATAATTATTTTCTATTCAATTTTTCATCTACAAACAATGAAAGCACATGAAGATAAAACATTGTGTGTGTGTGTGTGTGTGTGTGTGTGTGTAGAGCTGTCAGCTGTGGTCAAAGCTCAGCTGAGAGATCCTGAGGCACCAGGTCACCTGCTTCTGGGGCTGTGACACGTGGTCTCCAAGGGCAGCCAGAAAAGGCAGCAAAACCTCCTTCGCTGGGCCCAGGGCTCCACACACATCCCCACCCACCCCCTGCTGGTCCACCCGGCCAGCTCCTTTTAGCTCAGGCAAACAAGCCCAAGAAACCCCACAGCCCACAAATCCTCTGTGACCCAGACTGGTTCTTACTGAATCCCGTGGGTTCTCAGGAACAGGGCACTTCACCACAGAAAAATAATCTGACAGCAAAGTCCAGGTTCCTCCTGCCAGCCTCCTCCCCATGTTTGTTTTAGCTGGGTAAAAGTAATTCTGATTAACATCATTTACACAAACAACTTACTACTTACATCTAATTACCATATGGCACAATAATGATCATGCATATTGTTAAATATGTGCCAGATTAATTGTGTTGTTCATTGTACTCGATTACTGCAGCAATCTAGACTATAATCAGGGTTCATTCAGCTTCTGTGACTATTTCAAGGTCATCCACTCACGGCTTAATAATAATAGAATACTGTAGGGTAGTAATCCTGGGAATAAGGTTATTTTTGAAAGCCAGACAGTGTTAATAATAATAATAATAACAATAACAGTAATGAATTGTGGCAGCTACATTTATCTGTGGTCTATCAAGTCAAGGCACATTATGAGCCTAATGGTATTTCATCTTCGCCACAGTCTTGAGAGCTAAGTATCGGTATCCCTATTTCAAAACAAAAGAACTGACTGTTGTGGAGCAGAGTAACAGTCTGGGCAAAGGATTTTTGGACAGTGGAAAGAGAGAAGTGGTAAGACTGACAGAGGAGGCAGAGGGTCAGGCTATGGCAAGGGACAGGTCACAGGCAGGGAGTAAAAGTGGAAGATGAACCAGAGCTTTCCACCTCTCTATGACTGGATAAAAATGTAAGATCCGATATAAACAGATGGCAACATCTTCATGTCGTAGGATAAACACCTAATTCATACTCACTCACTCTGCGTAATACTTGTTCAGCAAATTCATGATTACATAGGACTGTTTCTATCTCTACAACAATCAATTTTCCCCATTCTTCATTTTATTTGGTGTTATTTTTAGTGTGTAGGAAGTTATGTTTTCTAAAAATGTGAGACCATAATAAGAAGAAGCAGATTATGTTTGCTTAGTTTTATAATTCTCTGCTCCCTGTAGACAATCAAAAGTGTATTTTTAAAAAACCAGCACTTATTTTCTGTAATAAAGAGGATAACAAAATATTAATTTGAGCTGTTAATTTAGAGTTTTAGTCTCCTATAAGAATATATGCCATTATAATATGTTGACAAGTTTTTTCAGCAGAGGATCAGGAACTGGATAGATTTGAGTTCAAATTCCATTTCTGTTTCTTACTGACACTGTGAACAATGCTTAGAGATTTAACCACTGTGAACCTTAGCCTCCTTATCTGAAAATGAGTATAGCAATTAATGCCTCATGGAATAATTGAGAATTAAATTATAATATGCATGCAATAAGATTATTAGCATAGCCATACATTTGCTCAATAATAATTTGTTATCATTATTATAGGCTAAATGACATATTTATAGATCTCAATCATTTAAAACAGAAGTATTGGGCTGAGGGTATGGCTCAATGATATGGCATTTGCCTAGTAGGCATGAAGCCTTAGGTCTGGTACCCAGCACCACAACAAAACAAAAAGTATTAATTAAATAAGTAAACGCAGCCTAGAAAACACAAGGCCCTGAGTTTGATCCCCAGTACCCCCCCAAAGTAAATGCACAATTCCTTGAAGATTATGAAAGAGAAGAACTTGATGTGATCTTTAAGAATACTTAAAAAACAAAACAAAAGAATGCTTTACTCACCCATAAATACAAGAGATGTCGATAACCACATCTATCATATCACAGCAGAGCTCATAGGTTTGCATATCCACTGGAGTGCTATCAGTTGCAATATAAATTTTACTGACCACATCAAATAGAAATGCCTTTTCAATTCCAGAATTCTGTGGGGGGAAAAGGTGCCACTTAAAGCAACAGCTAATTTCAGACCATGTCATAGTCACATAAAATTAAATGCTACGGTATCCTCAATGTGAAATATGAATGAGCAAAATTATTACAAATTCCAGTTGTACCATTTTTATTACAACTTCAACTTCATTGTCATAGACTTCTTTATAATGAACTTATAGGAGAAATTAAAACTAGAATTATCACAAATTATTTATTTTAGGTAAGTAACCTGGGCTGTATTTCATAACTCTCAGGCTGGTGGTTTACAGAACTCATTCAGGGCATCATCCATACAGCATTAAACATATTAAAAAATAATTCAAGTATATATGCTTCATCACTGAAACCAAATTGTATGCTCTCTACCTCTGGTAAGGGTCTATTAATATTGATGATCACCTACAAATTGAATAAATGCCTCAATTATACTAATGAAATCTGCGTTTTGGGAGCTAAATTTTATTTTATTTTATTTTATTTATTTATTTTTTTGGTACCGGGGATCGAACTCAGGGCCTCATGCTTGCGAGGCAAGCACTCTAACCACTGAGCTAAATCCCTGGCCCGGGAGCTAAATTTTAAAAGCTGGAAAACAATATGTAGGAGTGATCATCAAAAGTAATCCTCGAGGGAATAAAATGGGGGAACAATGAGTGCCAGTAACTCAGCTTCTCTAGGACAAAGTCTGGAAAACAACAGTAGGGTCGGAAGTGAGTGGAGGGCACACAGGAACCAATAGGGAACACACAGAGGAAAAGAAAATAGGATTAAGTGAAACAGAAGAAATAGCTCCTGGCTGTACACCAGAAAGTGTGTGCCACTGCAGAGAGCAGCTATGGAGCCTGCAGCAGGGAGGCAGTGAAATCAAAACTTTTCTGCTCACGGAGAAATGGAGGCCTGACCTGGCCTGGGAGACTCTTAGACCGTCAGAGGCAGAAGTGAGAACAGGAACCACTGTTTCCCCAGTGATCCCCCAGAGCCAACGGTTGATGAGTGACTATGGAGCACAGCCCCAGCACACAGCCGTGAGGACCAGGGCTCCCATTTATTTAGGGAAGGGCAGACCACGCAAGGTAGACGGCCAGCAGCTGGACAGCAGACTGGGGGGAATTCTGCTGCGAGATGGGCTGAGACCACTCGGACGCCACTCAGACCTCTATACCCAGCACTGTTCCGGGTGCGGTCTGCCCTTGGTCTTCTGGTTTGAACAAAGACAGGCCCTGCCCGGAGTTCTGCTCCTTAACATGAACCTTCGGAAAAGAGCCTCAAATCCAAAACAACTGAACTCTTTTCTTCTCTATTCTTTATTTGATTGTATTCTCTCATTTGTATTCTCATCGTACTTTTTAAAATGTTTTTCTTATTCACCTCTTTTCTATAAATTTCTCCACAGACTTTTATCCCATTATTCCGCACTATTCTCTTTCAAGAGTGTGTCTGTGTATCCACGTTTTGCCTACACTTGTCTGTGTGTGTGTTTTATCCTCCCACTATACTTTTTAGAGGGTAAAGTAATGCTCCTCTGTTCATTTATAGGCCCTCCTACTTTTACCCATGTCTCCTTGCTTAATCTCTTTCCTCTGTTATTTTCATTCTCAGTTTTACTTTTCTCTACTTTCTTTTTCAATTGACTCCCTAAAACTTTTTCTCTAATATTTACATCAAGCACAGAATCTTTCCCCATCCCCGTTTCTCACTACTAATTCTGTACATAGTCTTCCCTGTTATCCCTATCTAAATATATAACAACACATCCTTAACATCAGTAGGAACCTTTATCCCTCTCCTATTTCCTCCTTCCCATACCACAGAGCAGAGGACTTAGAAAAAACTTTTTTTGTTTTTCCTTTTTAGTTCTATTTCTCTTCTCTTCCCCCTTTTGGCATTACACAAACCCCTATCCCTCTGGGCTTCAATGGTTGATTCTCTAAAACTACTGTTGAATGTTGTTTTTCACCAGTAGAGGAGACACAGCCAACACATTTGGTGCACATTAACTGTGGCTCAAGGCTTGGGTTGTTATAATGCTTACACTATAGCTATGGATTTCATCTCTAGGCTAAAGGAGACCCCAAACAGGGTTTTATGGCATGTAATTTCTCAACTAGCCCTGGTAGATTACACTGCAACAGATTAGCCTGTTAATACTGTAGTTGAACTGATGCCATAGGAATAATCCTGACTCAGAAGACAATTGAGTGCCAGTGAACTTATCTGCCAAACCCACCATTACACCCAGGGAGAGGGACAGCAAGAGCTCCAAACCCAAGACCACAGGCTCAATCAGACTCTGCAAGAATGCCTGCAACCTGGCAGAAAGAGGCCCTGAGTCTGAGTTAACCCTAGTTTTGCAGTGCAGTGACCATAGGAGTAACTGGAGTATGATCACTCAGACTCTCTGGCAAAGAAATGACTTGGGAATCACATATGCAATGGCTCACTGGAATATCTAATCAGTGTTCCCAGTGGACATTTTATTGGTTTAAGTTTTTGTATGTTTCTTGAGTTATTCAGTAACACAGGGTTATCTACTTTTATGGTTTCGTGTGTACTAGGTTGTTACTCTTGTATAATGGTGCTTTCATTGGCTCTGATTTAATAGGCGTCTAGGTTCTCACCCTCATCAAGGGAATAGAGATGGCAGGGGGAGTAACTGCAAGGGCTATCACATAAAAATGTTGTAAGACTGAAACTGTGGATGCTGTTATAAAGTGAAGCAATTCTTGTGGCAAAACATAGAGACAGAGATGAAATCACTCAAAGTAAGCAACAGAAATAGCAAATACTAGAACTGGACATACAAAGCTGAAAATTGCTCAGAGGGAGGCAACATTCTACTAAAAAACTCCACATAACCACATACTTGCTGCACTTCTCTACTCCCCAACCGACAGTAATCCCCCCCAAAAAAGGAGAAAAAAGAGGGGGACTCATATAATTAAAAATGTATATATACAATATATGAATAAATAAATACACCTACAAGTAGGAGAATGGAAAAACAAGGAAATAGAAGATCTCCAAGCCACCCCGCCCAATTCCCCCAAGGCAGAGCAAGGGGCCACAAAGGGAGAAGGAAACAAATACCAGACAGCAGAAATCTATAAAAAGTTCTTAGAAGGGGTGAATAAAATAGATGAGTTCAAAGAGAAAATAAACCAAGTTTACAGCAATGACACTCAATATGCCCACAGTGAATTTCAGGAAACAGGTAAAAAACTGGACAAGCTAACCAAGACAGTTCAAAACTTGAACAACAGATTCAACAAGGATATGTAATCCTCTAAAAGATGTCAGACAGAAATATCTAAAATAAAATCAGTATAGAATTTGCACATTCCAGAAATAACCAGTGTGAAGATAGAGTATCTGACACTGAAGACAAAATAGTGAATTATGATAAAGAGCTCAAAGAAGCCAAAAAAAAAAGAGAGAGAGAGAGAGAACAAGAGAAGACTATCCCAGCAGCCACGAGATGACAACAAAAAAACTAATCTAAGACTAATTGGAGTTTGTGAAAAGCTAGAGGATTACACAGATGGATTCACCAATATGCTTACAGAAATTATCAAAGAAAGTTTCCCAACTATAAAATTTTAAAGTACAAGCAAGCAATACTTATAGAACACTAAACAATTATGATGAAAGGAGAAGTTCACCAAAGCATATCCTCATTAAATTTGCCAATATACAGCACAACCCCCCCAAAAAAAAACCCAAAAAAATCCCAGAATGTTAAAGGCAGCTAGAGAAAAATAAAATAACCATATATAAATCACAGCAGATTTCTCAGCACAAACCCTCAAGGCCAGAAGAGCTTGGAATGAAGAATGTCAAGCCCCAGGAGCAAATAACTTCCAACCCAGATTAACTCACCCAGTGAAGTTATCCTTCAAAATAGATGGAGATGATAAAAGGGATCATTATGTATACAATGTACCAATGCATGTTCTTGGTAAAAAATAAAAATTAAAAAAAAA
>PVJO010000688.1:0-216333 GCA_004026905.1 Hystrix cristata
TGAGAAATGTTTATTCATTTCAGTTGCCCATTTTTGGATTGGGTCTTTAAATTTGGGAGGTTTAATTTTTTTGAGTTCTTTATATATTCTAGATGTTAGACCTTTGTCTGATGGATAGCTAGCAAAAATTTTTTCCCAGTCTGTGGGTTTTCGCCCTGCTCTATTGGTGATTTCTTTTGCGATGCAAAAGCTTTTTAATAGCATGTGGTCCATTTGAGAGTGAAATGTGATCAGTTCCCACCTACAGCAGAACCCAGTGAAAGGCGTGTTGCCAGTGAGTCAAAGGCCCTCGTGTAAGGTCCGTGCATTGTTGAAAACACAGCAATCCAATGGCCGATCAACAAATCTCTTTTTCTTTTACTATTTTCTCTTTCTCTTTTGACCTGGGATTTAATATACATTGAAATGATCTGAATGCAACTATACATCTTTTATAGCTGCTGAGTAAGAAAAGTCAGAAGAGGTCGTGTCATGTTCGTAGAAAGCAGAGACTGCTCCACAAACATCACGCACAAGTGAAAAGTGTATAGTTTATGTTTACATGGTGTTGGTCAGTGTTTTATTTTCTTTTTCCCCCATCTTCATAAAGTTGCACTCAGGAAAGGGGCCACTCAGTCAATGACAGCGATTTGTCACTTGAAACAGCTGAATTGGAAATGCTGTGAACCTCCACCCTGGCCGGGGCCTGATATCTGGCCCAGCAAAGGAGGAAGCAATGCAGATCTGCTCGTTGGCTCAGTTTCCCTCTCTGTCAGATGGAGACATTGTTGTACCTGTAGGTAATTTCTAAAGTTTCTTCCAAGTTAAAATTATATGGTTTTCGAACTTCTTGTGGACTAAAACATATGCTGACCCTTATCTTTAATTAATCAAGAAAATGTTCTTAGCTTTAACCCAAATGTGGAGTATGAGGAGCAGAGTAGCAGATAGGAGTGCGAGTGGAGGCTGGACCTTTCGGGGCCCCTCACATAATTCCCTGGTGACAAAAAAAAACAATGGTGCCTTCTTTGAGTGAAAGTGTTTCTTTGGCTCATGACTTAGTGAGCTGACCGTCCCTTTTGTAAATTAGGGACAGTGACCCCTCCTCTGGGCAGATGTGGCTTGTACAGATGTGCTCTGCTTGGGGAAGGCAGTCCCTGGTGGTTCTTCATCCAGGCCCCCTTTGCAGGAAGCCACCTGTCCCATCTACCTGGAGCCCAGTGTGATGGGTGTCAAAGCTATGAAGAGAATCCAATCTGAGCTTCTGCAATACCTGAGCAGGAGCCCGATCACTGTGTGCTGGTGCCAGTGTGAGTAGAGACTGATTGAACTACAACACATGGATCCCTCAGTTTGCAGAAAAAGCATGTTTTGTGAATAGGTGCAGATGGGATAGTGTTTTAGCCTGGATTCTCTCAGAAAACAAGCCTAGGAAAGGAGAGTGAATGCAGCCATTTATTTTGTGAAACGTAGGCTTCGGAAGTGGAAGACTGAGAGACATTAAGCAGGAGAGAAAGCCAACACCAGGCACTTTCTTGAGCTGATCCCTACTGTGGCCAAAAGGGGCTCCATGCTTCTTGGATCCCTGAAGACTGTGGAGACTGTCTTCCCCAGGAATGTTTCCTGGCTCTGGCTCCCAACTCCTGGCACCAACTGGATTTCAAAGGGCTTTCCATGGTTCAACACACCTAACAATCATTTGACAAGCCTTCCATCAAGAGAAGGGGTCCATGTCCCAACATCTGGGGTCTAGCTAGGTTTTGACTGCAAGTCAGTAACAGGTGAAAGTGACTCCAGAAGATGCCAGCCCAGTTTGAGTCACTCTCAGCCATGTGGATTTTCCCAACTAGGCTCTAGTCTGTCCTCTACTGGGATTCTTCATCTGAACCACAGAAGACAGAGAACTATTTGATTATTTCCTCAGTTCTCCCAAGTTTAGGACATTACCATTCTAGATGCAGAAGAGAGAATTGTTTTTCATTTCACAAGAATAGGTGCCTGAGTGAGTTAGGGTTGGATTCTATCATGGAACCCCAGTTTAGAAAATCTGGCAGAAGCCAGAGTAGAAACAAGGCATTCTTGGCATGTTCTATCTAAATTCCTGACCCACAGAATCTTTTGGTATAGTAGTACTGCGGCATTTTGTGTCAGTAAGTTTGAGGATGGTTTGTGATAGAAATCTGGAATGAGATAACAAGATCTAGCATTTTGTCCCTTACATCAAAGATATTGTAACAGCATGCCCCATGTCATTGGGCTCCTAAAACGGTCATTGATGGGGCAAATGGGAAGACCTGTGTAGGATTTCATTCCCTCTCTCTGACACATCTGTAGCTACTACTGCATTTAATTTGTATGATATGATCATGGGAGTGTTCCAACATATTCCATATGTCTATGGAATATTAAAACAATGAACATGCCCACAGACTATTTTGTGACATTACCCAAGAGGCATCACAGAGCCTTTGGTGAAACTATTGATGTTTGTTCCCACTTCAAGGAGACCTGCTTTGATCCAGCTTATTGATGAGGAGTTGAGAGTAACATATTCACCGGATCAATAGCAGCATACTGAGTGCCAGAGGCTATGTTGGTCCATTTCAATCAAGATATCACATCTAGCTCAGAGGCTGAGTTTGGGATTACCACTTGGCCAAGTTTACAATAGCCTGCTGTCATACATCATGATCCATCACTCTGTTTTTTCAAGGGTCATATGTGTGTGTTACATAGGGGTATACTGGTGAACATCATCCCCATGTACTTTGAGTCTGATGTTAGAACTAATTCTCTTTCTGAATACGGTGCTGAAACATAAACTCTCTTGGCTCATGGGGCTGGGATTGGATATTCAGAGGTTCTTACCTGATACTTCTTACTCAGCAGGTCAGGGAACAGTGGGAGGATTCTGCCAGAAACTTTGCTTATCTGCCCAAGTTAGGCACTTAGGGCAGAGGAGAATAGTCACATCATGATTCTGTGGACAATTGGATTCACCTCGAGGTGTGCTTGTACCTGCTCTTTTTTTTTTTTTCTTTTCACCAATCCTACAAATCAGGCCCACCCATGTTGACTATCTGTCTTACTACTAAGACTGCCCTTGTCTTTGGGCCACTGTCGCAGGTGCCTGAGGGCCAAAGCACCTTACAGCTTTTTTGCTCATGATAGCAATCATGTTGTCTTAATTACTTTCTTCTTGCTAGGACAAAATACCCAACACCCATGAGTTAAAGGAGGAAAGATTTATTTCAGCTCACAGTTTCAGTCCATAGTCAGTGTGTTCCAAGGCAGGTTGGCATGGCAGAAGAGAAACAGTTCATGGTGTGGCAGGCAGGAGGCAAAGAGTTCCTTCTTTTCCTTTTTATTTCGACTGGGCCATAAATCTATGGGTTGGTGCCAACCACACCTAGGATAGGTCTTTTCTCTTCAGTAAATCCATCATCCACACCCAGAACTGTGCTAAACCGATCTGTGGGCTAATCCAGGAACACACACCCATGATCCAGCCACCTCCCAGAAGCCCCATCGGTGAGGATGTGAGGCTTTGGGGGGACATCTAGCTATAAGCCATAGTGCACATATACTTTGCTCTTATCAAAGAATTTAAGAATTTCCATTTGACCTCTGATGTTTGAGAATCTTATCACCCTGATTGATGCTGAGGAGCCCAGTCCCAAGGTGACGTTCTACTATCAGTCCCAGTTTACAGGAGACAGTTGCTGCTAGCGCATCTCAAAAAATGCCAGAATTTTCTTCATCAGAGTATTTCTTACTGCTTTAGTCAAAGTAACATCTTCTGTGCTTCCTCAGGAACATAGACAGATAGAGAGTTCTCTGATCTCACTAATAAAGTCATTTGACCCTTCCTTGATATTTTCCAAGATCATTTTATCCACTGTCTAATTTACTATATTACTTACTGTAGTACATCACTTTATCCAAGCTTCAAGGTGTCATCCCTGCAGCATGTTAGGGCTAAATCCAGATGTTCTCACCAGGGTGTTAAATCTTAAATCAAGGAAGAAGGCTACAATGTCAATTATTTCTCCCCATCCATCTTTGTTTTCAGTCTTCCCTTATCCAACCTCTCAAGATGTACTTCTACATGTTTTTCCTGCTTTCTGCCAATTTATGAGGTGTGATACTTAATTGTGGTGTCAATTTGAATATGAAATGTCTAGCCGATTGGTTTAGCGCAGCGCTAGGAGAGCCTGAAGGATGGATTTACTAAAGAGGGAAGACCCACCCCAGGTATGGGTGGCACCAACCAATAGGCTTGTAGCTTGGATGGAATAAAAAGGGAAAGAAGAAGGAAATCTCACTTCTGTTTCTTTGGAGGAGGTCTGGCCTTCATCAACACCTTTGGAAGTCCATCTCCAGCCTTTCAGCATAGACCCTTCAGCTTCCTGATACCGATTTGCATGGGAATCAGTGACCTCCAGGCCTTCAAAGTTTGACTAGATCTTCTGGCTACCCAGCACACAGATGGTGCTTTTGCATTCTTCCACACTTGACTCCATAGCTGGTCATTGTAAGCCTCCTTGTAAATCCTTTGTATATCATATAATGTATATTTTTATATTAAATCTGTTCCTCTAGTGAACTCTAACTGATACATGAGGACTTGCCAGTGTTTTGGTATTGAAGGAGCAGACAGTGTGCTTCCTGGATCAGGCTGTGCTGAGATGTGACTCTAGTTACTGGTAATGAAGAAGGTAGCATCAAGTCTCAAGAAAGACAAGCATCATTTCATGAAGCACCTGCCTCAGATGAGGCGTTTGCAGCATTACCACATAAGGGGAGCTAGTTTTACTGTTGGGCGAGGGAAATGGCTTTCTCTTTGAGCCTGGCTATTTCAGAAATCTGGGGCCTTATTGTTTTCAAACTAGTTTCCTCAAACCAGTATCAGGATCCTGTTCTTTATTAGTTTTCATTTGGGCAAGGAAGATTTGTTGGTGTTAAGCATTTGGTTGTCTTTGCAGTCCTGCCACCCTTAAAACGAAATTATCCTGCAACTGTAGAATTTGAAGGCGCCTCAGAACATTGCCAAGCAGGCTTAAAAAACTGTTGCTTACTTGACATGGGACTATCTGTGGCAAATGATGTTGAGAGCCAAATGGCGAGAAAGTGATGAACCAGAGTCTGGAAAGCAATGCAAGCCTTAGGAAAGATAGGCCATGAAGAAGCAGAGGGACCGTCAAGATCACTTCCCAGGGCTCTGTGAAGTCTGAGTGTGATGGACATTGTAATTTGAATGATGTTCCTATATTCTGTCTTTTTTCCCGTGAACACAACAGTAACCTTTGTTAACTGGAGCATCCTGTTCCATTTACTGAAAGAGCTCTTTATCTCATTGGTATATTTTCCAATCATGCTTAAGATAGTACTAAAAGAGTTTGCTTTAAGCATTACCTTTTCAAAGTTTATTTGAAGGGAGCTACTTCCCTTATGGAAAAAGTATGTCATCAATTGCTTAAAATCCCGGGGATAGCTTCTCTGTGTTGATCTGGCTGCAGATTTGCTCTTTCTTGCTCTAATCTGAGTATTCTATGGTCTGATCAGCTGCATCTGTATCCTAACTGTGTTTTGTGTTTTTTCCACTCTAACGATTAAAACAAGTCTTGAAAATCAGCGACTTTTGTTGAGAAGAGTACTTTCAGATGAAGTCTTAGTGGAAATGGCTCCCAAAGGGCAAGAACACGATTATGTCTGGAGACTTTCTGTGTGACTTCTCAAAAGCCCTCTGCTGTAGCACCTTGGGCTTTGCTGTTAAGCAATCTCTCCAATATCTAGGTGGATAGGACCACAATTTTAAATGGTAACAAGGGTAGTGCAATGGAAGGAATTTTTGCTTTTGTGGTAACCATACGAGGAATCAGATTCAGGGCTTTGCACATGGTAGGCAAGCACTCTGCCATGGAGCTACACCTCCAGCGCCTCCTTTTAAAAACATATCTCTAAGGAAGGTACTTTGGACAACATTGAGAAGGGTTGAGCAAGGACAAAAGTTTTATCTGGCCTGTAGGGAAAGACTGTCCAACATGGATTGAGGGGAGAAGCTTAGATTTACATTGGTGAGAAATACTAGGCGGTCTCAGTTGATCACAAACTTGATATGAGCTTAAAGTGTGACATACTTCCCAAGAATTTAATAAAATTTGTACTGAATTAATATTAATTAATTAAAGATAAGGAAGGTCACTGTCCAGCTAGGCACTGCATTGATCCATTTGCATGTGTGCCAGTGGATTCCACAGCGATTCAAGGATCCATGATGAGCCACACACCCCGGATACCAAATCTCTTCAAATGAAGCCAGGGCATTCCATTTCTTCCACCCACTTAACTGTTCTGCCAAAAAATGTATTGATGATCTCTGTGTGGCTGGAACAGTGCTAGAGAGACAAAGATGCATAGATTGATTTTTTTTGTTTGTTTGTTTCAAGGCATTCACAGTCCAAAAGGACTGACATCAAAATAAATAGACTACTACCATTCAGTACTAGAATTCAGTATTATAAGGTCTGTCTGCACAGATTACCAAGGAACTAGAATAGGGAATGCCTGCCTCTTCCTGAAAGAGTCAGAAACATTTTTCCTAGAGTTATTCTTATTGCGGGACTTAGATGATCAAAAAGCTAATCATATATTAAGTGCACATGATTGGGGAAAGACGTTTAGGCACAGTGAAGAGTTGAGGCAAATGCTCAGTGACATGAGAGCATGTATTAGGAGAGAGTAAGTGGTTTTGTGAGGCAGGGCTATAGGATGCAAGAGGGAGAAGGGAGAAGTCTAGAAAGATAACAAGACTAGAAAGATAAGGACCAGCTCACAAAAGGACCTTTACAGCCCTGGAAGAAATCTAGATTTTATTCTGTAAGAAATGGAGACTACTAAAGGTGCACTTTGGCAAGAGTGTGGAGAGAGAATTGGGTCAGGACAAGCCTGGAGGCAAGGGGACCAGTGAGAAAGCGGTTGCAATAGTGTGCATGAGACATGATGCAAACCTGAACTGAGCTCATCGTGATGGGGGAAGGAGGAGAGAATTGATGGTCAGGACAATGAAGCAACTCAGATGTGCTAATTAGCCTTTCCAGAACACAGTAGCTAACGTTTCGTGTAGCCACTGATACTTTATTTCCCCTTTCTACCAGCACTTTTCACCATCCAACATATCCTATGTTTTACTATTTTATCTTGATTATTGTCCTTCTTCCCCTCTGGAAGGTAAGCAAGCCCCACGAAAGACAGTGGGTTTTGTTTGTTTGCTTTATACTTATATCCTCCATGCACAACACAAAATAGACACACAAGTGTGGACTCATTGGTAGAAGGGGGTACACTCATCTTGTGTTGCTCCAGAGGGTAAAATTTACCTAATAAATACTGACAGATTTCTCTGTAAGATCAGGAATAAGTCAAGAATGCCTTTCCATTCAACATTGTACTGGAGTTCTAGACAGTGTAAGAAGGCAAGAAAAACAAGTCAAAGGCACTTGAGTTGAAAGGGAAAAGCAAAACTGTTTTCATTTGCATATCGTGCAATGGTGCCTTGGTTCTCGAACTTAATTTGTTCCATGATTCTGGGAAGGTGGTTGTGTTCCTGTTTGTCACCCAGTGCAGTCACTAATAGAAGCAAAATCTTGCTGAAAGCTTCTGTTTGCAAACCAAATTGTTCATGAACTTAGTATTACTGTATGTAGAAAATCGTACAGGATCCACACTAATTCCAGTAGAATAAGTGAGCTTAGTGATGTTGCAGAGTACAAGATCAGTGTATTTGATTCTGTTTCTATTTACTAACATAAAACACTACACCATTTACAACATAGAAATGTGAAATATTTAGGGATAAATCTGATAAAGGAATGTAAGGTCTATACATTGAAAATTACAAAACATTGTTGAGAGGAATTTTAATAAAGCCTAAATAAATGGAGAGATAGACTGTGTTCACAGGTGGGAAAACGAAGCATTATTAAGCTGTCAGCTTTTCCCCAAAAGTAGGTTTCTTGTAGGTAGCATATTAAGTTGGATCTTATCTATATTCACTCTACCAAGCCCTGCCTATTAATTTTGGTATTTGGATCGTTTATTGTGATTATTGACATGGTTAGAATTGTCTATCATTTTACTTTTTTGTTTTCCACTTCCCTCCTCTGTTACTTGTTCTGTGTTTCTCCTCTTTCTGTCTTCTTTCAGGTTGAGTATTTCAAATGATTTCATTGCATGCTCTTTGTTGTCTTCTTATGTAAAATTCTTTGTTTCGTTATTCTGTGCATCATATGTAGTTTAAGAAACGAATGTATTTTTCTCCCTTCCTAGGCTTGTGCTATTTTTGTAGCACATTTTCTTTTAAATACATTGTAAATCTTACCCCACTATTATTTTCATTCAAATAGACACTTTCAAATAGATTTAAATAATAAGAAAAATGTGTTACATCTTTACCTATGTTACAACCATTTCTATTTTACTCATTTATCATGTAGATCCAAATTCCCATCTGGTATCATTTTCCTTCTGCCTGAAGGACATCCTTAAGTATTTTCTTCTAACTTTGATCTTCTGATGATAAATTTTCTCTTCTTTTGTGTGTCTGAAAGGTTCTTATTTTGTTTTCATTCCAGAAAGAGATATTCACTGGGTGTAGAATTTAAGGCTGATAGTTGTTTTTATCTTTAAATGTATTGTTTGGTATATAATGAACCCATAAACTAGACCCCTCATAAAAGACCCAATTAAAAACCAGGAAATTGAAGTGAACAGACACTTCTCAGAAGAAGAGGTACAAATGGCCAGTAAATACATGAAAAAAAAAGTTCAACATCTTTGGCCATAAGAAAAATGCAATTAAAACAACACTGAAATTCTACTTTACTCCAGAAAGAATGGCTATCACCAAGAAATCAAATAATAACAACTGTTGGCAAGCCTGCAGGGGCGAAAAAAACACTTCTCCATTGTTGGTGGGAAGGTAAACTGGTACAACCACTATGGAAATCAGCATGGAGATTTCTCAAAAACTAAAACTAAAAGTTGCATTTGACCCAGCTGTTCTCCTAGGTATCTTTCTGAAAGAGTTAAAGACATCACATTATGTGATACGTGCATATCCATGTTTACACAGCACGATTCATAATAGCTAAATCTTGGACCCAGCCTACATGTGCATCAACAGAAGGGAAAAGAAAAGGTGGCATTTATATGCAATGGATTACTACTCTGCCATAAAGAAGTATGAGTCATTTGTAGGAAAATGGATGCACCTTGAGACCATAATATTAAGGGAAACAAATCAGACACACAAGCTTAAATATCACATGGTTTCTCTTATATGAGAAATCCAAATATAAATAAAGAGCAAAATAAAACATGGATAGGTGATTGATTCTTTCAAGTAGAAGGGAATCGAGAAATGGAGGGAGGGGGCTGGAGAGGAGCAAAGGGGATGAAGAAGGAATTGAAATGTGTTACGTGCATGTGGCAACTCCCCACAAAAAGTGTAATAATTATGTAATGGAAACATGTACTAATAAAAAAATGACAACTGAATAAAATATAGATACTGCTCCATTGTCACGTCACTTACATTATTCCCGATAATGTCACCATTTTGCCTTTTGCTCCTCTGAACATGAGGTATCTTTTGGCAATAGCTGCCTTTTCTTTATTCAGGTTTTGAACAACTAGATGATCGTGTTCCTTGGTTTAATTTTCTTTATGGTTCCTCTGCTTGAAACTCTCTGTTCTCTCGGATGCCAGCTGCATGACTGTTGGGTCACTTGAAGTTGTTCCATGGTCAGTGAGTCTTTGTTCTTTTTATTTTCATTCATTTTCTCTCTGTATTTCCATGGGGATAATGTCGCCTTCTTTATTTTGAAGTTTCTTAATTTTTTTTTTCCTGCAATGTCTAATCTGCCACTAGTTCCATCTGGTGTAATTTTTATCTTAGAAATTGAGGTTTCATCACAAGGAGCTAATTTGGGCATTCAGAATGTGTGTATTCACTCATCAAACCACATGTAAGTCATAGTAATTGTGTGAATGTCCTTGTCCGTTAATTCTAGCATCTATTTCAGTTCTGGATTGGTTTTGGCTGGGTGCTTTTCATTATTGGTCATAATTTCCTGCCTGTTGCATATCTGGTAATTTTTTTTTACTGAATCCCATATTTTGTTGGGTACTGGCTATTTTTGTATTCCTATAAATATTCTTGAGCTTTGTTCTGGGATGCAGTTAAGTTGCTCATAAACAATTTGCTCCTTTTGGGTCTTGTTTTTAAGATTTGTTAGATGAAATCCAGAGCTGTGTTTAGTCTAGGATGAATTATTTTTCACTACTGGGAAAGGAGTGTTCTGAGTACTCTACCCAATGCTGCACAAATTAGGAAGTGTTTCGGTCTGACTGGTGGTAACGGGCCCAGGCCTCGGTCCCGGTCCCTGTAATTTGGGTGGGAGGTGGGCAATACCTCCTCACTGAGTAATTTTCTCATATGGTTCCCTGGCCAATACTTTGCTGAGTATTTAAGGGGGACCCTGCTGAAGAGCTCTGGTGCTACTTCTCTGGGAAGTGTTCTCCTCTTCAGTACTCTGTCCTGCAAACTCTAACTTTCGATCTCCGCGAGTCTCATTTCTAGAGTGTACTGGACTCTTTCACCCGGATTCCCTGTGTGGGGCGCCTGAGAACTCTCAGTGAGCTTACAGAGCCTGTTTTGAAGGGCAAGTATTTGTTTCCTGCCTCTCAGGAATCACTGTTTTTGTTGCCTGACATCCAGTGTCTTGAAAACTGTTGTTTCCTATATTTTGTTCACTATTTTGGTTATTCCAGGAAGGAAAATAAGTTTGGTCCTTGATATTTCATCTTAGCCTGTGGTGGAGGTATCAAAAAGATCTAACACTACATGTGACCTTTTCTCTGCAGAACATGTCTTAGGGATCCCACTCTTTGCAAAGATCTTGAGTACGGCAAGCAAGCTGAATTTATCCTTGTAAGCCCAGGTGACTGGCACACGACTTTGCTCTAGTAGGTGCTTGGTAAATGAATGGCTGGTAAATTGAATTACAGAAGGACAAGCAGGTGAAGTTTTCACAAAGGGATACTTTTTGTCTAACACAAAACAGAAATATCTAACGGAGAGTTCATAATGGAAACTGAAAAGAAGCAGCTCTTTTTCCATCATGGAAAACATATGAGCAGATGAGGATGCTAAGTTGCAAGGAATCTGCACTCTGTAGTTTTAAGACAGCATCAGTTTGGTGCTACTTTTTCTTTAACACCCTTCAATCTTACTCTGCCAAATGTGAGACATTATAAAAATTATTATTAGGGAGTCTCTAGATTAATTACAAATGATTCTCTTTTTAGGTTAATTATAAAATGTTTATTTCCCTCAAAACTTTTCTACAATTGCATTCCCTATTATCCGCAGAACATCAATTTACAAGGAAGTCCGGAAATGATTATCCCGAATTGACCACTTATCCTGGGGTGTAAAGGATTTCTTTAAATCATGCACAACCACAGAACCAAGCAGAAAGCACAAGCCGCTCAGTGCAAGACAACATCCTTTCTCTCCAGCTCTGCCACCTCGGGATACATGTGAAGTTTAAAACATCCAATTATTAGTTTTTTTAATGTGGATTTTGAAAAGGAGGCAGAAACAAAGACTGTGAAACAACTGTAGGACTCAGATAACATGGGTTGTTTCCACTGCAGAGGGAAGGATAGAATTGGAACTGTTCTGGAGCACAGGTTAAAACAGCAATGGAGGGGGCATCCCCAAGGCCCTGCTGATCTGAGGAACTGAGGCAAGTCTTGACTCACACCAGAAAAACAGGGCTCAGGGGAGCCAGACAGTTTCCAAGGTAAATACAATACAATCAGTCCTACAACCTCAGTGCATATATCAGAGTTTCTGGATACTGGAGTTCTAGATAATCCGGGGTTTGCGGTGTAAACGAACGTGGAATGCTGGGAGCAGAGGATTGGGTTGGCCAAGTATAAGGAGAGCTGGATCTAGAACCATGCTCTATGTGGTTTCAGATGATTGAATTGCCAAAATTCGGCCACATATGATGGTAAATGGTATAGAAAATGCTGGGTAATTAAATAACCTATCGAGCCCAACTCATCAAATGACAAAATGAGTTGTAGTTCACGACGGAGGGGCAAGGCAGGACAGAGTAAAAGCTATAAAGGGTAAAGCTAGACCATCCTACTGTTATGTAGGGCAGGGAAAAAGACATGAAGGCCAAGAGAGGAAGCAGCTGAAGGGCTTTCTCAGGGTGTAAGATCTAGTGCTTAGGTTTTCTTGCACCTCCTTAGCACAATGGAAATTGCAAGGAAAGTAAAGAGCTAAACCAGCCTGAATTTTTGAATGGGAATGAGGTAGGAGAGAGGTGTGGCTAAAACTGGCTGGGAAAGTAGGCCTGACCTGTTAATTACAAAATCCCAAACAGACTGCAACTTCTCCAGAGAAAGCCCAGACCCAACTTCAGCCTGAGGTGTGAAATTCTAACACGGCCTTTCAGTACTCAAATGTAAAAGTTCCCACGGGAGTAGAAGTTCTCACGGGTTTTCTTGAGATTTAGAGAGCGTAAAGAGACCCATTAAAGAGACAGACAGAGCTATCATATCTTTTCATGGTAACCCATACCACGTCTCTTAGGCGTGGTACATATTTTTACTTTCTTTTTATTGTTATTTTCCTTTTTCTTTGTTTGGCCTGAACGCACTCTGCGTAGCCAGGGTCTCCCAAACTCCATTTGCCCTTTTAAATAAACTTTATCATCGCTTTTGGCCCATTTCATTCAATTCTTTGTTCCAAGCGGGAAGGACCTGGAATTTTAACTCCAGAAGGAGTGGTGAGCGTTAATTTGGAATCCAGTTAAGAGCAGCCAGCTTACACAGTGCCACCAGCACCTCCACCTCCTCCTCACCCTGTTCCTCTTCTGTCTCCAAGGTCGCAAGGGTTTTACTATCCGGATAGGAGCCCCAGGGCTTGAGACTCAGGGAAGTAGAAGCTGGGTACTGCTAGTGGGAAGCAAAAGTAGTTGAAGGAATTAAAAGTGTTGGAAGAGAAGGACAAGTAATGCATGATGAGTCTATCCAAGAGGAAAAAAGGAGAACATTTTTGATCAAACCAGAACATGGACGAGGAATAGGTAGGCTCCATTTTGCTTACTACCTCTATAGTGTGGTATTTCTCCCATGGGTTGAAGGCAGTGGGACTGGAAGGTAATTTTTGTCGGAAAAGTACCACCCCCTTTTAAACTGCCTTTCCATATTCTGAACACGTCTAGAGAAAGCCTCAGTTTGGGGCCAATTTTCCTTTAACACCTCTCAACTATTTCCTAATCTTCCCCACCCACTTTCCTTAAATAGTGAACAGGCTTCAGTTTAGAGCCCAGTAGGTAGGTTACTGTCCTCAGCTGAAATTCAGTGCTTTGTTTTCATTATATTAATTTCTACTGAGGGAAAATGATCTGGTTTTCAACTTACAGTCGCTATAGTTTTCTTTCAAATAAAATTCGAAGAAAGAATTTATTGTATTGAAGCTCAAACCAGGTGGTTTGAAACTAATTTTCAAACAGAATTCATCACTGATATTAATGTCAAGAAAACAGCAAGATGGTATGGGGAAAATACAACCTCGTTTGGGAATCAGGAATCTGCCATGGACGCTGAGTGGGATTTGGGATCATAGTGATTTCATCTTCATTTTTACTAATTAATATAACTGTTAGCCAGGACATAGCTTGAGACAGCCAAAGTTTTTAACTGTTAATTTACTAAAGTTCTAGTCAGAGACAAAGACATACGTGCCAATTTAACAGACATAGGAGCTGGGAAATATGAAAGGTTGTATGAAGACCCTCATCTCAAATGGGGCTTGTGGATGCCAACTATTGGACTGGATTATTTATAAGGAAACTTCCAGTTCTAAAATGTGGTGCCAAGAATGCAGTCTGAGGCCAGTAAAGCAGTAATCTGATAGGGAAGAACCATCAGAGATAATCACATTAAAATCTCATTCTTCTTATCTCTACCTCACCTAACAAGTAGGTAGCCTGGAATGAATCTACTTGAAATAGAGGTCAGGTGCCAAACATAACGATTTCCCTTGTCACCTAAATCCTTCTTTCTTAAGATTTCCTCAGCAAAAGTTTTACTACGCTTCTTTTTAAGGCCATGGGCTGGAGGCACACACTGGTGGGCTTCTTTTGGCCTTGAGCATCTCCCAGTTGGCCTGCTCGGAGTTTCCTCCCCATCTGTAGCAGCCCCAGGAGATCAGCACTTCTCTGCATACTGGAGAAAACAGCAGGATTTAGAATAGGAGCTGAGAGACTGACAGCCTGGGTTCAAATTTTAACTCCCCTGAGAGCCTCCGTTTTATTTAAATTTTCACATTCACTGAGCACAATGACTCAGTGAAGTAGGTTCAGTGTCAGGGCAGCGGCTGCTAAGTTTGAACTTTTGTGTGAATCTGAAAAGCACTGAGCCTCCTTCCTCAAACCAAATTACACCTGCTGTGGGCCCATGAAGCACAAATAGACACCCTTTCCTCAGGACCTAAGCAATTTCCCAGCCTGGAGCCTGGCAGGCAGGGCGAGGAGAGAATTTTAGCGCCATTTGCCCTGCACCAGGTACTCTTTTTCTTTCCTTTTCTTTTCCTTTTTGAAGTGCTGGGGAAGGACCTAACCAACCAATTCATATAGTAGCCCTGACAATCTCCACCATTTCACAGCCATGGCAGATAAATATTTGTGTCTAAAAAGATCACCCTGAATTTTGAAGAAAAAATAGATTGGGGAAGATGTGGTTGGAAGCAGGGAGTTGTGGGAAACCTATGCAGCCAGGTGCCAGGGGAGAGATGACCTCCCGGGACATCAGGTGAAGGGCAGGCAGCAGGGACTGTGAGAGGCGGGCCAGTTCCTAGGATGTTAAGGGAACAAAGTTGACAGGTCTAGGGGCTGCCACAGGGACTCAAGATGATGAAGACAATGATGACAGATATTAACATTAATGACTGAGGGCTTATATGAGGTGTGATCAGAAAATATGGTGTGCGTTTAAATAAAAAAAGTACTACAATAAAAGATGTTGCTGCTCATTCCTCTCAAAATACTTCTCCTTGCTTCAAATGCACTTACCCCATTGTTCTTGTCACTTTCTGAATGACACTTCTGGAAGCAGTTCTAGAAGTCCTTTTCGTGTCCTATTCTCTTTTGCCTACCTTGATGTCCTGAATTGATTCCAAACATTTACCTTTCATGGTCATTTTGACTTTGGGGAAGAGCCAGAATTTGCACAGAATTTGCACAGGGCCAGATCTGGTGTGGATGAAGATACACCATAATATTTTTACAAGTCTACCTTTCCAGGGGATGGAGTTCAGCAGCAGCATTCGCTATATTTTTATCACACCTTAGAAAGATGCTCATGAAAGAAGACTTTCAGAACTACTGCAGAATGTGGCAAGAATGAAGGATGAGTATGTTCCAAGTGAAGGGGAGTATTCTGAGGGGGATTCATAGCAATGTGTCTTTTGCTGCAATCATTTTTTAAAAAGTTTAAACATCACCATGTTTTCTGATCACACTTTTTGTGTACCAGACAGTAAGTTATTTCTATAAGTTTTTGAGCCAGAAAAATCGACATTTCATTCCTACATGGTTGCTCTGAGGATTAGCGATAACATAAATGCTCCTTCATCAATGATAAATACGGGTATAATTATTATTGAGCTGCCAATATTTTAAATTCCTCTGTTAGCTGTGCCGCCCTAGTTTGTGGGCGTGGGCACTGTTGGGGTGGTGGGACAAAGTGAAGACAGTGCTTTTATCACTTAGTGGGCATCAGATTGGATCCCTCCTATAACTTCTGAAGGCTGCACATACTCAGTCTCCTCTCTGTTTTATTGGTCTGGAGTAGCAGTCTTGGTGTACATGTTTTAAAAGCTCCCCAAATAGTGAGAGTTGAGAAACACTGAGTTAAAAGAAGAGTCTTTGGAATCAGATAAATCAAGGTGAAATCCTGGCTTGCTTTTCACAGTGTGATTTCCCTTGTCTAAGCCTCAGATTTCCTGTTTGCAGAAGGAATCCTGAAATACTGTCTCAGGCCTTTGAGATTGAGTGAGGATTAAATGAAGTGTTGTATGTACTCGGGGACCTCTGGGGACATCTCTGTTCATTCGTAGCTTAGCATCGTGGATGGCCGCTCCTGTGGGTACAATAGTGTGACTGTCATGACCATGGGACCAGGAAGCAAAGGGACCTACCAGGGCCACAGGGCAGCCCCAGGCCGAGGGCTTTACATCCATCAACTGTTTGGTTCTTGTCTAGAGTACCCTTGTTTCTTTCATAGATGCTGAACCCAGACCCAGGGAGGAACAATCTTCCCACAGGCACAAAGTGGAAGAGTTGGGATTTGAGTCCTGTTTTGTGCCTTTCTGGTACATACCACAAAACAAACACAGGTCATACCTTATTGTTCTCAAAAAAGACTTGTTACTTAAGTGATGTGGCCAGGGAGAGAAGCCCTTCCCTATGCTGCTTTGAACTGCAAGACTGAGACCCCACAGTGAAGGGAGAGGACAGTTAGCAGGAGCCTTTCAGACTGAAGCTCTGTGTTCTGGTGGGCGAGGGACAGACATGCGGGCAGCAAAGATGGCAGGAGGCCAGGAGAAGAAGGGGAAAAGAGGCGAGAGCTACCGAGGTCTGGCTGAACAGAGAATCACATAGCTGGGACATGGCCAGGGCACTGAGCTGGACAACACGTGCCAGACAGTGAGTATTCTTACCTTTCCAGTAGAAGAAAAGTCATTCTACCATTTCCTTCAGTCGGACTGCCTCCTGCCCCTAAGATAAGGGCAGGAGTCCACTGTCTTCTGTATGACCCATTGGTTGGCCTGTCTGCCCAGCCTCCTGTTTTCTGGGACTTGTTCCCCTAGCCACATATTTATGGGCACAGCCGTGTTCATACAATGTCACCTCTGGTCTCTGGAGGATTCTGAGGGTTATCTATTAGAGAAAAAATAGCTCCTCTGGTTTGAGAGATTCTGGTTTTCTGTTTTTCATGTGTGTTTGCTTTTATTAGGGCAGGGAATTTGGTACTGGCTGGGCACAGCTGTATTTGGACACTGTGCTGGGGCCCAAGGACATCGCAAACCACTACCTGGGAATGCCAATTTCTCATAAATAATTATAAATCAACTCTAGCAGCTTCCTTGCTAAGTAAAAAAATTACATAATTCCTTCTGCACCACTGCATTAGGCAGATTTCTTTCTTTTTTTTTTTTTTTCTTTTTCTGAATGTACAGTAAATCCCAAGTGGTTTAGGCCATGGTGCTTTTCCTTAAACACAACATGAAATTGCTACCAAATTTAAATAAAAAAATAAATTCTATGTCGTGCTAGGAGATTCTCCTGCCAAAAACCCTCACACAATTAACACACTAGCAGAATGTGTTGCTAATTTCATGCCACTGAAGTCTTTTCTGCTTCAGAATATAGAAACAAAATCAGGTCAGAGCTCCAATAATAACAAGATTTTGTTAAAATATACAGCCCTGTGTTGTAGATATGTTGTAGGCATGGGTGAAAAGTAGAATCACAGTGATGCATGAAATAGCTTACTCCTGCAAATAGAACTGGAAGAACTTGCTTCTCCAGAGAGGGAGGGAAGGAGGGGGAGAAGAGGAGAGAGAGAGAGAGAGAGAGAGAGAGAGAGAGAGAGAGAGAGTGAGTGAGTTAGAGTTCAGCCCAAGTCCAGAAGTCCAGAAGTGCTTGGTTCTGGGGGAAAAGCTTCATTACCAATGTCCCTCGAAATACTTTGAAAGAAGGAAGGCAAACACGAGGCAAAGAAACTAAGGAAACACAAAATTAAAAAATCCAGAATTCTGACTCCCCTAGTTTTCTCTAAAGCTCCTTTTTTCTTCTGGCTTAGCCTCCTTACTCAGGCCTGGTCTTTATCATAACAAAACCCACAATAATGAAAATATTTTGGCAGCATTCAGGGCCTTTCACATCATGACCCTGACCTCTAAATCAATTTTCTTTATTCTTCACCTGGCCTTGGCATCCATTCTCCCTGGTGTTCAATATTAGTTACAAATCCTGAATTCCCCAAGACCTTGCGTCCACCCCTGAGCTGCCAAGTAGACCACACTGCAGAAGCCCTGGAAGAGAGGAAGGGGGAGAGAGAGAGAGAGAGAGAGAGAGAGAGAGAGAGAGAGAGAGAGAGAGAGAGAGAAGGCTTCTTGACAAAGAGAAGTAATAACGAGATAAACAAGCCTGGCGCGTTCTATAGGAGTCTCATTTGCACCAAATGCCATTAGCCCCATTATTTACGCGGACAACGGAGGCGGCGGCAGCCTTGGCTCCCCGCTTGCTTGCGTCGGGCGCTGTGGATAACACCATGCATCACCAGGCGGCCGGGCGCCTCGCTTAAATAGTGATATGTAAGGGAGAGCATGTTACATTTCATCCATCACCCGTGGGCTCGCAGAGTGCAGACGCTGGAAAAATTGTGCACATTTCTTCGTGGCTGCCTGCATTAATACTAGAAAGGGAGTGAACTGAAAAGAGAAAGTGCCAATTTCAGCACACATGTGAAGAAGAGAAGCGAAGAATAGGAGGCAAAGAAAGCATCTCCCGGACAGAGATGCGGAGCAGGCTGGGGGAGGTGTTTTAAAGGAGAAGCCCGCTTGTCAGAACGTGGAGAATTAGGACCCACTGAGACAAGTGGGTGGGGTGGGGGTCAGCACACATTTCAGAGAAGTTAGCTGGTGGGGACTATTTTTCTGCACTTTAGTTTTCTCTCAAGGGTAACTATAGGGGAGGAGCAGGGGAAAGTGAATTGAAGCCCCTCGAATAATCAGGGATGGTCCGAGGACCCCACGCAGGCCCGTTCCATGGGGCCGGGGTGGGAAGCCTCTCCGCTGCTGACGGCGCCCTGACGGCCAGTGTGGGGGTCAGAGTGGCGGCCTGTGAAGCAATGGTGCACAGGGCATCACCTCTGCTTGGCCGGGAGGCAGGGTCTGTGGCCATCCGGGCCCGCTGCTGCGGGGAGACGGGCGGCTGGGCAGGACGGCAGGGACAGGCCGGATCCCAATGCTGTGCTGGCCACTAAGAATGGCGGTCAGGGGCGTGGTGGAAACGACAGACCAGCTTTCCTCAGGATTGAAAGTGCCAGGAGCTCAGCAGCAGTGGGAACAGCCGGCCCAGTGCAAGTGGGGGACTCTTCTGTGAAATCGGAATGTTTATGAAGTCAGAATGACCCAGTGCATCCAAAAGTGTTTGTACATCATTGTTTTCAATTGTAGATTCTGATAGGAATCCACATGTTCTTCTTCATGCTCTTCTTCATGTTCTTCTTTTAGACTTTTTCCCATCCTGGTGCTGGCCCTGGAAAACCTAAATTGAACCAGATCTTCTCTCAGTACCCACAGTAGAGGGCAGCTAGTCACAAGTCAGGAGCTCTAGAGTGAAGATGAAAACGGAGAGAATTCTTTGAACTCCTGTTCTTGTTTACCTCTCAAAGGTACCCCAAACTGGTGTGTGTGTGCGCGTGTGTGCGTGCGTGTGTGTTATGAAGGAAAATGGGAAGTTCAGGAAGAAGTAGCAACCAGTTTACTCTGTAGCTGCAGACGCACTTGGACATACTGCAGTTTGCAAAGCATTATAGAAGAGATGGCTATTGTGAAGTGATGAAAAATAGACTTCCCTGGTTGTAACCACCTTGTAATAAAACACTGTGTCATATTCATTCTGGTGCTGTCAGAATACAGCATAGCACCAGTCACATAGCAGGTGCTCAATAAATATTTGCTGAATTGAAAGTTGTTGATAGCATTCTGCCCTTACCCTCCCCTTCAGATACCCTGTGGCACAGTGCAGAGTCCAGCGCGAGGGGAGGGAAAATCTCCTCCAGCAGTGTGACAGTGCCCTTCTGGGGAGGACACAGCAGGCCAGGGACTGGCTCTGCGTCTAGATCCTGGGCTCACCTCCACTCACCGAGCCACTGAGTTGGGATGATCTTAGGATCTACCTTCTCTGAACCTTCTCTGGACCTTAATGTCCTTTCTTGGCAGAAGGAAGCTTAGCTACTACCCTCTCAAAGGTCTAGTTTAAAGATTCTACAGCTCATTTCTACCCAGCCTCTGTAGGATGATGATGAAGGGTGGAGAAGAGAGATAAATATCTCTCTTGTCTTTGTGGCGCTTCCCCAGCTGGAAAGGCAGAGCATGCCTGGGAGAGTCTCCACCTGAGAGACAGTGCACCAGTGCACATCCTCTTTGGGGAAGAAAAACCTTTGAACTGAGAATGTAGAGTAACGCATGATGAAAAACATCGCCGGTTACCTTATCAGGAGCTCACCTACCTTATATTATTCACAAAGTAGTCCATGATAATTCGTTTCCCACCCAAGGAACCATTTTCTAACTAATTTATCCTCAATAATGCCTAACTTACTCATCCTCAGTAATGAAACCCTGGTCAAAGTTGGGTAGACTGATCTTAAATCAGTGTCTCAGTTACTTTTCTCCCATTGCTGGGACAAAATACCCAACACCCAAAGTTAGGTGAAGAGAGGTTTATTTAGCTCACAGTTTGTAGAGGTTTCAGTCCACAGTCAGCTGGGTCCGAGGCAGGGTGGCACGGCAGACAGGCAGAAGGCAGCCAGGTAAGCAAGGGATGAAAGCAAGGGGACTAACCAGCTCCTTCCTGTGTCTTGTATTTTATCCAGGATACCTGGCTTTAGGGCGGGCAGTACTCCCACCCTTAATCCTAATACCCTTAATCCTAGCGTCACATCCTTGGTCCCAGCAGAACCATGCCAAACCGATCAGCAGACTAATTTAGTAATCACACCACTCTAGATCCAGCTACTTCTTACCACATGAGGCTTGGGGGGACATCTAGACACAAACCATAACAGTCAGTAATACATAAAAAGTTTTCGTTGTTAAGATGCATTACTAAAATGACCCAGATTTTAGGGCCAAATCCTCAAGCACAGGAAATGAAAGGTAAGTTATGATTTTATGATTTCAGATTTGAAACACCAGGCAGAAATGCACACTTCTATTTTGTTCCATAAGAAGTGAAGTTGGTGATTCTTAAAATGACCGTGTAGAATTTTTCACTTGAAGAAATTCCAAGCTTATAAAAATAGATAAACTAGTTATGTCTTTTAAAAAGTAATAAATTAATTTACTTGTTGAGATGGGGATCTTGTTATATTGGCCTCTTCCTCCCTCAGCCTTTGGAGTAGCTAGAACAACAGGTGCCTATAGCACCTGGCCATGTTTTTAATTATAAAAGGATGTGTTTTCTGTAAGAATTTAAATTATTATTTACTCCCCATTTCCCACAAAAATCCAAATGTCACTATATAAGACATTTGAATATTGATGTGATAAATTGAATTTTGACATAAATAAAGCATGGAGCACTTGCATATTCTTGATTTAAGATCTCTTTTCTGAAGTACAGAAACTTTGAACTTCTATCATATTTACTCACTCATGTATTCATCCGATGACTGTTGACCAAATCCCATTATCTGGCTGGCGTGGTGCTGGTCCTGGGGATAGACGCTGACCCCTAACATGTCTCTTTTTTCATTTTCATGGCTTCCATCCTTTCTGTGTTCTAGGGTCTGGGGGAAATGACAGATCTGACTGACTAGAGAAGGGACTAATTATGAGGTATGAGCAAACTAAGTGGTATCCTCGAGAACTTTGATGTTGAAGTTATGGTAAAGCGTAAAACTAAACTCTAGGTTAGAGGTCGAGGAAATTTTATTCATGGAGATTGGCCCAAGCAGCAGTTCTCAAGTTTGGCCCTCCACCAGGGGCACTGAGATCACCTGTGAACCTATTCGAAAAGCAAATCCCTGGTGCCCAGGGCCTGACTTCCTAAATCAGAATCTCTGGGGATGGGGTTCAAGAAACTGTGTTTTAATCATGTCCAGGCAATATTCGTGTATGTTAAAGTATGAGAACCACTGACCTATGGTTCTTCAGGCTTCACTCAGCGAAACCCCCTTAAGAGTCTCCTTCCAAATTCTGGTAGGGTAACCAATTGAATGCTATCACTGCCAGGTGATATTGCCAATTTAATCTTCAAAAATCACATCTCCCAACCAAGTCATTTATGCAAAGTTTCAACTCAGAAAGAAAAATAGCAAATTCTCAGTGATAATCAAAAGGGAAAATATTTGGACAGGTAATTTTAGGAACTGGCTATGGATCACTATGTACAATAATGGAGTTGAGCAATTAGGTTTGGAAAGCTATAGCACAGAAAATAATTAACCCACAAAGTAATCATCTTGGAAGTCCCCAAGCTAATGATTAAAATAAACCTGAAACAAATGATTGTTTAACTTTTAAGATGTGCTTGTTTTAGCCACTGTGAACTTCAGGTGTTAGCCCCAGGGAATTTCTCCTGCCTGGTGAGACTGGCTCCAGGATGAGAGGGCACGTGTCCATTCTCCTGCCTGTCCTCCCCAGGGGGAGGCTGCTTCAGGCACTACAAAATGCCACTCCAGTTTGGGTCGAAGAGGTAGGCTGGACTGCTTGGCCTGCTCTGCGCAGAGGTGCAGCAAACCCCAGCATTAAGGCTGTAGCTGTGGTGAGCATCAGCCATATTGAATCCTGAGTAACCTTGGAGGCTGAGATGCACACTGCCTTGTTTTTATGCAGCTTGCTTTGCACTTTCATTGGGAGTTTATTATTGCAAAGCATGGCGCTCCCCTCCCCCACTTGCCTCTCCACCCAAAGAAGTGAATTAATAACTAGAAAACGAGACAGAAATGAGATCTAGAAGAGTCCTGGCTTCTGAATGTCACTGTGAGCCAACAGCGGCAGAGAGAAAATGTTCCTTTCCATCTTTATGTGCAGGGCTGTCTGTGCATTGACTTGTTTCCTGACACATGAGCCATGGCTTGAAAGGAATTCAGGCCCCAGCAAATTTTGCATTGCGCTTCAATGTGGCCTCTGGGATTGAATAAGGGCAAATCTATTATACTGTTGCCATGGAGACCCTGGCACAACTGCTGATAAAGAGTGTCTGATGTTTGGTAGGCCTCATAGCATGGTACATACCATTTAAAGGATGGGGTGTGTGTGTGTGTGTGTGTATGCACGTGTGTGTAGCCTGCATGTGTGAGTCTGCAAGAGAGCAAGTGTGCTTGTGTGTAGGGTGTGGGGGAGGTGAGTGGAGAAAGGGTGCTTTGGAAGAGGAAAGAGGTGAGGCTGGCTTGGCATATCGTGAAGGAATGTTCTGTATTTTTATAAAGAATTTGTAAATACTTTCTTGCCTCTAAAAATTAATCCTGCCTTCTAAGAATCCACATGCTAAACAGATGGGGGCAGCAGAAGATACACAGACTCTCCCCTTGGTCTAGCAAAATTAGTCTTTAATTCATCTGAAAGAGAATTAAGCTAATACAATAAAAGTGAAAACGCGCTCCTTTGCGCGCTGTGATGAATACCGCCTCCTTTCAGCTGTCTGCCTGAGGATCAATAGTGGGCCTGTAAGGACTGCCAGCATTTGCTAGAGTGGGCTAGCAAGATGATGGATTCTGATCATTAAAATGATTTTATAACCACAAAACAAAGAAGGCTGATCTTCTTTCATGTGCATAATCTCAGCTTTGCTGCTATTGCTCTGACTTCCTGTCCTGAATTTACTTCCTGTCTTGAAGGCAGATCTCACATTCCCCAGATTCCACCCTGCAAGTCCATTTCTGCCCCTCGGGCACCTGTACAGGGACCTTGTGTTCTTTCACTTGTGCCCTTCTGCCCATTTGCCCAGCATGGGGAAGGGATGGCCCTGGGCGCCCCTGCTTCAGCCTCCTGGATGGCCTCTCAGGCAGAATCATCTACAGCAGCAAGCCCGGGTAAGAGCAGCTCTAACGATGGGAGGCCGGGCAATCTGCGACAGTTGATAGGATTATTATTATTACAGAGCGCAAAAAGCTTCTGCTTTCTTTTCTGCTGCTTTGCAGACCTCATAAGGCCTCTCTGTGATTTCTGCATAGTTAATTTGTCAGTTTATAAATTACCACATTATGTTAACGCTGAATGCTTCAAAACACAAATATATGCACAGAGGGCTTGAATATTTGAAGTGTTTTAGTACTATGGGGAAATAATTTTGTTGTCAAGCTGTGGCAGATATAGAACTGCTAGGGGATACATGGCCATTTCATCAGGACTGTGTCGATGATGGCCTGTGAACATCCAAGGGGGAAAATCATCTTTTATCACTATTGTGTACCGTGCCGGTCCAGATGGGGGATAAAACATGCATGAGTTGCCCGCAGCTCTGAAAATAATTATACTCATTTGCCAGAAATGTAGAAAGTGCATCCAACCAAGTTACCACCCATCATAGTGACACTCCGTTTGCATACTGATGAAGTTTAAAGCCAGAGACAATGGTGTTGGTATCAATAGCTACGGTGGGGGGGCTGGGCACCACCAGTGCTGTAGGATTAATAGCGCCATCATTTTATATTATGCAGCGTTTCACTTATGCTGCATATCAAAAGACTCCTGCCTCTGAGGTTCACCTCGCTGTTTATAAGATTACAGTTTGCTTTAAGACTCCAAACATTAGCATGGATTCTTTGCAGGTTCCATAAATGAATGCAAAAATATCTGTGTTTGAGAGAGTGCCTAGAATATAATTATGGGTAAATATGTTTGGATGCCTTTATAAGTGCCTGCACATGTATACTATATGTGTTTGTGAGTGTGGGCGGGTGTGTACATACCCGCATACACAGGCGTGATTTTGGAAGGCTGCAGTGGAATATGAGAAGATAATATGCGCGTGCTAAGTCCCGGTGCTATTGCAGAGCCATTGATGAATGGCTTTTTTAAATGTAGAAAGAGAATGAATACAAGTGGGACCCAAGAGAATAATTCTTTATATTGCAATCAGCTCTGCTTATATGTACTTGCTTTAATCGTAGAAATCAGCAATAAAAAACATAGACGTGGTTATTTAATCCTTAGTAAGTAAAAGAGGATGTCTTATAATGGCCCTCTAAAATATTGTAAAATATTAAATTATTTTCATATACTTCTCATTTATAGATCACTGTAAAATAATCGGTGCCATCATTATGAGAAATTGACAGATTTCTTTAGTTTTTTAAATCAGCAAACATACACATATGAACCAAAAGGTACTTCCTATGTAACCCTGAATTCTCATAGGTGTTCCACAGTTTGAAAATAGGTCATTGTGATAGTGTCACTATGCTTATTTTTAAGTAATGATTTTAATTAAGCCCACTAAAAAGAAAATGATTCTATACTGCTCTTACATGGTCTGTACTCTGATGATTAGACAAGTGCAGTTTCCCGTTTTATTCTGGTGTCAAGGGGGCAAGGATCGCAATTTCCATCTCATCGTGGGAGAGAGATGCTATACTTCACTCTGCACAAGGATGCGGTATACTCGGAGGAAGGTTTTACACAGTCACGTTACAATTGGATAACCAAGGCCAAGGTATTATCTCAACAGACGGGGTTCAAAGACAAGAATGGAATGCAGGATATCACAGAATATTTTTATATGGTAACAAATATAGATTTCTCCAACTAACTGGGTCAGATAGGACCAACAGACTCCTTACAGGTCTTCCAGGAGCCAGTTGCCTTGGAATGGTGTTTGAGATGGGGCAGGTGCAGGCACTCGCCGGGACTCGACAGTGAGCAGCTAAGGGAGAGTGACAAGCAGGCTGGAAGGCAGGAGGGCTCTGGCGCAGGAGGTAGCAGGGCGTTCTCCTGGTAAGCGGAGCACAGAAAGAGGTGGGTCTTCCGAAAGGTGCTTCTGCTCCCCTTGTGTGGACTGTGATGAGAATACCTTCAGGGTTATGCTAACGGCCCCAGTCCTGAAACTGCCAAGATTCAAATTCTGCAGGGAAGTCCAGGGAATGCTAATTCAGTCAAAAACTACTGAGAAAAACAGGCGCTAAGTTTATTTAGAGTTCAATGAGAAATTAGACAAATTTTCTGTTTCTCAGAACTGTTATTGACCAGTTTTTACAAGCCAGAAATTTTTCCCAAGGTCTCAGGTCTCACAGGAAAAAGAATGAACAGATTATCAGGTGGATGTGGACACACACAATCATACGAGGGGCTTTGCCGAGGAGATAGAAGTGATAGTATTTAGAGAATGCTTTACATCATGGCATGTGTGCATGTATGATATTGATCATCTCTCTGTCTATGTCTATACACACATATGTGTGTACATATATATATACATATCCTTTAATTCTTTTAACAAATTAAAAGTAGATATTGCCATCCACTTTACAGTTAAATAAACTGAGGCCTATTAAGTTTTTTAACTTGCCCAAATCCACATAACTGATAAATTAGAGTGTTTTAAATGCAAGTTTTTCTGACTTCTAAGCTCACTGATTATAGCATACAGCATCCACTGACTTTCCTCTAAAAAAAGATGGAGTAGATAAAGTCCTTGCATTGAGGGAATAAAATGAAAGGAAATAAAAGACAGGATCTATCCATTAGTGATCTTGATAATAATGACAGTTGAATATTCAAATGCTGAGGATGTTTACATTGAAAAATTAATCAGTGTCTTTTGGCAATAACATACTTGGGGATAAATAAATACAGAATAATTTTCTCTGCATACTATAGGTCACGATGTGAGGTATCAGTGGGGAATGCAAACATTCTCTCTGTTTCTTTGCCCTACTGGCTTTTCATTATGTCAGAGAAGGTATTAAAAACAAAAAAGTAGCTCTTTTTTTTCCTCTTTCCCTTTTGTTCTCGAAGAATTCAGTCCTACTGTCTTTAAGAGATACAGAGTAAGGTTGGCATCTAGGCCAAAAGAAGGGGGGGAAGCCATGGTGGCCCAGAGGGGCTGGCAGAGCCCAAGTGGATGGAGTTTATAGAGTAGCAGGGCCACTTGACAGAGGATATCAGAGCCCAGACAAAGTAACCCATGCGTGCACGCAGGGAACTGGTGCCTTGTGAGAAGTTAGGGCCCAAGCTGAGGAAGGGCTCTGTAGAAGGGGCAGTGTGGTGTGGAAGTCGGAGTCTAAGCAGAATGAAGTGGGCATCCTTGTGTGAAGGCCACCTAGGATGGAACATCAGAGACCACCTGGTGCTTGGAGGTTGTCCCAGCATAGACGTGGTGGTAGATAAGGTGACGGTGTTCTCCTAGTGAGGAGATGGTGGTGAAAGTAGTAGTCTGGTTACACACAGCAGTGTTAATCAAAGAAGGAAATCTATTAAGGATAATGTAAGTCAGATTATTCGTGGTTAGAGAACAGAGTTTCTAATGTGGAAAGGAAAAAACCAGGGCAAAGTTTGTGGTGTTGGTTTAGAGTTAAATACCTCAGTGTGACTCACAGTTTTAAAAAAATATATCGTATACTTGGGTACGTATATATGATACATAGAGCTATATATGGATACAGAAACAAATAGAGACATAACATATTCCTCAGCTCTATCTGTTGTGAGGCCCAGAAACAATAATTCAATAATGATGAGCACACCTAGTGCCCAATCTTGGTTTCTAGTCTCATTCCCCACTAAAAGAAGGCAGGAGTCTGGAAAAGTGAGCATTCCTGGGTGGGGCATAGAAATGACAAGATAAGCCTAGAGCATCTCATTTTGGAGAAAGGTCAACTGAGGCACAGAGGCTAAGTAACTTGCCCAAATCAGACATCCACCAAAATAAGGAGGAGACAACTGTAAAGACCGAGAAGGAAAAAAACACGAAAATCTGTAAGGGTTCTTCACTCACTCATACTATTTGACAAATGTCTTTACATTTTAACTCATCTTTAAAGAAACAAAGTGGAAGTCAGAGATGAAGCATCATGACAGTTTAATGCAAAAAGATGGCATGGAAGTTTAATAAGGAGATCAAGTCCCAAAGAAATTAAATATAATGTTTAAGGTATTTACATACCATCTCTTGTGGTTTCCCCACTTTGACTGACTTTGTTAATAGGTCAAACAGCTCTTAACCTTAACCAGCAGGAATAAGGAGGACACCCACGCAATAAAGTAAGGGAGCACACGAGTAAATTCCGTCATCCTTTGGAGGCTATCAGTGGAAATGCGAGTGCTTTCTGAGTCCCGATGCCCAGTAACTATGAAATCGTGTCCAAATAGTTAATTACTTTGTGTTAAGATTTCTTTGTCTGCAGAGCAGAGACTTGGACAGGAAAATCTCTGAGATCTAAATGTGTCATCACACCGCTATTCTATTTTTCTCTTAGTGAAGGGGCTGACAAAGCCTTACGTAGTCCATCCAGCGGTTAGTGTTAGGCTAATACGTTCTGCTGTATTGATGTTTCCCAACCGAGATGGCTGATTCTGATTAGTGAATCTGCATCCTCATCTTCTGAGAGATCTCAGACCTGAATGTCTGTCAAATGGTCATATGTGAATGATGAATGAAGTGACCAGCTGAAAACTGCAATTCTGAACCATGAGACCAGGTTGTTCAAGACAAGGCAGCATGATTCACCTTTCTCACTTCCTACCCTTCTAAGTTTAAGATTCTCTCTCTTATTTTCTCTCTCTTTCCACTAATTTTGAAAAATATTAATACTTGTTTTAGTCAGCTTTCCTTCACTACAATGAAATATCTGAGATAATTCACTTATAAAGAGCAAAGGTTTATTTTGGCTCACAATGTTGGAGGTTCTGGTCCCAGATGGGTGGTCCCACCGCTTTAGACCTCAGATAGGAGGGCAAGGTAGTAATAGTTGGAGCATATGGCAGAACAGTCTGCTCATTTCATGGTCAGGAAACATGAGAGAAAGAAGAAGGGACTGAGGTTGCACAATCTGTTACAAGGGCACAAGCTAGTGACCCAAAGACCTCCCACCTGGCCCCACTTCCTAAAGTTGCACCATTTTCCAATAGCACCAGCCTGGGAAGAGCCAAGCCTTTGACATTTGGACCTTTGGAGGACACTCAGCACCCCAACTATAGCAACACATTTATCTCATCAAGACTACCAGCATCATTGTGAACACTATTATATCTCATAGTCCATTGATCCGAAGAGTTTTTAAAACATAAATTTAGTAATTTTTTTAAACAATCACAAATTTTCTGAAAAATCACAAGATGAATACAAAGAACCCCTTAGCCCTGCCCCAAGACATTTGAAATGCACACTATAGTGTTTGGAGATGATGTGACAGCAGGGTGATCATTTAAAAAATACAAATCATAAGGATGCTGTGTTAAATAAATGAGCTAATATATGTAGTAAGCAAAATAATGCCCTCCCCAACTATGGAAAAGGAAATAACTGGAGCAAACATTGTGGTGTTGGTTTGGAATTTATGATTTTCAATATAAATAGAGAAATAAACATAGATGTAACAAACATTCCTTCGCTTTAGCCACCGAACCAAGAATGATGAGAATACCTGCTTCCCAGTCTTGGTCTCTAATATCGTTCCCACTGAGGAGAACTAAGGCTTTTTGGAGAAATGGCTAATTCTGGTTTTGGATCAGGGAAAGCACAAGATAAGCCTGGAACAAATTCTTGTGGTCTAGAAGCAAGGACGTATCCAAAACGGGAAGGGGATGAATAAGCCAGATTGAGAGGGATCCTAGTGCCAAAATGGTGATGATTAAAGCACCAAAATTGTTGTATTATTGTATTAAAATCCATGAATTAAAAAAAGAGATAGTATTCAAAAGAGAGGAGAACTAGATAGGGAAAAGAGGGATAAAGAAGAGGGTTAAAAGAAAAGTAAGATGAAAGGGAAAAAAATGGAAAAGTGTAAATAAACTTGTTGCAAATAGAGAGGGGTGGGAGGGAGGGGAGGGGAAGAGGGGGGAAAGCCAAGATACATCATGTACAGGTACAAAATAACCATGTTGATTATGCTCATTATGTATATAATGTACCAATACATGTTCTTGGTAAAAATAAAAAAATTTTTTAAAAAAATCCATGAATAAAATCACTATAGGGATAATTAAGACTGAAATTTAACAAGGAATAGGGCATATATACACAGTTTCAGGATACTGCCTCACAAATAATTTCTTAACTACAAAGGAAAGATGAAGTAGTATTACAGGAAAAGTCTTTCTGATTCCACCTTCATCAAAAGATTCCAGTGACTATCACCAGTAGCAGGATAAACAAAAAGCATGTAACACTTTGTAAAATGCATGGAAAAGAACGCGGCATCCTGTCAATTGCATGAAATTCTTGAGTAAAGAATGAAGAAAAGTTACACAAGTCAAACGCAAGACGTTCTACAGAGTAATTGGCCTGCAGTTGTCAAAATTGCCAAGGTTATGAAAGTCAAGAAAAGATGGACCACTTCGAGACTGAAGAAAGCTAGAGACACAATAGTTAATTGCAATCTGTGGTTCTGAACTGGATTCCTTCACTCTGAAGGAAAATTGGGGGACAACTGTGAGAGTTTGAATGGGGTGTCACAGTAGTAATGTAGCACTGCGTGTTTTCTAACCCTGGTGGTTGATTATATTGTAGTTATATAGGAGAATGTCCTTGTTTTCAGGGAACATGCATCCTAATCCCTGGAACCTGTGGCTGTGTTACCTTAGCTGGCAAAGACTCTGCAGACATGATTAGTTAATATTTTGAAACACGAGATTATAATAGGTTTTTAAGTGTAATCACAAGCATCCTTTCAAATGAAAGAGGAAGCAGGAGGGTCAGAGGAGGTGGGACGATGGAAGCAGAGGTTCGATGGGTGCGATTTCTGGAAGCGGAACATAATCTGTTGGATGTCTTCCCCTACACCCCCTGGAGGAACGCAGCCCTACAGATACCTTAATTTTAGTCCTATATGACCCATTTGGAGAGTTTTTAACTCTGGAACAATAAAAGAATGAATTTTTATTTTTTAAGAAGCCACCAACTTTGTGATAATTTGTTATGACAGCAATGGGAAACTAATACAATGCACGTGAAGTGCTTAAAGCAATACCTGGCATATAATAAGCAAGAGCATTTCCTTACTATTATGACTGTTGTCATTGCTACTCAGTCTTTTTAAAGAATTCAACCTACTTTTCACAGGAACACAGACTCTGCTTTTGTATGTGTATCTTATGGATTTATAGGACACTAGGTAGCATTCATATATACAGGGAAGATGGCACAAACAGGCTTGTGAATAAACAACATGAGCTCTTTGTAAGTATCTGCCTAGTCTGCATTTGCCCCTCAAATCCCACCTGCTGTGTACCTCTAGCACCTTCTGTATAAACAGGATAATGGCCTGTCTTACCCTTCGGTGTTGTGTTCCTCTAATTTGGTCTTAAGGTCTCTCTCTGGAGAGTGGCTGTAAACTCTCGTCCTGTGCCAATGGGGCTCCAAAGGCGGCTATCTTGAGTGCTTACAATGTGTACTTCGTGGGATTCTCCCTTATCCAGGTAGTTGGCCAATGCCTAAGTGTCTGACTCAATGTGACCAGGTGTGACCTGTGATCCATTCTCATAGGGAAATTGTTTATACTGGCATGTGCCCTTGCAGCTCTTGTCTGATAGGCATCCAGTTTATTCCTACCAGGCTAGCCACTCTCTCGGGGATCCCTGACCCGGAGAGAAGTTGGGTTTAGGTGTGTTGGTCAGAGGACACAAAGGCAGCTGCATTAGAAAACTCATGAAATTGCTGAAGCCGTTTTACTACTTAGAGATCTCAGAGAGAAGACAGCAGCAGCCCTCAAAAGGTCAATGGGAAGGAGGAGCCATGTAAGACAGCTCGGCTGGAAAGCTCTACCGCTAGAAGGGAGGGAGAAGGGAGGAAGGGAGTGGCAGAGAAAAGGAGAAGCAGAGGAGGAGGAGGGGAGGACAAGGAGGAAGAACAGGGAGGAGAGGAAAAAGGACAGGGAGGGAACGAGAGAAGGGAAGGAAAGGACCTGTGCACCTAAGCCTTTAATAGGGCCCCAGGGTATTACCCAAGTGGGAGTTCTAATGGCCAGGTTTACAGCAAGAAGGCGTGAGTTCCATGGAGTCACACTGGGACTAAGAGTGATCACTATGGCATAGCTGCTCACTCTGTGTGGGGCTCAGTGGAGCAAGTCAGTTGGGCAACTAGCTGTCCTGTGGGAGGTGATCAGCAGGAGGCAGGTGTAGAGGCAGATATCAGGGTCAACCACACTGAGGCGCTGAGAGGAGGTGAAGAAATGAAAACTGTGTCAAGAGTGAGTGAGTTCTGCTTCTGCTAAGAGAAAGTTAAACCTGGACTTAAAGTAGATGTTGAGGCAAAACAAAATTAGGACAATTCATTACATCTCAGAAGACGTACAACTGGCCCATAAATACACACACAAAAAACTTCAACATTGTTGGCCATTAGAAAAAAGCCAATTAAAACTACACTGAGATATTGTCTTACTCCAGATGGCTATAATCAAAAAATCTAAGAATAACAAATGCTGGCGAGGACGTGGGGGAAAGGAACTCTCCTACATTGGTGGAGGGAATGTAAACTGGTACACTCACTATAGAAATCTGTGTGGTGATTCCTCAAAAACTAAAAATAGAACTCCATTTGAACCAGCTATCCCCTTCTAGATATCTTCCTGAAAGAGTTAAAATCATATTAAAAGGATACATGCACACTTCTGTTTATAGCAGCACGATTTAAAATAGCTAGATCTTGGAAAGAGTGTCTATGCCCATCAACAGATGAATGGGTAAGAAAAATGTTTATGCACAATGGAGTACTACTCTGCCATAAACAAGGATAAACTCGAAGCATTTTTAGGTAAATGGATGCAATTTGAGAACATAATGTTAAGTGAAATAAGTCAGGCATACAAGCTTAAATATTGCATGGTTTCTCTTAGATGAGAAAGTCAATATATATATATACACAAATAAAGATGTGTGTGTGTGTGTATATATATATATATATATATACACACATACATATATATACCCCACATACACAAACAGCAAAAAAGATCTATCTAATAGGAAGCAGGGAGTAGCTCAAATAATTCCCCAAATTTCCTATTCCATTGACTAAAAATATTTTAATACATATGCTAATTTATTTCATTTATTCTACTAATTTCTCTTATTCCATTGAAAACAAGGTTCTGTGCTATTATCCATTTGTCTCTTCTTTGTACAAGAGAAACTTTTTTGTCTATGCCTTGTATTCTGAGGAACTACTTTGAAGATAATGGTGCACGTTGTATTAACTATTATTATTCTTTTATCATTTCATTATGAAATTTTGTTTTATTTTTTCATAAAATAAGAATACGTAAACTGTTAAGGAAAAAAAAAAAAAAAGAATCCGGAACATCCACAGGATTCAGTTGTCTTTTACAGAGATGTTGGGCGGGAGACCAAAGGCAGGAAGAAGAACGACATCACAGCGTTTGTCAGCGGCCCCACCTTGCTGGCAGTCCGGGCAGCGGCTGCGTGCCTCTCCCGCAGCCCACGGCTCTGTGTGTGGCTCACTGTGCCTCGCCTCTTGCTCTTGCTCCTCAGGCCTAGAGACAGAAACAGCCCTGAGCTGTCACAATGCCTGGCACTTTACCACCTTTTGTTGACGTGGCAGCAAACTCGTTGCCCCAGGGACCTTCAGTGGTGCGCGCTGTCCTGGGTGGCTTGTGACAGATGATCCAGTACTCGCCCAGTTCCACAGCAGGGAGAAGAAACGCCCAGGAATGCCATGAGGCCCCCGAATGGCTTAGTAACTACCAGCACCAGCACACACGGGTATGGAGGAAGACTGGAAAGTGCTGGGCTGGCCGCTGGACCATGTTACTGTTCTCCAGCCGAAGACTGCCCGGCACACCCCTGAGGCTGGGCCAGTGAGGCGTGTTATGGTTGCAGAGGGGCCGAGAGTGCGCCGCGGGCAATGACAACAGGGATTGTAGGATTTGGGGTTGGGCTTCGTGGTCTCAGGGAAGATTTAGGGAGTAGGGCTTTGCTCTGAATTGGATGCCCTGAGGAAGCAGGGGTAATTCTGTGATTGTGTATCTCAGTAAATCTTTCCTACAGGGAAGCCAGGCTAGACCAGGGAGAGGGCTGTAATTGGTAAAGCAGCACCGATCATTCATATTTTCTGGGAAAGAGGATGTTTGGTGTTTTGTGGTTTGCACATTGCTCTTGTTTTTGTCTGAGGTATGACATGATTACAAGTGGTCTTGTTTTTGCTTTGGTGCATCATGATCAGAGCAGCCTTGTCTGATGCTGGTGTTCTATGAAAGTGGCTATGTCCACCAGTGGAACGCCAGGGCCCAGCCGTTGGTGCCTGGACAATTCCGTCAACACCAAAGTCCAGGTGGACGTCAGGAGCTACTTTTCTTGTTCTCAGCCTCCTTCGTGGACGTTAAAGTGTGATCTGCATTATAATCACTCACAGAGCTTTTGAAAATGCAGAACCTAGAAGTACTGAATCAGCCTCTAGGCTAGGGCCCAGGAGTCTGTATTTTCAGTCGGCATGCTGCATCATACCAATGCAGTCAGAATCTGAAGGCCACTGATCTAAAAGGAGAGAGGCTGCAGACCCAGTTCATAAAACTACTTCTGCGGCCATCACTCACAGTGTGAGACATGAAGCACTAAGCTGCACGTTCATACTTCCACTGCTGTCAAGTTCCAGGAACTGGATGTTACAGAATCTTAACTCGGAAACGAGCCTTTGAATTTTGAATTTACAAGGTTATCTGTGCTTATACCTTGTGTGCTGGTTTTAGGAAAACCTCAACTAAGGAGGTCAATCTGTAAATGACAGAAGAGAAATGGCTGGTCATCTATTACCATAAATCAATAAAATGTAGACACCGGTAGAAAGACAGCTGCCAAACAGATAGAGACAGAGAGAGAGACAGAGAGAGAGAGGGAGGGAGGGAGAACAATAAGGAATTGCTTCCAGATTCAATGAGAGCATTTGCAAGGATAAACCAAAGTTCTGGAGACAGAGCTTTTCAAACACGCATGACTGAAATCCCATTTAACAAGACAAACTATAGATCAGAAATGAGATGCCTGAACGCCGAATTGTCCAGTGAACTCACTGTGGATAAAAACACAGGAATCTTCTTCAAAGGAAAATTCTCAAGTTGCATGGAAAACAGAAATGAAGCTAACTTTTTCTAAAACTACAACTAAGAAAATATTTGGAATTCTAAAGTGTCAGAGGCAGCATCAAAAGTGTAACTGAGGCGAATCCTAGTGATGAACTTGATGCTGACCTGGGTGAACTTCAGGGGACTAGTGAAATTCAGCTCCATGTAATTATAAAGGCAAAAGACATGAGGCACAGACCTCCCCCCACCAAGGCTAGTTTAGGACATCTTTTTTCTTCCCATTGAATTTTCCTGCTCTTCAGATGTGGAAGAATTGAGCTCACCATAATCAAATAACCCCACCAAAGCTTTCCTAACAGGGATTTCTGTAATGAGTCTCTTTAGCCTGAATAATGCGTTTTGCCTTACAGTCTATTTTGTCTGCAATCTCCACAGGCAGAGTCTGCATCTTTAGCTCATTACCATCATTCTGATGATAATGTTACGTCTCATCAATTACTAGGGAGCAAGGTCAAATTTAGCAGCCAAATCTCCCCTTTAGCAAGGCCATCAAGAGCCTATCTATCACTCCCTTCCCAAGGCTACTCCCCCTATAAAAAGCCTCAGTATTCCTGTTATCTCTCTTTCTCTCTCTCTGCTCCTTCTGCTTCTTTCTGCTATTTCTACCCCCTTCACTTTGTCATAGTATTACCAGTTACAAAACTCTGCCTGATTTTCTCTGATCAATTTATTCAATTTTATTTTTATTTGAGAAAGAACAAGCAAGGATGTGTAGGAAAACCATGGAGGCATGCAGAAGGGGAAGAACTGCATCTGAGAGAAGAGAGATTGTCTGACTTGGTAAATTGATACTGAAAACTAGAGTTATGTTGTCCTCTTAGAATTTTAATCCATGGGGAAGACCTTTTTTTACTGAAACTGTACTTGTGTAACCCAGGCCAGCGAGATTTGGAAGAAAAATTTGCCCAGCCAAGCAAAAACAAACCAAAAACATTAACAAACAAAGAAAGATAAAGTATCTAACATATAAAATTCTCCTTATTTCCAGAATTTTTCTTTGTTATAGAGCTGTTGCAAAATCCTAAATTCTTAAAAATTATTTATATTTAAAAGGGAAACTCATCCGGAACTCTACCATGGTACATGATCTTTGACAATTGGCAAAAGTTTTATGTTTCTTTACAAAAGTTCAGCTGAATTCCACAATTCATTTACTGCATTTACTTCTGAGAATCAGTAAGCAAATATTCAACTTCATAAACACAGCTGTACTTGGCAAACAAACTTAACAAGATAAAAAAAGGATCTATTTATTCATTTTCTACAGTGTATTTATAAATTAACCTTGCTTCTCAGTAGTTAGGATTACACTAATCGAACAACTACTCTCTTAAATTTAATCTTTTTTTCAGGAGGTAGCAAGGATTGTGAAAAGACAAAACTCATAGGAGATGCAGCTGTTTAGACAGGTCACCATCATCTCCTTAGAGTCTACAAATATTTTGAGTCTATGATGCTAAATCCATATAGATTTAAAACTATACATCTTCCTGGTAAATGTTTTCTAAATGAAGTTCCTTAACCATAAAATCATGTTTTGTCTTGAAGACTAATTTACTTGCTAAAGATAACATAATGGTTTTCTTTTGGGGAGAATCATTTTTTCTTGCCCTTTAACTTTCATGTCATTGTGTTTTGGATACATCTCTTTTGTACAATGGATTTTAAAACCCAAATTGAGCATCTCAGAGTTTTGAATATTAAGTTTAGTCCATTTATACTTATTGTATAAATGTGTGATTGTATATATTTCTTTTTATTTTATTTCTACTACCTCATTTTTTGTTTTTAGCAAGACATATTTTCATTTTGTTTCTTATCCCACAACTTTTTTGAAGTGTTCATTCAGATATAAATATTTCATATTATATGTGTGTTGGACCTTCAATTTCTATCCACTACACTTCCCAACAACTTTTCCTTTTTTCTACTTTTTTCATCTTAGCATTACTCACAGCAACCCAGTTGTGTTTCTTGTGCTTGCAAGTTTAGGCTCTGTGTAAGAAGTTCTGATTCTTTGGGGGTGAAGACTACCACGAGGAATAGGTAGGAGATCTATTTTTCTTTAAACTATGGCTGTCAACAGGCTTCTTTTCTTTTTTAGCACCGAGGATCAAACCCAGGAGCACTCTGCTACTGAACTACACACATAGCCCTTTTCATTTTCAGTTTGAGACAGGGGCTTGCTAAGTTGCCCAGGTAAGTCTAGAACTTGCAATCCTCCTTCTCAGCCTTCTTTGGTGCTGGGCTTACAGGTGCGTGCCACCACACCCAGTTCACCATGTTTCTTAGGGCTCCTCATCTCAAGGGACCATCAAGCAAAGGAAGGACCCATCTTGCTTGAGGGGGCAATTTACAACGATCATCAGGAGGAGATACAGATGCTGTTACCTAATGACCAAAAGGAATGATCTGTTTCACACTCAGATGAACAACTGAGATGCCTCTGGATGAGGTGCCTAATTTGGATAGTTAACAGATGAGCACAGTCAACACAGCTGCAGAAGGGCATTGTGATTTGAGTTTAGATCCTCAGTTCTCACAAGTTAACCTTCTAAAACCATGAGAAGTACTTACTAAAAGTGAGGAGAATCTAGAATGGGAAATAGAGAAAGGAGATGATGAAAACTAGTTGTGCCCTTGAAACTAGTTTCAGCAGCAGGGACTACTAACTTTCTCTAAGTTTACATGCATATGATTCCTCAGGAATTAATAACAGTTGGAGATCTAGTGATGTTCTTTCTAGATGGGGAAAACTTAGCACAAATACAAATGTAAATAGATTTAAGTAGTTCAAGGACATAGGGTGTTGTGGGCACCGTTCTGTGCTCCTGAGAATCCCCACCTCCTACCCACTCATACTTTCAGGCCCAAGCACACATTTCCCTTCTGCTGTGTGCATTGACTGCTCATGGGTCACTTCTTGGTCTCTCTCGAAATTGTCTTTGGTCAAAGAGAGCCATATTTCCCACATTTATGACTTCTTCCCGGGGGCAACTTGTTTCAATGACTGCCTGCTATTTGGTATCTCACTATGGGATAATTTTTAAGGACCATCTGAGCTCCGAGATCCTTATAGGATCACGTGAGCTTTCTTTTGTGGCGATGTCATTGTTATCCTGTCCCAAATGATTCTACTTCTTTCATGTCCTGAAGATGTTCCTTAACAGCACTCTCCAAAAACACTACCTACTCCATGCAAATCTCAATGTCAGGATCCATTTCCAGGAGATTTACTCAAGAGATCATCTTTTCCAGATAATACTTCTATCACTGCAGATTATGACTGGTTTCTTACCCTTCTGTTTTTGTGCCTGTATCTTGGAGTATAAGGTCCTTTTCACTGGAAACCTTCCTATGAAAGTTTCATGTGGCCTCAGCTGTGGAAAAGTCACTCTGTGAGATTTTCTGCTCACTTCTGTCGGTCACTCCAATGATGTCACTGTCCCAGTATTAATTTTTATGTAAATTTCTTACCTGACAGTTCTTAAACCACTATACAAGAATGCATTCTAACTCCAACACAGCGTGAGGCAGAGGTTTGCAATCTTCATTTCTCTGAGAATCATTTTTTTCTCTTGTCTATGGTCCAAAACACTAAATTTCATCATCTCCCTGTTAAGGTAGGAAGATCTTTTTCCTACACCCCTAATTACTGAGGCTATACCCCTTTGAGCATTCTAGTTTCGTAAAGGGGTATTAGTTCCTCATTCAGCGTCTCACAGGACCTGCGGCCTCATATGTGGCCTGATTGTGTATTAAAACCCAAGCTACTAGCTATTACTGAATTGAATAACCACCCATGGGGAAGCTTCAGGATCAGATCCTACACTTATAGCTCTTAATTTCAGGCACCTTGAGATTTCCATTTATTTTTTGCAAGTTGATATGCATTAATGTCATTTTGAACATATTGCTGGAATCTGAAATTCCCACAAAGCAGTCGAATGTTTCCTGGAGCTAGGTTTTACTAAGAAATAGAAATCATGGGGGCACTGGCCTTGGAAGTGAAATAGGAGAAATTGCAGAACTGAGAAGGAAATGCAAATAAAGTCAAAGTATCTCTTTTGGGTTCACAACAGGTTCTGATTGGCTATTCATACAATAGAACTGACCTAGAATCCTAGTGGATTTTAGGTAACTCCTTCATGAGACTCAGTTCCTTGAGGGCAGAACCTGTGTTCTGCCTGCTGTTTTAGCCTTTGAATCCCTAGAATCATGCTCAGTGCATAGTAGGTGTTTAGTACATACTGTTAACTATGTAAGTCAGCACTAAACTAATGCTGCGCCAAATGACCAGATACTAAAAAACAAGACTACTTAGCACTATGTCAATCCTAGTCTAAGGAGAATAGTGAAAATAATAGAAAATGAAACGTGAATTGAGTTATATTCATTCATTCCCATATTCTTCTAACAAATATTGTCAATTATCAAATCTGGCACTGTCCGGGACATGTAGAATACAATGATGCTATGAAAGAAAGCTATATTCTCTGTCCAAATAGATGTGAGGAGGCAGATTTCAAGTGAATAAACCAATGAACAAAAATTACAACACTGTAAATATTAAGAAAAGAATAACCAAACATTCTGTTCATCGAGGACAATCTTTGTGTATATCCACCATCCCAGTGTAATTATTAACGGCACCACTGTCACTCTCAGAAACGTCCCAGAGAGGTACACAGTGAGCAGAGCGAGGTGAAAGCAGGCTTTCTGGGGGAGGCAAGACAGCACTGAAGCACTGAGAGGGAAGCACACAGACCGTGTGACTCGGGGAGTCCTGGGATGGGGGGACAGAGTGCCAAGTGCACAGCACGGTGCACAGTCAAGCGATGAAGAGAAGGCCTGTCTTGCTAGAGTATCACGGGTGAGAGTTGGCCCCAGGGGTGGAAGGCACACGCTGTGCAAGCCTTGTGGGCTTCTTAGGAATTTGGGATTTATCTTCTTTACCCTTTAATCAAAGATTAAAGTGAGGGAGGTAAGTAATTTAGCATTTCGAAAAGTTTCCCATTGACTGAGACGTACAGAACAAATTTAACGAAGTCTGGGAAGCTAAATTAAGAGATGCAGTTAAGAGTTAATAGCAGCTAGTCCAGTTAAGAGATGATAGAGGCTCCCACCAGGTGTGGTGGCACAAGCCTGTAATCCCAGCACTACGGAGGCTGAGGCAGGAGGATTGCCATGAGTTCAAGGCCAGCCTGGGCTACATAATGAGCTCAAGTCCAACCTGAACTACATGGTGAGACTCAACCTTGTCTCAAAAAAAAAAAAAAAATAGAAGCTTGAAATAGAAGATGAAAATAAGCGGATTTGACAAAGAATAGATGGAAAATGAGCAGAATTTAGAAATGGATTGGCTTTGGAAAGAGATAAACAGAAATATCTGCAAGTGAGTTCTGGCTTCCACACCTGGGTGGATAGAGATGCAGTTCACTGCTAGGGGATGCTGCTAGTATTAAGATGTAGCACATCTCTGAATGCATCTATGCGAATCTCTTCAGGGACCCACGATTCACTGACACCTGGTTGTATATAGCAACTACTGTGGGTAATAGCAAATATACTTATTATGACATGTAATGAGCAATGTAAGTACACGAATATGTACTTTATCAATTATCATACTTTCAGCTGCAAGTAATAAAAATCTCAAGTCAAAATTGCTTAAATAATGAGAACATTCAAAGGCCTAAAAGGAAGAGCTCCAGCTTGGCTGATTCAGTGCCATTGATGGCATCAAGAATGTCAGTTCTTTCTATCTCGCTCCTCTGCTGTTGTTGCTGAGTCGAGTGTTCCTAGACTGGTACCTTTTATGGTTGCAAGATGGCTATCTCAGTTCCAAACACACACAGCCACGGCAATGTTCAGTAGCACAATGACTATTTTTCCCCGTGCATTTCTTTTTCAGGACTAGGAAACCTCTAGAATCCTTCCAATAGATTCCTCCTCATGTCTTAGTGCATAAAATGATGTCACAGCCTATTCCTAAGCAAGGAGCAGCAAGAGGAATAGGATTGTTGTGACTTGACCAGGCGAACACATAGCTGAGCAGAAGAGGATGACTTGACAAACAAATCTGGGGTTTTGTTTATAATGAAAAGGGGTTGAATGAATGCTGAATAGGCAACCAATATATCTGGCAAATCTATGGAGCAACGAAGTATGGAGTATTGTCTTAGGAGTAGACAGAGTCATTCAGAAGATTGAAATAGAGGTCACCTTGGAGTTTGGAGGAGAAGAAATATTTCCAAGGCTGGGAAAAGTTATTAGGTTTATGTCACTCAGAAGGCAGAACCTGAAGTCTAAGATTACACCAGCACTTTAAAAAATACTAACATAAATCTATCTCCACCCATTGATTCTCCTGATTTCAGGTGTCCTTGTGGTTTTCCTGAATTCCTCCAAAGTCTTATAAATACTGTTGCTTATTGTTTCTAAGCTTCACTGAACTGAAAGAGGAATGGTTGAATAGTGTTTTGCATAAAATACTGGAAATATTTGTTACTTAGCTCTGGCTCAATTCGAGCCTGACCTGTTTCTGTCATTACTGCTGGAATAGTTCTCCAGCTCTTGCCAGATTTTGAGTTTTCAGGATAATAATTTATCTATCTTGTTGTCAGATTCACTGCTAGTTTGCCTGACTCTAGGGGAATCTAAATGACTATCACTATACATGGTGTGCAACTTGTATTTTAAATGCATTTAATTCCAGACATCCTCCTCCTGCCTCGCCTTCTTTCTGACGGTTACAAACTACTGTTGTGGTACTGTGTGCCCCCATAGTAGGAACTTCCGTCATATACCAAAGATCAATTTCCCTCTACTTTTCTTCACATGCTCACTAAAATGACTGATAATATTCACTGACTAGTTGCTAAATTAGTCCCTCCTGTTTTAGGGCCAAGAACCCTTCTATATTTACACGTTCCTTCCACCCACACTTCCCCAACCAGCCATTCTCGAATCATGCCTTTCTTCAAAAGAGTTTTGATTTCCCAGAATGGTGCATAACCTTTTTAGTATTGTAAAAGGCCAATTTTGAAGCTTCTCAATTTAAAGACAAATCTCTAGATTTGCTTTACAAGGGCAACCAGAAATCATTTTGCATGTTTCATAATTCGTCCCCTTCAGCTTCCCCCCTTACAATGGGTCCTTTTCAAGGTTTTAACTACAAGCATTAAATTACCCTCCTGACGTATGTATCCTTCTCTTCTTCCAAGGAATGCTTGGAAAGGAATCCAATTGCGGGCAGATGTTAGGTCTTTCTCAAAAGCGTTTTGTGTAAAACAACAAAACACAGTTGTAGTTTAAATAAAAATACTAATAGTGATTTGTGTGATAAGCAAGAGTAGTAATTACTGGCTTTGAGAGCATATCATAATGACTTTTTACTGTTGTACTTATACTGTATTATTCTTTCTTCCTTATTCTCTACTGTGTTCCTAATTACACTGCCCTAGGAAAATGCACTGAGAAAAAAATACAGCAACCCACGTGAGCTTGTGGAACACCCTAACAACTGCTAGCAGCCAGACAGGGCTTGGTGGGTAGTGCCAGGCTACAGGGCAGGCTCCCAGGACACTGGGGCCTCCTTGTAGAACCCACCTTCCTATCCCGCCCTCACAGTCATACACATAACTACTAGTACATCAATTAATCCAAATATATTTACCAAATATTTATTGCTTATTGAGGGGGGTAGTCTAAGAGATTCATAATTAATTCACATTTATTTTAGGTATAATCAGACTAATAGAGAATTGACTAGTGCAAGCCCAAAAATGTGTTTTTTCCCACATATCACAGAAATGATTTTACTATGTCACGTTATCACTTATTTTATTCTTCACTGGAAGGATAATAGGAAATAGAGTTATGAACTTGTTCTAAATATTTTTTAAGGGCAAGGTTTGTTATATTATGCTGCAATTTTTTCCGAGACCTCAATGGGAATCTGCTTAATTTCAGTATTGGAAGTAGTCAGAGTTATCCTGAGCAACCTTTTCTCTCTTCCTTTTAGGAATCCTATGGTCCCTGTGAATCATGTCACCAATCATGTTTCCCTTTGCACTGGCTATTAGAAAACTCAGATTATAATACTGGTTCTCTTCCCTAACAAGCATCTATGTGTGTGTGCATGTGTGAGTGTTGGGCTCACTCTTTACGCTGTCTAATTTTTCCTACATTTGCATTACACTGCCCCAATACCTCCACTTACTCATTTTTTCACACAATAAAAATTCATTTCTTATTCACAAAATTGTTAGATGCAGCTATTTGGCAAGTGACACTCTGTAAGGTAAGCTGGAAACCTATGATATTTTACCTCATTGATCTGCCATTCTCTAGGCCTCCCATGCTCTGCATGGGGTCAGTACATGCATGAAAAGAGGGATAAAGGATCATGCCCAAGGTGTGTAGGCTGTGGAAAGGGCTGGATGCCACTGCTGCTTCGAGCACAGCCACACAACCACACCAGGTGGCAAAGGAAGCTGCAACATGGTTTGTGCCTGTTTTTTTTCTACAAATTCATTCACATATTTCATTGCTACCTAACCCTGTGTGAACACCACTGTGTAACTCAGCGGCTTAAACAGCAATAATTGTTTATATCTTTCATGGTTTCTGTGGGTCAGAAATTTAGGGAGCAGCTTAGCCAAGTGATTTTGGTTTGGGGTTTCTTGTAGGGTTGCACTGAGATGTCTGCTGACTTTCAGTTATCTGAAAACTTGAGGTTTGAGGGTCTACCACCAACGCGGCTCACTCTCACACTCTGGCGAGTACAACCTGGAGGTTGCCAAGCCCTCCAAGGCCACTTCTTACAAGTGCCAGGTCACCGCGGCCGCCTGTACTCCCAGACAGCCAAACTCACCATGTTCAATGATAACGGCTCCCACCCGCCCTCCTGCCCCGGGTCCTGTCTGTTTCTCTACAAGTAGGCCTCTCCACAGAGCTGCTTAAATGACTTCACGACATCAGGGTAGACCTCTCTCAGAATGAACGGCTCAAGAAGGAGGGTCTAAGCTATAACGCTTTATGATCTGGCCTCAGAAGCCTCGCAGAGTCACCTCTCCCTACTCTATTGTCGACTTTGATCAGCCTTGATTCGGTGTGGGAGGAGCCTCCACAGGACATGAATGACAAGAGGCAACAATCTGTGGGGTTATTTGGGAAACTGGCCACGACACAGACTCTGTACCGAAGACTTCCCTCTCTCAATATCAGATTTTCAAAATTCTCTTTCACTTGGATTACTCAGATCAAATCTCCTGTCTTCTGTGAAGTCTTCCCTGATCTCTCAACAAGTAGCATTCTTATTGTCTCCACACACACAGAGTCACACAGTATGTAGTGTTCAGAGACGGGTTCTTTTCCCTTGATATGCCTTTGAGGTTCATCTAAGTCTATTCCTGTTTTATAACTAAGTAATATACCTCTGTAGGGATGTATTCTGCTTCTTCATTCACCTATGGAAAGACATTTAGAAAATTACTGTTACATGTGGTCAATGTATGTTTCTAAGAAGCTGCCAAACTATTCTCCAGAGTGGTTCCCAGAGCAAAGTCTGAGAGATTTGGTTGCTCCTAATCCTCACCAGAACTTTGTATTGTATTTTATTTTTAAGTCATTCTCACAGACATGTTACGTTCCATCATAATTTTAATTTGCATTTCCCTCAAAGCAGAAGTGTCTGTTCAAGTCTTTGTCTACTTTTTAATTGTTTGTTTCTTAATGATTTAATTATTTGTTGAATTTTAAGAATTACTTATGTATTCAGGACACAAGTCCTGTGTCAGATATGTAATCTGAAATTATTTTCATTCAGTTGTATCTTGTCTTTTTATTCTTGCAATAGGATTTTTGCTGAAGTTCTTATTTTCATGAAGTTCAGCTTATTAATTTTTAATTTTATTGATTATACTTTTGACAAGATGTCTAAGAACTCTTTCTTCAACCATAGCTTTTAGAAGATTTCTCCTATTTTCTTTAAATATTTTCATTTTTTAATACTTTACATACTCTTTTTTTGTTTTTGGGTTTTTTTGAATACTTTACATATTCTTAAGTGAAATAAATTAGACATGCATGTTTAAATACTGCATAGTTTCTCTGGTGTGAGAAACTGAAATTGTAAGGACTGAAATGTATTATATTAAGAAAAGGAAGAAATTGTTCAAATGGGAAGGGGAACAAGGGACAGGGAAGGAGGAAAGGAATGAAGAGACAAGAAAAAAAGAGACTAGAAGAAAAAAATGGAAACAAAGCTTTTGTAAATAAGGAGGGGAAGAGGGGTTGAAAGGACAGTAAGGGAATGGGAAAAAAAAAAGAAGCAGCAAGATATGTCATGTACAGGTACAAATTTCCTATGGTGAATGTTATCATTATGTATATCCAAAATGTACCACTAAAATAGGATTAAATTAAAAATATTTAGAGAAAAAAAATATTTTACATTTCAATCTATGATTCATTGTGAATTCATTTTTTAATAAAGTATGAGGTTGTGAGGACTGTTACAAGGATTTCTTATTTTTATTTTTTCTATTTGGTTACCCAATAGTTTCAACATTATTTATTGAAATGGTTGTCCTTCTCTGTTAAATTGTCTGTGTACTCATTGCATTTTTTGGCTTTCCTGTTGCTAGACAAAATACCTGATACCTGAACTTAACAGAGAAGAGGTTTATTTGGCTCATGGTTTCAGAAGATTTCATCCATGGTTGGCAGGCTCCAAGGCAGGAACATCATAATGGAAGGGCATGGCAGAGCAAAACTGCTTAATTCAGGGAGGCCAGGAAACAGAACCAAGGAGGAAAAGGATAGGGACTAGATTAGAACACCCAATGCCATGCTCCCATGACTCACTCAGACATACCCAGAAGTGTGCCCCACCAATCCCCTGGGAGGCTCCCCAACCAATCATGTTGATAATCCTGTGTAACTGTCACATCCCCCCCTTGTAAACCTGCCACCCAAATATAACTCCTTAAACTGTATTTAATCTCTAAATAAACACAGAGTCATGATTCTGTCTGACATGATATGACTATCCTGAATACCACCAAAATACAATAATTTCTTCCCTAATGTCTCAACAAGCTCAGCATAGCTAGAAAGACCAAGTCTCCTATGAGACCTAAGGCAAACACTTAGCTGTGAACTTCAGTGGGGAAAAAAAAGTTACATAAGCCCAAAATAAACAATCTCTTTCCAAAAGACACTAATAAAGGGATACAAAAGAATCAGACCAAATCAAGACCAAAACCTGAGCAAACATTAAGTCCTGTAGCTTTATGTCTGGCATCCAGGGCACACGGTGGTAAGATGTGAATCCTAGGAGGCTTGGATGGCTCTACTTCTGTGGCCTTGCTGGTTGCAGCCTACGCAGCCTCTCTTTTAGGCTGGCTCCATTTACGACCCATGACATTGCTCTGCAGATGTTTCACATGCCTTGCATCTTCAACTTGTTACAGTCTCCATGCATCTGCAGCTTCATTCTCACAGCTTTGCATACTGTCTTCTCAGAGTCACATTGACTCGCCTCCCAGGTCTTCCTTTGCAATCTGGAAGGAAGTCTCCATGTCCTCACAGCACTTGTGCTCTGCATTCCTGTAAAATCAGCATAAAGTAGATGATGCCAAGGTTTGCTACCAGTTTAAGCTGTAGCCAGGCCTCCTTGAAATGTAGCTACAGTGGCTTCTGAGTAAATGGATGGCTGAGCATGGTGAAATGAATCCCAGATAACCAATTCCTTACAGAGCTTTTCAGGAGCAAGGGGCCCACGGGCTCTCTTCTCAAATGAGAGGTTTATACTTTTGTATCCTTTTTCTGCCATAGGTAGAGTCTTGCTGATTTCCAGGATTATCTCAGGGCATCTTTGCTCTTGTCCTGGTTAAAAGCACTTGGTTTATTTTTAGTGGCACTAAACTCTTCAGCAACCACACCTCCATGACCCCTAACATGACACAAGGTTCGTTTCTGGCCAAAATTTAAAAGTTTCAAATATTTTTGTTCTGCTTTTTGCTCTTGATTTTCACTACAAATAAGGTTAAAAGCACCCAAGAGTACCACAGAATGAACATTGGGATGCCTTGAAATTTCCTCTGCCAGATCATTTAGTCCATAGTCATTAATACAAGCCTCCCCAAAAAGTCTCTGAACATGGAGAAAATGTAGTATATAATGTGTGGCCTCTAGTATGATTCTAAATAGAGTCCTCATTTCTACCTGAAACATCTTGATGTTTACTCTGTGCATTCCTATCGGCATTCTGATATTATTTTCCCCTGGTACTGTGGATTGACCTCAAGAACTTTGTACGGAGCTATATTCCCAAAGTTTTTTTTTAATTTAAAATTTTGAGACAGAGTCTCTCTAAGTTGCTAAGTTTCCCAGGCTAGGTTTGAACTTATGATCCTCCTGCCTCAGCCTCCCACAGTGTTGGGAACTTACAGGCATGTACTATCACACCTAGCTGGCATTCTGGTCTTCTGTCTCTCACCAAAATCACTTATCAAGCTCTGTTTCAGCCTTATAGGTGTTCTCCAGCATTATTCTCCAAAACCGTTTCAGATTCTTTTTGGAAACCAGTTCTAAAGACTTCTGAACCACACATTATAATCACAGATACAACCATACCTCTCTGGTACCAATTTTCTGTTTTAGCTTCCCCATTGCTAGACAACTGCAATCTAAAGAAGAGGTTGTTTTGGCTCACAATTTCAGTGGGTTTAGTCCATGGTCACTGGCTCCAAGGCAGGAGCATCCTGGTGGAAGGGCTTGGCAAAACAAAGCTGCTTAATTCAAGCTGACCAGAAAGCAGGACAGGGAAATACCACCAAGAGAAAAGGCCCAGGAACCAGATATAGCCTCCAAAGTTATGTAGCCGTACCCACACAGACCAGTCAGAAGTGTGCCCCACCAATTCCCCGGGAGGGTCCCAAGTCAGTCAAGTTGGTAATTCAGCGTAACTATCACACTTGCCAAAAGTCAGTTGGTCATGTTTATGCGGATGTATTTCTGGCCTCTATTCTGCCCCCTAATTCTGAATTGTATACCTATTGCTTCACTAATTTCACACTATATGAGTCCTCTAGATTTATAACAAATTTTAAGATAAGACAATATATTTCCCCCATTTTAATTCTTTTTCAAAATTATTTTGGCTTTTCTAGTTCCATTGCCCTCTCATAGAAATTTTAGTTCAGGTTTTCTACATCTAGAAAAATCCTGTTGGAATTCTTATTAGAAGTTCATGAAATCTATAGGTCCACTGGAAGAGCTGACATCTTTACTATTGTGAGTCTTCTGGTCTATGAATGTAGTGTATCTTTCTCACTATTTATGCTTCTTTATTTGTGCATTAGAACTTTGGAGTTTTTAACATACAGATTCTGAAAATATTTTGTTAGATTTACATCTAATATTTTATTATTTGGAGGATAATATAAATGGTTCTGCCTTTGAAACTTTGATTTCTAATCTTTGTCAGCATATAGATATGATTGATTTTTGCATCAACAAAAATTTTTCTATTCTCTGATTTTGCTAAACCCACTTAATTTTAGGAGTTTCCCCCTGGGTTACCTGAGAATGTTCACATGAGCAATCATATCACCTGGGCTAAGGACAGCTTTATTTCTTCACTTCTAAGTATCTTTTTCTTTTCCTTGGTGCATTGAACTGGTAGAAATTCTAACACCATTTTTAATATAAATAGTGTAAGTGGATACTCTTACATTGTATGCAGTATTGGGGGAAAGCATTCAACTTTTCATCATCATGTGATAGTAAGTTGCATATTTTCTTTTTTTTTTAAGCTGCATATTTTTTGTAGATGTTCTCTTGAAAAAGTTTCATTGGCACTTGTTTGCAGTACAAATAATTATATTTCTTGTGGAGAGTTGGTACATTTATGAAAGACATCTTAATTCTTTTTTCATCCCCTTCCCCTCCCCTCTCTCTCTCTCTGATCTCCTCATCTCTTGGGCCTCTTCATTTTTGCAAAAAATCTATCTCCCTATTTCCAATTATCTATTTTTTATTTTAATCTTTATTTATATTTTGGCTTTCTCAAATAAGAGTAACTATGTGATATTTAAACTTGTGTTTTTTATTTATTTCACTTAATATCATGGTTTCAAGGGATATCCATTTTCCTACACATGACTTGAGTTTATCATTTTTTATGGCAGAGTAGCACTCCACTGCACATAAATGTCACATTTTCTTTATCCATTCATCTGCTGATGGACATATACACTGCTTCCAAGGTTTAGCCATTATTAATTGTGTTGTTATAAAAATAAGTATGCATGTATCACTGCAAAATGTCTTTAACTCTTTCAGGAAGATACCTAGAAGGGGAATAGCTGGGTCAAATCCAATATATAGGTTTAGTTCTCATACTGGTTGTATTAGTTCACCTTCCTACCAACAATGTAGAAAGGTTACTTTTTCTCTACAGCCTTTCCAGCATTTGTTCTTATTTGATGATAGCCATTCTTTCTGGAGTAAGATGGAATCTCAGTGTTGTTTGCATTTGCATTTCTCCAACAGCCAGTGATGGCGAACATTTTTTTTCATGAATTTATTGGCCATTTGTATTTCTTCTTTTGAGAAGAGTCTATACATTGCAGTTGTCCATTTTTTTTAGTCGAGTCTTTTATAGACCTTGGGGAGAGGTCTATTTTTTGAGTTCTTTATGTATTCTAGATACTATATTAGTTCTCTGTCTGAGGAATAGTTGGGCAAAATTTTTTCCCATTCTGTAGGTTGTCTATTCAGTCTGAGGTTGTTCCTTTTGCTCTACTGAAGCTTTTTAATTTGATATGATCCCATGTGTTGATTTTTGGTATTATTTCTCATGCAACTGGTGTTCTATTCAGAAGGTCCTTGTCTTCAAAAGTTTTATTTATTTTATCTTCCATCAGATTGTTTGTTTTAACATTTAGGTCTTTGAACCATTTTTATTTTAGTTTAGTATGTGGTAAAAGATTTGGGTCTAGATTCATTCCTCTGCATGTGGATAGCTTTCCCAGCACCATTTATTAAAAAGGCTGTATTTTCCCCAGCGTATGTTTTTGGCCCCTTTGTCAAGGATCACATAGCTGAATGTGTTTGGGGCTGTTTCTGCATCATCTATTCTGTTCCACTAATATACATATCTGTTTGTGTGCCAATATTATGCTGTTTTTATCACTGTAGCTTTGCAGTATGAGGTCTGGGATTGCAATACCTCCTGCTTTGCTCTTGTTGCCCAGAATTGCTTTTGCTATTCTGGGTCTCTTCTCTTTCTATAGGGACTTTGGTATTGTTTTCTCTAATTCTGTGAGAAATACTATTGGTATTTTATTGAGATTGCATTAAATCTATATATCAGCTTTGGAAGTAAGGCTCTTTTGACAATATTCATTCTGCCTATCCAAGTTCATTCAGTTTTCTTACGTCTTCTTCAATTCTTTTTTTCAGAGTACTGTAGTTTTTATTGTAGAGGTCTTTCACTTCCTTGGTTGAGTTAATTCCTTTCTTTATTAGACTGAAGAAGTTCTTTTCAATTCTCAGTTTGCTGAGAATTTTTTTTTAATTACCAGAGAATGTCGAATTGTGTAAAATGCCTTTTCTGCATCAATTTATATACTCATGTGTTTTTTCTTCTTTAGATTGCCAGTGTGATAAATTGAATAATTTCAATCTAGCTGCAAATTTTGAATATTGACCCACTCTTGCATTTCTAGGATATAGCCCACTTAGCTGAAGTATATTCCTTTTTACATATTATATAATTTGATTTTTTAAATTGTACAATTGTACATCAAACATCAGGAGAACTCTATTCGTTTGTAGTTTTCTTTAACTGTCTGTCTGATTTACTGCCAGGGCAATACCAGAGCTCATAAAATTTTTTGGAAAATATTCTCTACTCTTCTCTGTTTTGAAATATATTGTCTAGAATTCATATTATATTTTTCTTTAAATATTTGTTAACTAGTGAAGCCCATATAGTCCTCAAGATTTTGAGGGGAGAATTTTTTTGAGGTGATAATTTTAACTATGAACCCAATTTGTTTAGTAGCTAAAATTTTGTTAATTGTATGTTATAAGCCTGATATGATCTGCATTAGTAAACATTTCACGTACACATGGAAAAATTTACATTTGCTGTTTTTGGTGGAGTAGTCTATAAATGTCAACTAGATCCAGCTCATTGCCATTTAGCTTATCTATATCTTGGTTAATCAAATGTAAACTAGTTCTATTGATACCAAGAAAGAAGTACAGAAGTCCTTAGTTATGATTTTCAATTTGTCTATTTCTTCTTTCACTTCCGTTTTTGCTCAGTGCATTTTGAAACTCTGTTGTTAGATACATGCACTTTTAATTAGATGTTACTCCTTTTTAAAAAATTTGTCCTATCATGTAATGTTCCTCTTATCCCTGAAAATTTTCTTTGCTATGAAGTCTACTTTGTATGATATTAACATATCACTTCCATATTTCTTTTGATTAGTGTTTGCATGGTGTTTCTTTTTGTGTCCTTTTACTATACCTTTATCATTAAAGTTGAAGTAAATGTCATATAGGGAGAATGTAGTTGGCCTTTTTTTAATCTATTCTGATAATGTCTACATTCTATTGGGTCATTTAAGGTCCCTAACTTTCTGTGTTACTTTTCACATGTTTTACTTATGCTCTTTTTATTATTTTTTTCATTTCTTACTTACTTTTGTTCAGATTGGGTAATTTGTTCAAATGAGTTCTGAAATTTCAGGGTTTTTTTTTTTCCATTTATGTAATATTCATTTAGTTTTTCTTTATATTTTCTATTTTTTATGAGACTGCATTTCCATCTATTTTGAGAGTTTTCATTCTTCTCAGTTGATGTGTTTTTATGATAGCTACTTAAAATATTTTTAATGTCATCACTGACATCTGTGGATTGACAACCTGTGAATTCAGTGATATTTTCTTAGTTTTTTTGTATACTGAGTAATTTTGGATTGTGTCCTGGGAATTTTAGGTACTTATTAGGAAACCCTGGGTTTTGTTTAAATCCTATGGGGAATATTGGCAGTTTTGTTTCAGTAAACTATTTTCACGGCTGGGTTTAGGCAACATAGTCTAAACATTCTTATGTGGGATATGATTGCAATGTTAGTTTTAGTTTCAAAGCCCTTACAATTTAAGTTTGCCCCACATGTATGTCATCCGTTGGCCAATCCGGACCCTGGTTGGTGGCCTATCTCATAATTTAGTTCTCTTGGGGTATACTATGCCAATTAGGGTCAAATTCATATGTTGTAGCTCAAGAGTTCATAAATGATTCTGTGGAATCACCTCCTGAGCTCCTTCCACATTGCAGTCTCCCTGATAATTTCCACTGATCTGCGCTCCCCTTTGTAATTCTCTAAGTCACAAAGATGGGCCCCCATTTATCCTACACTTTGACCTACTTCTTGTGGCTGTTCCTGGATCCAGAAAAAGAAAGGAAAGCAACAGGAAAGCAATGGTGCCACAGATCTACTGATGTAAACCTGCCCTCAGAATTTGCGCTTCTATGAGCCCTTGTGCTAGTGCTACAAAGACTGCTTGGGGGCCAGGATGTGAGGGAATGGAGACAAGAAAGAAGTGAGGACTGTCTTCCTATCTGACTATTAGGAGCTTCCTCCTTTTTGGCTGCTCCAGAAGCTCTGTCTGACACAATTTCCAGATTTGGGGCTGCAGAGAATCCCGTCTGAGGAGTATCAGCAGAACAAAGTGGGATTTCAAGTTCTTTCCCAATAATCTTGGCCTTTTTTATCCCCCAGACTCTCAGTTCATTCTGCCCAGGCTTAAAGCTGAGAGAAACAGAGTGTGATTACTTCATCTTATCTAGAACTGTAAGCAGAACTGTAAGTTTTACATTAGATGTAAAACTTAGTCTTCCCATCCCTCTGATCTCTGGTTTGTATATCTATGAGAGTTAGAAGCAGTTTTCATCTTTGCACCCTCTTGTACGCCTAGTGAAGTACCTTGAATGATTCTACTTTGTAATAATATGCATTTGTGTAAGCTCTCTTGCATTCGTTTTAGAACAAGGTTGGTCACAAATGTGTAAATCAAGTGAAAGATAAATATCAAGGTAAGATAAGTGTACAGTAGTTTCTGTAAAGGAAATTAGAATCTAACTGGATAGAAAAACTGTAGTCATTAAAAGTTAGCAAGCAGTAGGAGCTGGAGAACATTTGTTTCCTAAGGAGTTGGGTAGACAAGAAGTTTTGTGATTGTTTGCAGGAAGCAATAGAGCAAGCCGGCCTCATGAAAGAAATGGGTTTGAGGGTTTTTTCCCTTAACTGTCAAAGAAGATGGAATTCAGAGGATCTGAGAAAACTGGAAAGAAGGGATTTGGATTATTGAAAGGTCAATGTGTTAGAAAAGCCACAGTGTATGTGAGGCTAGTTTGGCCAAAGAGTCTGTCCAGTGGGATTCTGGGTAGTGGGCTCTTTTTTATTCTCACCTAACTATACCTTGGTTTCCTTTTGAGCAGCTCTCCTTGCATACTCCAAGCTGAGAAGTAAAGTGTGAGTCTTTAAGAGAATCTGGAGGTCAGGTCTGTTCCTGCCACCTTGTTACATATGTCTCAGCTACCTTCTCAGTGCTGGGACAAAATACCTGACACCCACAAGTTAAAGGAGGAAGGTTTGTTCTGGCTCACAGTTTGTAGAGGTTTTCCTCTGTAGTTGACTGACTCCCAGGCAGGGAGGCATGGCAGAGGGGCATGCAGGCAGGAAGTGAGAGGGACTATAAGGGAAGGGGAAGAATATATAGTATAAAATTGACACCCTTCCAGGCAACGCCTGCAGTGGCCCACCTCTTCCCACCAGGCCTCACCTCCCAACATCACACCCAGCTATAAACCCATCAGTGGACTAATCTAGCATCACACGCCCATGATCCAGTATCACACGCTGATGATCCATCCAGTCTCCTCCCCAAGTCACACCTATGAGCACATAAGGTTTTGGGGGAACATCTAGATATAAACCATAACACCACACAAAGCCAAAGGCAGAGCCTGAAGGCAGAGACTACAGATGGAGTCTGAAGGTAGAGACTACAGATGGAGATAACCTGAGTCTCAATCCAGCCATACCTGCACCCTTACTCCAGAACACTCAGAGAAAAGATGCTATATATATATATATATGTGGAACAAAAATTTGAACCAGATACCGGAGAAGAATGAAAGGGGAAACAGTATATAATTGGAAAAAAGAGAAAATCACTGGTCTGGTGGCAAATGCCAAGAACAGTTTGCAGACTTAGCGGCATTTTATAATCTAGTACTAACACATCATTTTTCGTTCACCTCCCCAAATATCTCCTTTTCTCTCTCCCTCTCTCTCCCCCACCCTGATACTGTGCTATGTCCATTGTGTTTCTCCAAACTCCATTTTCTGAATACTCCCTGTGCTTGTATAATTTCATGTTTTCCAGTGCTCTTTCCTATATGAAACTGGCCCTCCCTTCCTCTTTGTCCTAGAAAGCTCCTTAATTATCTCTGAAGCTCAACTAGATGACTCTTCCTCCTGCATGCTTATGTAATTCTTTATGTATTTCTCTATTGTGGCATTTATTTTATTGTTCATTATTGTCTTTGAATGTTTTTGCATTATTCTCTCAAGTCCTTGAGATACAGACCGAAAGTTCTGTCTGCCTCAAAACCCCTCAAATCATTTATCACAGTGTCTGATGTACAATAAGAGCTTAATAGATGCTTGTGGAGCAGATAGTGCATAACTGAATCAGAAAGGAAGAAAATAATTGAAAAATAATCCTTGCCATGTTTCCCTGGCTTTTGTCACAACTATTCCTGGAAGCTCCCATATTTTGGTCCATAGATTGCTAGAAATTTCAGATTTGTTCATCATATTTTGTTCCTCCTATGTTTTCCAGCCTGCTTTTTAGTTGGGTGTGGCCAAGGAGCTGGTCTTATTGCAGCAGGGTGTGCTGCTTCCAGGCCTGGAGTTCAGAACTGCTATTTTTCATATTTCTCTTTCAGCTGCCTGAGGAAGGGCCAGAGTGACCTTGGAATTTAAGGGTAGAAGGCAGCTGAAGCTCCATCATCCCAAATCCTTAAATGACTCAGGGTATCAGAGCCCTCCCCGCATCCCATCAATGATCAACCAAGGACATCTGCTCTGAGCTGTCACAGGAGAGAGAAAGAAATTTCCATGGTGTCAAATCACTCTAATTTGGGGGTTTGTTTATTTTAAAATAACGTTTAACATTGTCCTACCGGATACGGCACCCTGTAGAATTTTCTCTGTCCAGACCAAGACCTGACTGTGGTAAACATTACATATGGGGAGAACTATACTCCTGTTTTCTCTGGTATCGTGTGTCTTAGGAAAAGGTCACTAGCTGTATGAAACGGCTGGGCAGTTGTGGAGCAGGAGGCTGCAGTGAGAAGGTTAAATTCCACTCCTGGGTCTGCCCCACACTGTACCTAGCAAAGGGAAGTTACAGCACGGCGCTCAGACAATCCGCCCAAGGGGGAAATGCACGAAAGCAGAGGCGGTCGCCCCGGCAGAAACGCAGGTGACGGTGATTTCTACTGCAGGAGAGAATACTGTCCCGCCAACAGTTTCTTCCAGGTGTCAGTAGTCTTAACACGTGATGCCGTCACATCTCACAGACACTGCTCGCTGACTCCAAGCCTGGCCAGCCAAGGGGAGCATTTTGACCTTTCTTTGGTGTGGGCGGACTGCAGATGCACTGACCAAAATGTCTCTGTCCTCGTCAGTGTCAACTTTCTAAGCCATATGATGAATATTTAGTTGACTTAAAGACAAATAAATCTTTTAAATGCCAGAAGGTGCAGCATATTACAGGAACCCCCCCAGTCAATGCTGCCAGCTGCAGACTTTCCTGGCCTGGAATGTATTCTATTTTTAAGCGTTTGTCTCATCAGATCCACATGCTCTGAACAAGTTCTTGAAGTGTCCACGACCTGCCCAGAGGAGGGCTAGCTATTCCTTATCTTCCTCTGCCCGACTCTCCTGCTTCTGTGGGAAATGATTTGCAGCAGTTGTTTCTCAGGATCAAAGTTTCCTGAGTCAGAGGTCCCTTATTGCCTATGCTAAGGATTAAAGCTTCCCCCATCTTCTCTGCCACTACATGAGACTCCTTTTTTTGTCCTTAGCACTGGTTATCCCATTATTTGACCCTCAGTCCTGGAATAATTACCTCCGTGATGTTTAGGTATCTAGTAGGCATCAGAATCAGCAAATGTAAGATAAGGACTGAGATTCTGCAATTTTCATTGGTGCTCCACATGACTCTGATGCTAGTGAATTTGAGACCACATATTTAGGAACATCCCTTCCTCTCGGCTGTGAGTAATCATTCTATAAAATCTTTTTTTTTGTTGTTTTTTGTTTTTTGTTTTTTTTTTGTGGTGCCCAGGATCGAACTCAGGCCCTTGTGCTTGCAAGGCAAGCACTCTAATCACTGAGCTAAATCCCCAGCCCCAGTGAGTAATCATTCTAGAATACAAACAGTTTATAATATACCCTTAAAAATGCCTTGATGGTTTTGAGACAGGAAGGTAGGGTGTGGCTAAAACTAGCTGGGAAAGGAGGCATGACGAGACCCCAGAACACATGCGCAGAGCAGCTCCCAAAGCCCTGCACGTGGACTTCTCATGAGAAGTCCAGAAGTTTTCTATAGGGTCGCCTAGACCTGACACCAGCCTAAGGAGTGGATGATACAAAAAGAAAAAGACAGTCACCATTGAGTTTCTGCCACTGTGTTCCCTCTTGTGTGGTGGCCCACCCTCATGCTGTAGGATATACTTCTTTTCCTACTTTTACTTGGCCCAAACTTGGCTCTGCAGAGCCAGGGTTGTTTGTTTGTTTTTTACCTTTAATAGAACTTTGCTACTGTTTGAGATTGTCTTGACCAATTCTTTGCTCAGGACAGAAAGACCCTAGAAACCACCTCCAGAATAAGACTCTAAAACCTAGTAAGTTTCCTATTACCATCAGGATCAGATGCAGACTCCTTAGATGGCACATCATGGCTCATGAGGACCATCTTACATGTATTTCTCTAGCCAGAATTCTGGTCTGCTTTGCTGCCTTCACTTCGGTCATTCTGGGTTTTTGTTTTGGGGCGTGTGTGTGTGTGTGTGTGTGTGTGTGTGTGTGTGTGTGTTTCTGTTTCTATCTTTTAAGGATCTACTGTACTTCTGAGGCAGAAAGGCAGGGCATGGCAAAGCTGCCTGTGGGAGCAAGTGTGACCTGTTAATTACAAAATCCTAGGGCACAAGCACACAATTCTCAGGACCCCTCATGTGGATTTCTCCAAGAACCCGTGATGTGTGGCATGAACAAAGAGAGTCAGTTGCCATTAAGCACTCACTGTCATAGCTTTCCTCAAGATAGCCTGCCACATACCCCAGAGTGTACTTTTACTTTTATTCTATATTTTTATTTTACTTTGGCTTTTATTTTTCATCTCTTTTACTTAGCCCAAACTCACTCTGCAGAGCCAGTTTCTCCCTTACCCTGCACTTTTAATTTTTCCTACCTCAAATAAAAGTGAAACTTTGCCACTGTTTTTTTGCTCATTTCATTCAATTCTTTGTGCAAGATAGAAAGAACCTAGAAACCACTTCCAGAAGGAGACTCTGGCACCCCATTGCTCAGTAACTCTTTTATAGTTTGGCGAATGTTTCCCTCTCTCTCACTCTCCCCCTCACCCCAAACCATTCCCTCTATTCACAGCCTTTATCTAGCTGACTTGTGTTGGATGAGCCCCCTTCTCCTTAGGAAACCCTGCCACTCCTTCCTCAGGAAGTGCCCTTCTCTGTGTGCTTACTGCTCCCCCCATTCCCCACTGAGAGCATTCAGTACTACTGGGCTCTCCACTCTTGGGTATCTCCTGCCAGGGCTGCACCTCCTTTTGGTAGGGATCATGTACTCAATTTCAGGCCTCCAGGGAGATGGGTTAAGAGACAAGGATAATCAAGGGTGGCCAGAAGTGGGTCTGAGGACGGTTGCCGAAAGCCGTACTCCACATGGGAAGCCAAGCATCACTTGAATAACCAGGAATGGTTTCTGCTCCCCTCAGAATGGACTTCCCAGGGAGATGTGACCAATCACTCTTTCTGGCACAGACCCACCGCTGCTGAGTATTTTGGCAACATCCTCTCACTGGAAAACTGACGAAAAGTGACCAAATACTGCTTATAGAAGGGCTGGACTCTTGCGAGATCATGCTGTGCACCCAGTCCTCTTAATGTGGGGCTTCTACTCAGACCACCGTACTACAGAGCCTGATGTTGCTTGAAGTGACACCTCAGTGTATGAACTGAGTAGCATTGCACATGGAAATTCAGGGCACCAAGATGGAAGGAAGGAAGAGCCAGCTGCTATCCTGGCCTGTTCCTGTTGTTGCTCAAGAGACAAAGATCATTCTCAGAATGGCCTTATATAGTTGGGTCTCTTTGTTACAGAGATTTAGCCTTCACTTTAACTCATATGGATGGTGTCAGGCCCCCTAGGGAAACTTGTCAGAATGAGAGGTAATGAGTTCTCTGTCTCTTGCCACAATGTCTCATGCAAAGAAAGCAAGCAGGTAGAGTTCAGCCTTCCGGTTCCCTGCATGCACCTGGCAATCCACACAATTAACCCAATAGTGGCAGGCATTCCTTCTTCCCTCCCCTGAGGAAGCAAATAAACAAAACAAGTGAAAAAGAAAAAAGCAATGTCTACAGTAGAAAGCACTTCCACCCTGTGAGACCTCAGAATTTGGGTGCCCATCATCAATTAATACCAGAGAAATAACAGGAAATTCTCTGGAGGTAATATGAAAAGGGGAAGCGCTTGCTTTTGAGCTCTCTGAATAACAAGTCCAGCAAAAACCAGTATCTTTCTCTTGCAGGCTCTAGCTACCTTCTCACAAACACCACTACTGCATTTGCATCCAGTAGCTCCTGATCTTCCAGGAAACAGCAGAACCTCACCATTCCCTAGCTTCCCAATAGTCCCCCGCAAAGTAGACATCACTGATCCCATCCTCAAAATGGGAAAATGGAGGCTCAGAGGTTGAGTGATTTATTTAAAGTGCAGCATAAGCAAGCAAAAAGCCAGCAGGAGATAAGAGTTTGCCTAACTCCCCAGTCAATTTTCAGTTCCCCAGATAACACAGAGCCTAAATAAACCTTCATCAACACCATATGGTATCTGCAAAGCAGGGGGATGTTGGGCACTTGGACTAAAATGGGCTATAAAGGGAAGATAGTTTTGTACTTGTGAGTAGTCAGGGAACAAGCTATTCTATTGATAATTCTCATCATTTTTAGTTCTGTAACCCAGTATGACCTGAGTTTTGAGCAACCTGAGGACTCTACTAGCATCTATCCTGTTGTTATTTTTTAACGTGAATTTTTTTTAAAAATCACAGTCATTATATGAATGCCTGATAGGTAACACCTGAATTAAGTATGCATAGAATTCTGGCTTATTACACATTCTTCTTGGCTAGAAATCATGAGGTCCTTTTAAAGGACTTTCTTTGAATTTTGAAATGAAAACATGTTCTGTGTTCTTTTGGGATAAGCTGTTTCAGAATTTTCTTCAAAGCCAGTATGAAACTTAGATTTAGTAAAACTACATTGCAAACCTGTTAACATATCGCAGCCGCCAAGTAATCCAATGAACAGTCCCCTGCACATAGTGCCGCATCCCACTAGGCTGCCATAAGGGGCAAATACAATTTGTCTATAGAATTAGGCTTCGCAGTTAGAGTCCCTGCTTTGGGTGTGTGATATCCTGTGGACTACAAGCAGATTTAGTGTCCCCAAACAGATGGGCTTTCCCTTTATGGACCACTCTTAAGTTTTCTAGGCAAACCACAGCTGTGCTAATGTCCCTTTGTGTAAAGAATTGTTTAAGTTGAACCGCTTCCTTTTACCTGATGTGTATTCAGAGTTTTGAGCCAGGGACAACTGGGATATGGAAACATCTGCAGAAAAAAAGAAGATTCCCTTCTTTGTGTTCTTTAGCTCTAGCTGCCACAGGCAGAAAAAGCTTCTTTGGATAACAGCGAGAGTCTTTAATTGCACACAACAAACCCACACTACCTAGATGCAGCAGGAAAGACAATACAGTAAAGAAGTTGTGGTGGCTCAAGGAATTTCTAGGCGGCCATAGAATCAAACTAGGAGGATTTTCAGATAGAAACAGGGCCCAGGCCCCATCACCAGACTGCTCCATGGGCAGGACTTCCTGGCCCTGCTGCCTCCAGGAGCTGGAAGAGTCTCTGCCTTCCTGGCCAGACTGCCTTCTTCACAGTATCATGTTATGTAATGGATCTGGAACATTCTCCAAAAGCCCTTTTATAGAAAACTTGGTCTCCTACTAGTGGTGGTACAGTTGGGTGGTGAGAGAAACTGTAGGAAGTGGGGTCTAATTGGTGGAAGTGGGTCACTGAGGTTGTCTCTGAGTTCTTATTGTCTGTCTGTCTGTCTGTCTCTCTCTCTCTCCTCTTTCCTTCACAGTTACCATGTAGTGAGCAGCTTTGTTCTTTCAGTGCTCCCCACCATGATGTTCTGCCTCACCACAGGACCAGGAACAACAGAGCCAAGCAACCATGTACCCCTGGAACTGTGAGCCAAAACAAACCCTTCCTTCTTTAAACCGATATCCTCAGGTATTTGTCACAGTGCCTGAAAGCTAACGAACACAGAAAATTGGTCCTGAGATGTGGACTTGTTTCTGTGACTCCTGTACACCTGAGTGTGCAGTTCAGAGCCTTGGGAACTGCTTTTCAGAAAGAGTTTAGAGAAGTTTGGAGAAGCGGACCAAAGCTTAGACGATTTTAAGTAAAGTTTGCCAGATGATTCTGCTGTGATCTCAGAAGAGAAGAATGGTCCACAGCCACACCACTCCGAACATGCTAGAACTTATCTGCAGAGCAGAGTGCTGATGGGAATGCAGAAAATAAAGTCTGTGCTGACGAGTTTTCAGAGGGAGACTTTATTGGAAGTTGGACTAGAGGCCATGTCTGCTATATTCTAGCAAAGAGCTTGTCTGTATTTTGTCCATGTTTTGAAACTTTATGAGAGACTGAGTGTAAAGGTGACAGAACAATCTGGCAGAGGAAATTTCATGACCGCACAGTATTTGGGCTATAGCACGGTATCGCCTGCCCCTTTTCACCAGATTTACAGTGAATCATGAGCAAAACAGCATAGCAGAAAAATCTGAAAAACTCATAGTTTGGCCAGAAAAGAAGCACATGTGAGGTTGGTGTCAAGGAATATGTGGTTACTGAAGAGATGAACACTATTAAAAGGGGAAGTAAAAGGGATTAAGATGTAACGTGTACATGTACCAATTTCCACCATGAGTGTATTTATTATGTACTGAAAACATATACTAATAAAAAAATAAATAAATGATTTTAAAAAATGATAAGCCAAGTCCTTTGTACTGAGACAATAGGAAAGACAATTTAAAGGCATCTCAGGAGTTGACCAGACCCTGCCCATTTCAGACTCAAGTGTAAGAAAGTATAAAGCTTTCATTTGAGAAGAGAGTCCTTGGGACCCTTTTGCCCACAGGGCCACCGATTAAGTTATTTCCTCAGGATTCCTCTCAGAGTGCTCAGCCATCCAGGCCCTGAAAGACCACTGCAGCCATCATCCCAGCAAGCCCGGCTACTGCTTAAGCTAGTGGCAAACCCTGGCATTGTACGTATGTTCTTGCAGGTATACAGAATGTAAGAGTCGAGGGGTCATGGAGGCTTCCACCCAGACTTTAAAGGAAGGACTGGGAGGCCAGAGAGCATACAGTTAGGTCAGAATCTCTGCAGGAAGCCATGACATTCCCTGTTGCTGGTACAAACATTCCTCAGTTGCCCATTAAGATTTTTAAGTTGGTAGAATCCAAAATTATAAGGATTGAAAGCAAAACTTTTGCAGTAGGGTCATTATATGCAACGTTGAGAAGTACCCCTCCAGCCTCCACCCTTTCATTCTGAATTCTGTGCACTATGATGTAGAAATGCAAAGAGTACTATTAATGTATCGTGGTTCAGAAAATATGTCACATCCTACACAGAACACTCCAGACTTATAAGTTGTTAAGGCCCAGGTGACACCGTAAGAGAGACTTCAGTAAATATTCTGCTTGTTCTCAGGTCCAGCTTCTTCTTGGAGAGAGAACAGATGCTAGAACCAATGGCAATTTGGGATTCTTTGAATCATTGAACACTTCTTATAGGTCCTCATTTTAAATTCCAAGGTCCCTTTCTTCCCTGTGAATTAAGCCCTAACTTGGACATAAGAGACTTGACAAGGCTATGATTTTGATTTACATTATAATTTGGCAACTTCACCAGGATCCGGTTTAGGCATTATCCCTGTCCTTGAAATGGATACTTTAGCTTAGGACCAGAAGGACCCTCTCCCGTAACCATGCCCCAAGTAGAGAATTCAAGCTCTTCAGTGCAGTTAGAAGTAACCAGAAAAATTTCATGCCATTATTATTATTTGAATTCCCTCTTCTACTGTTTCTCCTAAGCCTCCTTTTCATAGGATGCTAATCTCAGGGAGCCGTAGAAGAATATTTAATATAATCTACTAGCGCTCAGCCTTTAATGCTAGTTAGGTTTATAACTGTCTTCTTATCCCAAAGCCTAGAAAACCAAGACTGCCTGCTCATTTCCTTACTCTCAAGATCAATTTCTTATTGGTCAAGGGGTTCTTAGTTGCAAACAAAAGATCCCACTTTACCTAATATGTGCAGATGTGTCATAGTGATCATAATAAGCTATTCCAAGAGAGCCAGAAAATTAGATATAAAGGATATCAAACCACGAACAATGTACAAATGTTTCCTGTCTCTGCTGCCAGCACGGTATTGTAGCTCACTTGGCTGATACTGAGCACAAGACACTTTTACTGGGACCCCTATTACCCTTTTTCTGAAAGATGACCATCTCTCCACCACTCTCCCACCAGAATCTACTCAATACATTTTTCTTCACATCATGCTCTCCTAAATATCATAAAAGTGTGTTTGATTCTAAGTCCTGCTCATATAACTGTGCCTTAGTTTGCAAAGGCTATAGCAGATTCACGCTGTGGAGAAATGCCCTAATACATAAAAGATGTTCAAAACACGAATATTGTTTACACTGTATGTGGATATCTTCCCCTCTTCCCTTTTTTGGTGCTGGGGATCAAACTCAGGGCCGTGTGCTTGCTGGGCAAGCGCTCTACCACTTGAGCTAAACCCCTAACCCCTTATTGTTAATTAGAATGAGACTGTTTGAATTTTTAGTATTCTGTTCCATCAAACTGCCAGTGCCTGTAAAACCAGGAAGAGAATCAGAGAATGCTGTGAGGTCCAGAGATTATCTGACTGATTCCCACTCCTGTATCTGGAAGGTATAGAATTATTTATACCTATTGCACATGCAAAGCAAATGAGTCCTAAGGAAATCTGGTGCCCTATATATCAATATCTAAATTTCCATTGTGTTTTTACTGCATTTTATTTGGCTCTTTGACATCTTTGTGTAAAAGATCATGTTTTCCCAATCTTAAAAGTATAGGATAATCGTGCTTATAATTTTTTTTTATGTTGCACATAAGTCCATACCTAAGAGAATGATGAAAGAGTAATAAAGACAAAGGTGTGCTTAAGGGTCCCTGTGGGAATTTTATACAGCGCAGCAAGAAAGCAACAACTCAAGTGGCCACCTTTTGTTACGCGCTGAGCATCTATTCCCCTTTCTTTCAGTAATAGTGTTACAATTTCACGGGGAAGATTCTCCTCACATCAGTCCTTGTGGCTGATGCACTATCTGCCCTTTTGTGTCCTCAGTCAAGGGCACGGCAGCGCCGACTGGCCAGGATATTCCATCCTCCTGCTTCAAGATGGTCATGCAGTCCACGCCAGTGCACTAAAGCTCAGTCTTTGACTGGGATGCCATGGTGAGAAACTCCTGGACCTAAAGTGCAGGATATGTACAAGGGGTGAGTGAAAAACAGTGTGTGTTTAAACTTAAAAAAAAAAACAAAACCCTCAAAACAGTCCCCTTTGCTTTAAACACATCTATCTCATCATTTTTGCCATTTTTTGAAGAATTCTAGAAGTCCTCTTGTGAGTATCTTTATGAATGGGATTAAAAAAAAAATGTGGCAAATGCTGCTCCTAAGAGTCATCCAATGGAAAGGCAGGTTGTACGAATATTACAGTGTGTCCTCCTTCACTGGATCTGGCACCATTCAACTGGTGGTTTTTCCACAAAGTCAAAATGACCATGAAAGGTAAACATTTTGTATCAATTCGGGATCTGGAGGCAGCCACAACAGTACAGCTAAAGACTCACAGAAGAGAACGTTCAGAAAGTAGCAATGATGGTGGGAGAAATGTGTTTGAAGTGAGGGGAAGTATTTTGAGGGAGACTCATGGTGATGTGTCTTTTACGATAATAATTTTGTTAAATTTAAGCACTCACTGGTTTTTAACCACACCACTACCTGGAGCTACTGGGGGTGGCCATGCAAAGAAGCAGCCTGGGAATAAAATTGACACAGAGAAAGTCGCAGCTGAAAGACAGTGTCTGGTGCTGTTATGTGTGAATTCCTGCAACCAGTTTAGGTCAACCCACGAATTTCAACTGCTTAAGCCACTAAACTTCTTTTGCTTGTTTTTGTTTTTTACTTACTTTTCCTTAAGTTTCCCACATTTGCAACTTAAGGAGTCTTACCTGAAACATCTAAGCAGACTTTAGCATCAGCTGTGGCTTTCATGATGACCTTTGGGTGAGTCATTCAGTCTTTGAGATGGAGTCACAGAGACGGAGGGCCTTGGAGGTCACTTGGTCCAGTCTCCTCCATTTTAGAGTTTCAGTTCCTCCAACGGGCTATTAGAAAAGCAAGCATGAAGTTAGTCATTCTTACAACTTGAATTACATTGTACACACACACACACACACACACACACACACACACTGCCGTGCCACTTTATCGTAGTAATAAAATGGAGTCAGGATGTTCCACACCAGGCACATGGACCATTTTGAAGAAAGCTCCTCTAAGTCCTCGGAATTTTCATCCCAGAATAAAAACAAACTATAAAAATTAGTGTATCTTCCCCAAAATAAATTCATGCTCTTTTGGTTACTTGTTTGCTTTTTTTTTTTTTTTAACCAGTAAGGTTGTGCTACTATCAGTACAGTTCCTAAATCTCTCGGAACAAGATTATATACAGAACTGGATATTTGCTTTGTCCATAAAACATTTATCTTGTCACATCATGGATTGTACCAGTCGGGGTTGACTAGAGGAACAGATTTAATATACTGTAATATACGTGTAAAATATATTAAGGATTTCTAAGCAGGCTTACAATGCATTGCCACCAGCAGAGTTGGGGTGGAAGAGGGCAAAAAGTCCATCTGCGCCTTGGAGCGCTGAAGGATTCAGTCAAAATTTGAAAGCCTGAAACTCAGTGCAGAGTCCTATGTGAGTCCATATCACGAAGCTGAAGGTCTGTGCTGGAAGCCTGGAGATGGACGTCCAAAGGCAATAATGAAGACCGGAGCTTGTCCAAAGAAGCAGAAGCAAGATTTCTTTCTTGTCCTTTTTATGCCATCCAGGCCACAAGTCTATTGGTTGGTGCCACCCACACCCAGGCTGGGTCGTCCATCTTCAGTAAGTCCATTAACCAGACACATCCAGAGCTGTGCTAACCCATTCTGCTGGGCATTTCTTACTCAGCTTCCATTCCACAATTAACTATCGCATGGATTATCTTGTCACACAAGGCTATTCCTAATATGGGAGGGGAATATCAATAGCAGAGGACCAAGGCACACAGTGCAGCTGAATGAGAGAAGCCACAGAAGTGGCACACCGAATATTTCCATGTATACATAACGTTCCAGAAAAGGCACAGCAGGATGACACGACAAAAACAGCTCAGTGGTTGCTGGGGACAAGGGTACAGGAAGGGAGGAATTGCAAAGGGACTCAAGAAAATGTGGGAAGTAACAGAAATGTTTGGTACCCTGATCTCATGAGTATGTGTACAGGTAAGTGTGTGTGTCCAAACATATCAAACTGTACACTTTAAGTATATAAAGTTTATTCTATATAAATCTACCTCAAGAAAGCCATAAAAAGAAGCAAGTGTAGTACCCAACTAAGTAAACAAAGCATGAAATGAAGAGCATATTGAGCTGGGGGTATATTTGAATTTAGAGGAAGCCTGAAGAAGGCATCCCGAGCAATCCCTTGCTCCTGGGGAAGCCGTGTGCAGAGTCAGACTGCACTCCCTGGTGTAAGATGCCTTAACAACCCGCACGCTCCCAAGTTCCTCCTGCACCTGCGCGCAGTGGTACCTGAAATCCCCAACAGGGTTACCACTCCAGCGGCCCCGGGAGACAGGGGCATTTAAACTGAGTGTATGCATCGTGGTACCTCATTAACTAATGCCTTACTTGATTTACACTGCTGGCTCCCATCCTTCCCCTCGGAAACTCTAAATTATACCTCAGGGAGATTCTGGGACTTTAAGGTTCAGAGGTAGCTCGTATTTTTTAAAGTGATGAGTCTTTCATGTCAAGATAATTAACAAAACTCCCAAGTAGCTCTTAAACCTTGGGCTGTCCCTGCTCTTTGTCCAGTACCTCCATCCCATGCTCTGTTTCATCTGTCCCTCAGACAGAAGTGACGATGGACCATCAGGACCATGGCTACTGCTCCTGACCCTGGCCTTGTGTTGCTGTGATCAGAGAGCCGGCCTCTCCTTGCAGCCTTTTTCTTGCCCCTCCCTTGCAACTTCCTCACCCAAATCCGTATCTTTAATTCTACTTTGAGTTTTGGTTACAAAACAAATGTCACTCAAATAATTCCTACGATCTTCTGTTTAAATTTTTAGAAACACTACTCTCCAAACTGAGCTTGAGTGCGAACTACCAGGCCGAAGAGCAGTTACTTACTTGGACCCAGGGCTGTCGAGCTGAGTCTGGTCTGTGGGAACGACACACAGGTAACTGCAGAATGCAGGAAGCAGGGGGTGGGGTGCGGTAGATGGAGTGCAGAGTGTTGGAGGACACATGGGGACGCAGCCTACCTCCCAGAGCTGCCACCTCCTCTGTTCTCTAGTTCTCTAGCTCAGTGGTTCTGAAATGTGGCACGCAAGAGGAGCAGCCCCCTTCCTGGACAGAATGTGCCCCTGGGAGTCCAGAATCCACACATTTTATTTCCATACAGCAAACAATTCAGATTGAAGTTAAGCTTTTAACTGAACAATGCTCTAATCTGTGCATTTTGAAGGGGGGCACGGTGGAGACATTGCTTTGCTCTTTGTGTCTGTGTGCTGCTCACACACCCGCACACACGAGCCTCGTTTGTGATGTCTTTGAAATGTATTCACTGAAGATAATTATAGAGGTCTAACACTTCTGCTCTTCAATTAATGCTATAAAATTAATGGTCCTTCATTTTTACATCCTATGCAAATGATGGTGTCATCTCCAACTGTAAGCCTCTCTCCTCACACGCTGAATATGATTAGTGTCCCTTTAAGCTGAATTAGAGCATGTGACCTTCTGGGGTATGTCAGGAGTGAAACCTCCATGTGCTATTTCCAAGGTTTCATTATGAAATGTTCTTAAAAGGCAGAATTTCAGAGATGACACCAAAACACATTTCGGTGACCGATCTTTTGGGGTTTGTGGCCTTAGGAGAGAGCAGACAGGAACAGGAGAACCGCTCATAAATCTATTTTCACCTAAGATTTACCAAGCTTCACAATAAGCACATTTCCAAACAAAGGACAGACAGATTCGTGTAAGATAATGAGGCAGGTATAATGGAAATGTGCTGGTATTCAAATACTGTACCCATTAGAATATCCTTTTGCAAATAGACCCAGGAGAATGCTTGGAAGGAGAGTAGGAAGTTCTGAAAACTAACAAAAATGGCTGACTCTGTAGCTCAGAAAGAGAAAAATTAAGATGTTACAATTCTTTTATTTCAAGGGCTGGGTGTCAGAGGCTCTGTGGCTTCTGATGACAATGCCGACATCTTGCAGGATTTGTTATGTGCACATATCCATTCCACAAGGTGAATTTTTGTACTCTAGGCAGCTTGGATGAGTTGAAAATATTGCATAGCTCAAGTGCACTCACTCAGAGTCAATATCTTCACTTATTTGGAAAGCTTTCACCAAATAATGGGACACCATCTTTTGTTCGAGTCCTAGGGAGGGGCATGCAAGTTTAAGAGGACTGGGGGGTCAAGGAAATTGATAGAAGGGACATGAAGGAAGGAAAATATAAAAGGATCTAAACTTCTTTACTCAAAAGAAGAATTATAGAAAGCAAAGAATTATAAGCAGATTCAAAATATGGGCTGGAATTAGGTCCTAGGTTGATGGATTCTGCAGGGTCTGGCAGTTGGGATTGCTTGGAATGATGGACATACTCCTGAAGCCAAGTTCAAAGTGAGTGTGTCCATTCATCCTTTGTGATCTGCTGAGTTGAGTGAGACACAAATAGAGAATTATTTCTTCTGTTGCAAGTGAGAATTCCTTGGCTAAGGAATACTGACCGTGAGTGGAGAAAACTTGGGTGTCAGAAAGAGTCTGACTTCAACCATAAGTTTGCTTTGGGGGTGTTGAAATTTGTATATGAGCAAACTGCTAACTTTTGCACCCAGGGAATGTTGTATTTCAAAAAATTGAAAAGCCTTTTAAAGTGAGCGGCATCGCTTTGTACAACCCTGCTGATGTGTTCTATGCAGCGTGGATGCACCAGGCAAGCAACATTCCTGTGCACTGCTGTTAGAAGGAACTCAGAGAGAAGCCACTAGCATAGTTAGGGATGCAAGATGAACACAGGGGTGGGGGAAGAAATAAGGGCTGTGATCTGCTTATAATGAGCTGGAGAAGCCTGCACTCATCAGAAATCCTCTGAAAGAGATCCCTGAATGTATTTTGATGAAGAAATATATTAGCAAGCCATCTGAGGTGGAAGGTGAGACCCAAGAGTATTTTCAAGCTAAAAAAAGTTATTAAATTGCTCTGCATGAGATAAAGAGAAGAGTTTGTCACTCAAAGAGGGAGAGGAAAGGGGAGAAAAATGAGAATGAGGGGAAGTCAGTGGGAGGGAGTAGGGGCCAGAGAAAGAGCATGATTCGTGTAGGGAGGAGTCCTTCCCTGTGGTTCTGGCCACCAGTTCTTAAATAAAGTGACAAAGCTCACAAAATTCAAGGTAGGTGTGAGTGGAGCATAGTGAAATTCCCAAAGGAGCCAGATTTCCTGTCTGGTTAATGGGGGTGAAACAGAGGCAGTAATAGTAAGCATGAGGAGCCCACAGAACATTAGCCCTGGACAGTCACGGGAGTCACCGCGCAAACTGTGAATGCGCGTGAATGGGTAGTAGGATTTTTTTTTTTTAACCAAGTTTATCTTGTTATCTCAAAGGTGAGGTGGGCAGCTGAAACCCAAGTTATACATGAATACCTTAGAGTAACTGGAATATCTAAACATGTCTGCCACTTCTGTGTTTTGTATGAGAAATGTTATCTAAAGTAAAGGGAATTATTATAGTATCCGATATAAGGACTGCTAGCAGAAACCAAGACATTATTTAAACAAAAAGCAAGTATAATTTTCTGTTTAGTAAGGCTGACCTTTAACCAGGTAAATACACAGCACCTACTAAGGCATTATGAAATAAGCAATTCCATCCAGGGCTACTCCATCAGAGGAAGAGTCTATTTGTGGTATTTTGGACCATTTTGAAGAGGAGCAAGGAGGAGGAGCAGGAGGAGGAGGAGGAGAAGCAGCAGGAGCGAGTCGGAGGTGGGGAGAGAAACCACTTTAGAGGACATCTTAAGTGATTCATTTTCTCTGAAAAGAAATGTTTTCCCCAAGCAACTAGTTTACTAACAGCTGAATGTAATAATAACCTTGATTGGACCCTGTTTTACATAACCAACTATAATTTTTTTGAAATGATGGAAATTTGAATTGGTATTAAGGTGAGAGCAAGAAATTATTATTAATTTTGTTAGGCATGAGAGTAACATTGTGATTATGCAAGAAAATGTTTATATTTTTAAGAGATGCATAATTAAGTGCTTATATATAAGAGACACACAAGGTAAAATGACACAATACCCAGAATGTGTACTGGAACATTCTGGCAAAAGAAAAAGAGAAAAGAAGGGAGAGGATAGATCAAGCAAGAGACTCAGAATCACAAGTTTTGGTGGTAGAACACATGGCTGCTTGTTTTACTGTGTTCTCCACTTTTTTCATGTCTAAAATTTTCATTAAAAAATTTAAAAAAATACTTCAACCAAAATAAAGCTGATCCTTACAATTTTCAATGTTTTAAATATCCCAGGGGAGCTAACCCTCACCTCCTTTTACTCTTCCTCCTAGCAGATATCAGGAGTCAGCCAATATCCTGTCTATCACAGATGTATCACCTGTCCTTGTATTTTAAGAAGTAACATTTGGAGGGTGGTAGGGCCTGAACTGTGTCTCCCCAAATTCATAGGCTGAAGTCCCAACACCCAGTACTTTAGAATGTGACTGTATTTGGAGATAGTATTTTTAAAGAGGCAATTAAGGTAAAATTAGATTATATGGGTGGGTGCTGATCCTGTGACTTTTGGTTATAGGATTTTCAAAGAGGTGATAAAATTAACTGGAGGCTGTTAGGGTGGGCCCTAATCCAGTGTGACTGGTGTTCTTATAACAGGGAGAGACTCAGGGCACATGCATTCCAGGTCAAGAGAGAGCAACTAGGTGGCCGCCTGCAAGCCAGGGACAGAGGCCTCAGAGGAACCCAAACAGTCCTCCCTCCACCTCCAGAGCCGCAGGAAATAAATCCTACAGTTTCAGCCTCCAGGCTGTGGTGTTTGCTAGTAGTCCAGGAGAGAACTGAACTGATACTGGATTTGCCTGGGCCACACTGCTGGAATGAATTCCAGGCTAGTCTCCCTTTTCCCTACGAGCATCCTCCTTCACTTAAGATTCCACCTTTCTCCCTCTGCTCCTGCTAGACCACCTCTGCAGCCTCCTTCACAGTGCTGAAATTTGAGCTCCGATGACCTTACATCTTCTGAGGCCACTCTGCTCTTTTCAGTCCTCCTGGTCTTTCCATGTCCTCTTGGGACACAAATAATAACTCCCATGAAAAAGATGGACATTTAAAAATAAACGAAAATAAATACTTGAAGAATTACAGTATAGTAGCTTATAATTCTATATTTCATCCCTTTTGAAGGAAAAACATCATCCCAATCCTTAAAGAATTACACATTTATGATATTTTAGAAGAAAGCTCTTATTTCTACTTCACAGATTCAAATGTGGCTTTTATAATTTTGAAGACAAGATTGTTAAAAGTTTGGGCTTTCATGGTAAAAGAGATGTGTAAAATATTTATAATTACTTATTAATTCCCCCAAAAGAGGTGCTTTGCTTTTTAAAAAAAAAATCATAACTTATCGGAAATAGTCATTTTTTAAGGAGAAACTCAGAAATAACATGCAGGTGCCTCGGCCTTGGCACAGCTGAACTGCACAAAACGGTGATTTCTGGAGGAACCTTGAATGAAGTCATAACAATGGGTAATATTTTAATATAATGGCAAACAATCATTGACTTTGCTCTACAGGAAGGAAAGGAGTTTTCCTCATTGTACACATTCTAAGAAAAGTAAGTATGAGAATATCTCAGAGGATGTTCTACCCAATTCAAATAGGCTGTGAGAATCATCACAAGAATAGCCTAATAAAACCTGGTGTCAGCAAAAACTGAACAAATAGAACCACTGAGGAGCGAATGTGGTCCACGGTCTCTCGGGAACACATATAAATGAACTTGAGCCTTCAGAGGGTGATTGTACCCACACACCAGTCAAGCACCTTTCCCAGGGGTCTTCCTCAGATCGCAGGTAAATTGGAACCTTTATCACATTCCTCCCCCCATGAGAATATTTTATTAAACCTTCATAAATCACTTTTGATTTAAAATGGTGGACAGTAATACTAAAAATGTGCATTTATTAAATATTCTATGTAAGTTGCAGGAACTTCAAAATATTTTTGAAAGATATCTGCAACAGTAGTATAAATTGCATTTCAGAACTTGTTAATCTAAAATTCTCTTTGCTGTAATTTCAATTTTGTGTTGGTTCTTCATGCTACTGCTCTTCAGTGATTGTTACCTTCACCTTGCCCTGCTTCTGGTCACCTCTGTTTCTTTTTTCAATTTTTCTGTCTCTCTGTGCCTCAGCTGTCCAAATGCAAACAACTGTCTAGAATAGACATACAATTCAAGGCTCTCCTCCCAAATACTTACAGCCATGTCAAACCAAAAGGGAACAGAGAACAGATTCATTATTTCAGTGATCAAGCATCAGTTAAGGAAATAAAAAGAAAGCAGGTGAATTTTACCCGTCAGGACAAAGTGACCAGCTGATTCTATTTTCTTAGTCTCTTCACTGCAGAGTTTCTTGGGCTCATGGACACAAAGCCACAGCACTCAGACTGAATCTCTGGCTCTACTTGGAGCTCACAATTTGTTTTACCGGGCACTGGCAGATCACTATTATAAAAGGAAATACAGTACGTGTGCCCCCCCCCATCATAAAGCAGCTTTTTGTTACATGGATTTGGATTAAATCAGCTCCCACCTCTGAGGGACCTATACACACCGCGGGCTCAAGGACTGAGTGAAAGCTCCTCGGCCAGAGGTGTGCTCCCTCACCCGGCTGCCAGCCCTTCAGCCGTTCCCAGGCATTTAACCAGCACCTTGGCTCATGGTCATTTGCAGCTGGCAAAGCTGTCTGCAACTTGCATCATTAATAAAAGCCTCATTCCTTCACAGGTTGTCATCGCACCTCAGTTTTTGTCCACTAGCCTTACTGGCCTCCCCAGCTGCCCAGCAAAGCCCTGGGAAGGGATTTCTGCTGCTTGAGTGCCTGCTCTAAATCCTAGTGAGCCTGGCGAACTCTGCAGCAGGCCTGCCCTGCTTCTCCAGGCCCTTCCTTCCGGGCAGTAAGGATGGCAGAGACTGTAGCCCATGCCGCCCGAGCCTCTGTCCTGCATTCCTGACGGCTGCCCTGATGGTGGCGGGGGCTGGCTTTCTTCTGTTCTGGGCTACCCACAGACTGTGACAAAGCAATTTTATTGATTTATGTATCTTAGATACTGGGGATTGAACTCAGGGCCTTTGAAATGAGCTGCATTTCTAGCCCTTTTTCAAAATTTCATTTAATTTTGAGACAGTGACTCACTAAATTGCTAAATTGCCTGGGCTGAACTCAAACTTGCTATTCTCCTGCTTTGGCCTCCCAGACGGCTAGCATTACAGAAGTGCATCACTGTAGGAGAGCAATTTTTGTGAGCCACTACAGCGGGACACAGGATGTGTAATTCACACAGGGAAAAAATTAATATCGCCTTGCAAATGACAAAAATAGACAATGTGATGGATTCTCTACTGATAGCTCCTGAAGTATATTTAATTTCCTGAATTTCTCCCCCTGCCTTTTCCCATCAAGGTTTTGAGCTTTAAAATAAAAGTTGAAATTGCAGCAGAGTAGGAAAGGAATGAGAAAGAGCAGAGAACCCAATTAAAAATCAAAAAAAGGTGTCTTCCCAGCCTTCCCTCCTCACCTTATAGGATGCTTCTCTCACATATATGAACAAGGTCTTCACTCGCCACCAACAGGGCCAACATAAGACACTAGAGTATTTTTTTCCTCTCCTTGAAACCTCTATATCTTCCTAGTGGTATACTAAATACAGAGAGATCCTGGGTAGCAGAAAATGCCCAAAATAAGCCTGGGCTGGAAAGTGTTACTGACAGGGCAGCATGGTTAAGCAGAGGACCTGAAATAATCCACTTTAAGAGGGCAGAAGGCCACCCTTGAAATAATCTGTGGAAAGCACTATCTCCCGTACCCATTGCCGATGCTCAGTAATGAGGACAGGAGGGACAAACCCAACACACTGGCTGCTGATTTCATTTGCTGCTTGCTTCCATTCACAGAGTTTTCTGGCAAGCAGCCACCACGCCATATGCTTTGGGGAAGTGGGAGTACTGAATGGTGTGGCTACAGGGAACTGGGTCTTATTGCTTCGTGAGATTCCGGGTGGCAGAACTATTCCAAAGGAGAACATGTCCCCACAGGTGTGCTGTAGGAATCTTAGAGTAGGAATCTTAGAATAAGATGGGACTTCAGAGAGGGCCTTCTCTAAGCTCTTAATTATACAGTGCGGGAATGGAGGCCCAGAGAGGAAAGCAACGTGCCCAAAGTCACACAAGCGGTTAGTGCTCAGCTAGAGTACTGGAACTGCAGTCTGGGACTCCTGGTTCTCATTTCCTTTGGGCTGACTCTCCACTTTGCAGGCTCCAGGCTCCATCCTGTCACTTTAAAACTGACCCCGAGGGTGCTGATTCTGGTGCCTCCAGTACTTTCAGTCATTAAAGAATCACAAATCTTTCTGGCCTTTTCATACCAAACAATTAATAGCAAAATATAAAGAAAAAGTTATGAACTTTGGAGTCAAACTAAATTTTCATCTCTGAACAGACAGTGACCTTAAACTCTTGGGACCTTAGTTTCATGATGTGTGACCTGGGGATAATCATCAGCACCATCACCATCCACGTCTCAAAGGGTCGCGAGTAGAGCTAAGCAGACCCGATGCTTCGTGAGAGCTGTGTGGGCAGGAAAACCATCCTCTCCAATCCCAGAGCTAGCCCTGTGCATGGAGATGGTCAGTGCGGGTCAGGAAAGAAGAAAGCCTTGTCCCACTGAGGTCCCTGCGCTCTCACAGCCCGAGCAATTGAAGCATGCAGACTAAGGCCACTTATGTGTGGATATGTGGACTGCAACCGTAGTGTAGGTGGATGTCCCATCCAAGGAAATCAGTCTCCAAAGTGGTATCTCAAGGGGGAAATATTATAACTAGCATCAGGTTGATGTGTGGGTTCCTGGACAAATAAAAAGATATGAAAAGAATTTTTAAAAAATGTATTGGAAAGAACTAATCTTAAAATCTGAAGAGTAAGATTCAAGTCTTGGCTATGTGAGTCTAAGGATGTCACTTAGCCTCTCTGTTTCTTCAACTATTGAATGAAGATAAAATATACACCTTACGGAGCTGGTGAGATAATTAACATACAGAAAAATTCTTTTAAAGAAGTAAAATCTGTACATTTGTTCATTTTAATTATGAATATGGGTATTATTAAAATTTTTCAGAATAAGTTATGCTTCAGAATTGGCTTTTAAAAAATATTTCTCACACAATGAGGTAGGAATTAAAAGGAAATTTTATAGGGGCTGGGGATGTGGCTCAGTGGTACAGCACTTGCCTAGCATGTGTGACGCACTGGGTTGGATGCCCTGCACACAAAAAGGAAAAGAAAAAAGAAAAAAAGGAAAAGGAAAAGGAAAGAAGGAAGGGAGGGAGGGGGGAAGGAAGGAAAGGAAGGAAAGAAGGAAAGAAGGAAGGAAGGAAGGAAGGAAGGGGAGTTGACTTCCAGTTCTGACGGCTGGTGCTTTGTGCAACCCAGGACTCTGCCCTTGAGCACTGTGCAGCTTCACAGGCGTCTCTGGCTTCCTGCCTTGCACCTGCCTCATTCCAGATAGTCAATCCAGGAACAGAAAACAGCAAGCACAATGTGGGAAAAAGGTCAGTTCGAGGGGCAAGTGCTGGAGCTTCTAGGCTAACACACTCCTATTTTCATCCCTTGTCCCTTCTCCAAGGTACAGGAAAGACTTAAAACTTCCACAGCTCACAGAGAATAAAGACAGGGAGGATTTGCTCAAAACACAGCAGCAGGTGATCTTTAATGCTACCCATCCTGGAAGAGGCGGCATTGCTACAGAGGAGGGCAGGCAGCTTTGTTTCTCCTGTCTCTGGGAGAGGCACGCCCTTATGTGTGCACATGCACAAGCATACGTGTGCAAACACATACACACATGCGCACACACACACAGAGCCAAGGTCTTCCTGATTTTGCAGAGCCCGTGTATCCTGAGTTCTTCTAACGCACACACTCTCCAAGCCAGCAAAGATGCGAGCTCTGCTTTCCCAGCCTCTCTTCAGAGTAATTTTCATTTTGGAGCTGGCCTAGTAAAGACGGCCACCTCACCAACATCATAACAAACTCATTTCTTTACTGGAATTATTTTTAAGTTGCACCCTTGGTGATCTAATCACTCAGAGACCCAAAGACAGAGAGAAAAGGCAAGTACTTAAAACACATAAAGCTGAAGAGGCAATTACTGTCATACACCATGATCAATAAAACAACGATTTAAAAAGGCAAGCTTCCCTGCACACCCTGAGGCCCGCATGGAGAGTCCCTGTTACGCTTGGGACAGGCAGAATTTCCTTAGGCAAGCACCACAAAGCTCTCCCACTTTCCACAGGCTTCTACCCTGCCAGCGGAAGGAATCTGGGAACTTTCAACAAGACACTGCAATTGTTCCCAAATGTGTAGATGGCTTGGGTAAGATGTGCGACCTGTTCTTTTCCAAGCACAGGTAAACATGGGTTCACACACCTTGTATACTCTCAAGGAAATATGCAGATCATTACTGACAAAAAAATAATTTGGGAAAAGTTAATGTCTATGCTAATTTATAGTGGCCAAGATTAATGGTACCTGAGCAGTGGTTGCTGTCTACTGGCCCAGGCCAATGGGGCCAGCTGCGCCTACCCACCGCTCCTCAGGATGCGACTCCGACATCCCTCAAAAGAAAGGTATTTATTTGAGTGCAAGTGAGAAAGAGTCACCACTGTGGTTTGAATGTTTGTCCTCTCCAAAACTCCCATTGAAACTTAATTGCCAAGGTAACAGTGTCAGAAGAGGTAATCGGGCTATGAGAGCGCCTCGCTCACGTGCATTTCATGTTCTGTGGAAGGGCTCTTGGGAGGGGCTGTCTCTCTCCCTCCCCCGCTCCACTGCTGTGTGAGGAAGTGCTTCTCCCTAGCAGAAGAGGCCATGTTCCAGGTGCCATCCTGGGAGTGTATACCAGGTCCTCAGGAGATGCCAAATCCACTGCTGCCTTGATATTGGACTTCTCAGCCATCAGAACTGGAAGGCGATAAATTTCTCTGCATTATAAGTTAACTAGTCTTTGATATTCTGTCATAACAGCCCAAATGCACAGACAGTCACCCAGGGACAATCTTAAATCTAACTCGTAAACAAAATTTGTCCTTTAAGAACATAATTAAGGTGTTAGAGACAAATTCCTTGCTGTGGACCTTAAGAATGTTTGAAACTTTCCTTTGATACACTGTGGACATTGAAGACCACTTTCCCCAAATAGCTCCTTAGTGGCTTCTTAAATTGCACCCGCTACTTTACAAATGAAGTAAGTGTCCAGCCTGAGTGTGCAACCCGAGACCCTCACCCCTCCAGCCGTTGCACAGCAGGGCCCACGCTGCCTGTGGTGGAGGAGAGGTACAAACAGAAACAAAAGGCCTGATTCTGGTCTTTAAGGGCCAAGAATCTACTGGGATGGGCAAGATAAACAAATGAGAGACCAAAGACTGTACCCCCTAGTAAGTACTATTCCCAAGTCTGCCTCCCATTGTGTGTATTTCTGTATCCCTTGAATGTAGCAGAGTCGCCACATTTCTGCAGATTCTCAGCCCAAGCTTGTTGCATTTAAGACAAAATTAGAAGAAAACCAAACATAAATAATGAAGTACATATGGTGTCTAACTGTGAGACAAAACAAAGTAGTCAATTAAGTGACTGCTGGTAGCGTGAGTGAGGTTAATTTGGCATTGGACAAAGGAGGAGGGCTGGAAATAGCATTACTTAATGGAAATAAGGCACAGAGAGAGAAATGGAGGAATTCACAAGAAGGGGTGGCATGAAGATGTTCTGAACAAATGAGCCCTGGCTTGGAGGCCAGGGACCTCCGGTTTCAGATGTGTCTTATTTCTGGAAACCATGTGAGAGGCGGATCATCTTCTAGCTGGTCCCTGTCAGTGGGCACCTTGCTCCCTATGCCCGTGTGCTGTATCGGCCCAAGGGAAGGAAGTAGGTGGGGCTCTGTGGGGCGAAGCTGAAGACTGGGATGTTCTGACCTATAATGGGGAGGACAGTGCTGCCCAACACAGAACTGGGAGTGGCTGAAGGAGGCTCAGCGGGTACAGGCAAGGCCTGGGGTGACCTCCAGGAAAGTCTGCACTAGGAGAGCGCTTGTCCCCTGTGGGTGTGGTAGCATTCCTGTACACCATTGTATACTTGGCCTAATCCTTAGAAATTCACATGGTTTGAAGCCATTTCTGTTTTTCCTGCATTTACTCTCATTGTACGGAAGGTCCTGGGCTTGGGTGAGGCTTCCGTCTGCCAGACAAGGTTTTGCATGGTGAGCTCACCAAATACTAACCAGAGAAACAAGTGAAAATCCCCAGGGCCTGGGAAGGGAGCCTGATAGCAGCATAAAGACACATTTTCTACAATTTAAATGAGACCATTTTCCAGCCAGCTCACACTCTTGAATTCTGCAAGGATTTCTTTCTGATTTTAAGATGTTAAACCTATGACTAAAATAAAATAGGCCAGATTTCATCCTAACAAATCTCAGGGGATGAGCCTATTCTTTGGTAGTTCTTCCCGTTGCTTACATTGAGTATTTGCTTGAAGGAAGTGGGGCTTGGGAAACATCTGGTTCCACCAGTTTTTGGAAGCAATTTAATGCAATTTGTTGGTAATAGGATTTGATCTGTACTAAATCTGAATGTCTGTGTTATTTCAAAGGATTTAATGAAGTTTTGTTTGTTGTCGAGATATATGCAGCATCGTCCCTCATCCTGTCTTTGGTGGACTCCAGGTGGGAGTTATCAGGCAGGCTAATAATAACGGTACACTTTATAAGGAGGCATTACTTTGTCAGGGAGTTCAAATATGATCTCATTAATATCTAACCTTGGGGAAAGCTGAAGGGAGAAGAGAAAAGTTGTTCTAAAAAACCGCACATGCAAGACCAGCTGTGGTGTAAAGAACAGTCTCACCAGCGCTGCCTGTTGGTAAGTTGCAAAGACGGGCCCTCAGTGGCTCACGTCTCCCATTGCTCACGCTCTGTGCGCTCCTCCTGGAAACAGGCAGGTTCCATGATGTTCACCAGTGAAACACGGCAGAAGTGATAGGCTTGTGCATAGGGGCCCTTGGATCACTCACTTGGGGGACCCTCCACTCAACACACAGATGCCACATAGTGAGAAGCACAAGTCACATGGACAGGACCCGCCTCGGTGCTCTAGTGGGCAACCCTCACTGTGCTCCCTGCTGACAGCCAGCGCCACCTGCCGGCCTTGTCAGTGAGCTGTCAGCTCAGTGGGGCCTCCAACCCCAGCTGCCATTGGACCCCGACTTGATGTGATGGCCTACACAATTGCTGCTCAGCTGAGCCATGGAACTACTGGACAAATCAAGAAATTATTTTAAGCCTCTAGGCTTTGGGATGGTTAATTATATGGTCAGAGCCGGCATGTTCCTCATGGTCAACATGTCTACGTAGATGGAAGGGAAAGTGCTTCTCTAATCAAACAAAATGCTAAGACTTAACCCAGAAGACTCTAGAGACTACATGCCTGGTGGGGACAAGGACACTTGTGGTCTAGATGCTGACCTTCTACTTGCTGAAACCTCAGGGGAGAGTTTTCACCTGGTCACCGCAGGTTCGAGACAGAGCGGCCTCTGAAAGGGCAGGCCCCGCCCCTCAGCTCTCATGACCCTCGCTGGACACAGTGCTACAAATAAAAAGGGAATTGAGAACAGAATATGCCACAGAATTTGAAGTCTCAAGTCTCTGTGCCTTATTTTCTCATTCATAACAATCATTTTTCTCCCTGAGAACAGAAGGAGCATGTGTGTCCTCTACCTCAAACTCCTCCCACTCACCTACTGTCCCAGCTTCTCTGCCATCTTCCTTCACCTGCTACCACAACTTGGTTTTGATGTGAATAGGAAAAGTACAGGCACCTTCTTCTGAGAGGGACACGGGCTGCTGGGGCGTGTCCAGGTGATTGAATAAACAACCACCTCTCCCAGACCCCACAAAGCCATGGTCCTGGCCTTGTGTTAGTTTCTCATTGTGCTGCTGCCTTCCAGGATCAAAGGAGGTGAAGAGACCCGCCCATCCTGCCTGGCTGTTGGATTGCCCGGCTCCCAGCAGCACTCGTAGGGAACTTCATGTTTATGATGATGACAGGTGCCAGCTCATCCTCTTATACAATCTTAGCTGTCAGTCTGTGAATTGGACCTTGCCATTCGTGGTCAGTTATTTAGAGGCTGTGTAGATTACTCAGGGTTACAGAAATTACAAGTGGCCTAGCAAATACATGATACCTGGGGGGAGGTGTCCTGAGCCCATATCCCCTTTCCTCAGACTCAGACCTAGAGTGAAAATATATTAGCCTCACCTGTCTGCTGCTCTGCAGGGTGCAATAGTGCAAGTTGTGAGCTGTCTGTATCTGAGGGGCACATTCTAGGGTCCCGTGCTAACAGCGTACACTAGAGTTGTGCGCAATCTGCAGCCTCGTCTTTCACTGCAGAAAAAAATCCTCTTTTGGAGATGGACTGAGATAAAGTGTTCAATCAGTTACCCTAAACTTGGGCTTCTAAGAAACATCACAGTATTTTTATTTGGTTAACAGAAACTCCTGTTTTGCTGTCATTGTTACTTATTAATTGATGTATGTATCTCATCTGCTCCCGGGGAGTTCACAGCAGTCAATTTAGAACACCTACCTCAGAACCAGGAGCCAGGCATCGCCTCTGGGGAGTTGAACTTGCAGTGTGAGAGGCAGTTCAGCTGCACGGGGGGCTAAGGAGCTGTTCCCTCCAGCAAGGAAAAAAAAAAAAAAAATAAGGCGCCCAAAAAGCTAAGTCTAGAGAGACATTCTCTTAAGTCCTTTCAGTGCGTGCCCAGGAGCAGGCAGGAGAGTCAGCGGCTGGGATTCTCCCCAGGTGCCTGACACGCCCTGCAGGCCAGCCTGAGGAGGAGAGCTGCGAGCCAAGCAGAGAACTCCCAGGAAGCTCCTCATCAGAGCAGAAGGGTGCCCAACCTGAGCGAAGAAGGGCGGGACGGCTTCTGGAGAGAGCATGAGGAGCCAGGCGGGGTTTTTAACATTCAGGTTGGAAGGGGTTCGGCATGAGACTTGGCATCATCACCGATAATCTACTATAATTCAATTTGCTGTGAAAAGACGCCACTTTTGCTTTTTACATATACAATGAGAAAATGCCCCCACTTGCCTTGCTAAGCGTTTGGCTGCACTCGCGTGGCTAAAACACACCACACAGAGAAGGCTCCTGGGCCAGGCGGCTGAGGCCGGCTAGATCAGCTGTAGCTCTCTCCTTCCCTGCCTGACTGTACTCAGCTCTACTGTTTCCCTGGGAAGGTGTCCCTGAAGGTTTATTGCCACCTGGGAAAAAAGTGATGTCCCAACCATGATTGTAAGTGGTCCCCGGCTTCATTTCACTCTCTCCTGGTGCCTGTCAGGCCACCGAGATGCAGAGGACTTCTCCAACACACCTTCTCATCAAGAGCCCAGCCAAGCAATCCATGTTCCGGTAGCCTAGCCGTTTCTCAGCTCCTGCTTCTAAACACGCATTGATTTTACATCGCACGTGTTGCCTCCAAATAATCGGCAAATCTCCCTCCCCAGCCTCGCCGATGGGATCGGACGAACAAGTGGAATTTCAGCACCTCCACTCCTCTATTCCATAGAGATTAGGGGAAAAAATTGCACATCAAGGAACAATATGTGCCAGGGTGGTCTCCTGGCAATTTGCAGCCAATTACAAGTGTACATTGCTTTGCACAATGGATGTGCTACGGAAAAGGTTATATGCAAATCGAATTTTTGTAAATTGAATTATATTTAACATGCATCAAGGGAACTGGCTATTTTAGGGACACCAAAGTTGAATTCATTTTGTGGAGCAGAGAACCCTTTGTAAAGCAAATCACCATCCTCCAATTCATATATTTTTTTATAAGGTCACGTTTTATTATTTTGGACCTCTTTTGAACTGGAGCATACCTACAGTGTTGTAGTGCTAATAATAAGATATTCAGAGCCTTCACCAAGTTCTAGAAATAAGAGAAGGAGAAAGTAAAAACTGTGATTCTTCACCCACAGCAAGGGATACATTGAAAAGAGAGACTTTTCAGCATCTATTTGCTGGGATCCTCTTAGTGCTATTGTCATCTTTGGTGATCCCAGTTGGGTCACTTCAGCCAGGGCCCTCTGGCAAGTGTCACATGACCCCACCCTGCAATCGTTGGCTCCCAGACTGATAAGGCTATAAAATGACAAGCCTAAGCCCTCGGCACTCTCACTACATGCCCCACCTCCTAGCTGCTTTTTAAGGGATTCCACAAATGTCTGAGACCTGAAGGAACACAAAGGAAGAGTGCAAATCAAAATTAATAAATGTTTAATTAAAGATCTACAAAGTGTAACATTGTGTCAACTTCATTAATTGTTAAGTTTGGTATTCATAAAAATTTAATTACCTAAGAATTAGAAAGGAAGAAACAAAAGTGTCATTATTCACAGCTGCCGTAATGGTGCACATAGAAAAATCCAAAGGAATCTACGGACAAACTGTATTAATCAATAGAGCTAGGTTACACAATTAGACCTGAAATGTTCCTGACGACATGACAGCAGCTTATTTCCTTCTCATGCGTGAGTTCGGAGTGAATGTCTCCCTCAGGCGATTCATCAGCTCAGGCTCTACCACTCCACACTAGGTGTCCACGTCTGTTTCAGGAGAAAGAGACCCAATCACCGTGCAGGGGCTTCTCACTGCCCAGTGGGCCAGCATCACCTCCACTTCCGGGTCATTGGCTGCAGCTGGTCATACACACCTGCGAGGGACAGTTTTTCCTACGTTCAGGGAGACCTTGCAATGTCTGTTGTGCACACTATTAACAAATAGATCTCATTAAGTGCAATGAACCCAAATCAATAGCATACTTTTATACCTGTATCAAACAATTAGAGCATGGAAATTTAAATATATGCCAATTCAAAATGCAACGCAAGCCGTTATATGCTTAGGAACAAATCTAACATAAAATATGCAAGATTTTTATAGTGATAATCATAGAACTTTATTGACGGACAGAAATGATGTCAGTCCTATCCAGATTAATTTATGGATTAAATGCAGTTTTGATTGAAACACAAAATTTTGGTGGCAGTTAGCTTATCCTACAGTTCACAGGGATTGATAAATAACTATGAAAATTTCACAGAAGAAGGTGGTCACAGGTGGCAGGTAGGGCAATAGGGGCAGATGGAGAGGTGGCTCTCCCACAGGCATGGATACACGATGGTTTGATAGCTTACCCAAGAGAGATAGGCGGAGAATAGGCTTTCCTATGTGAACATCCTGCTGATGAAGGTGGCACTATTAATCGGTGGTGGGGGGGCAAACTGCGCATTAGGATCTTCAGACATAAAAATGATCACATATTATAAATGCTTATAAATATTTGAAGTAAATGAAATAATTTCAAAACACAAATTTATAAAAGATCCCTTTTTTTGTGTGTTGTTGAGGATCAAACTCAGGGCCTTGTGCTTGTGAGGCAGGCACTCTAATCACTGAGCTAAATCCCTAGCCCAAAAGATCCCATTTTTACAAAAATAGTATTTTTAGCATGTAATGTGAACATATTTTAATATGTTTGATATGGCTTCGAATGGTACTTCTAAGTATAAGAAGTCATAGACTCTCATTTCCATAACTGAATGTTCTTTGTTTGATTCTCACTGAATATCATGAAAGGAATTGTTTGAATGGTGGATCGCCAGCTCTGCAGAAAGGCCACTTCATCTTGGCTCATCTTTAGGTATGGAGCAAGATGGCGTGCTTGAGATATGGTACAGAAAGAAGTCTCTTACAAGCTGCATATTCATCCCTGTTAGAGCAGGCTTGGTGACCCCCAGGGGTAGGGCATGCTGAGAACTCTTCATATGAAGGACAGAGGAGCTCCCTGGAGAAAACCACTTTAGGAAGAGAGAAAGTCGAAGACACTGGGCTGGTCCAAAGCCTGAGTCACTAGAGGTCTGCTTAAGTCACTAAGTTGTCTGGGCTGGGCTCAAACTCATGATCTTCCTGCCTCAACTTGCCAACATGCTTGAATTACAGGTGTGTGTGCCATTCCCAGCTGAGGAAATGATTTGAATCTTTCATTATGCACTGCTTGGACTGACTTTTTTATTGCATTTTCGCAGAACAAAAAGGGTTCTCCTTGCCCATTTTCTTTAATTTACCATCATTAGTACCTCAGCCCTATCTACCAAGCAGCTTCCTTCTGCCCCAAGGTGGCACACTCTTTAGCCTCCTCACATTTTAGTGGTACTTTTGTGCCCCCACTTATCTTCTTGACCACCAGACAATGGCCACCAACAAAAACTCCAGGGAAGTTGGCCAAATTATTCTTCTGTGGTGGACTGATATGGTCAACTTGAGCAGGACATCCAGCTGGATCGAGTCAGTGTGGTTCTGGCGTAGGAGATCCACCTGAGGATTGTTGCCAACACAACGTGGAGGAGAATAGGAGCAGAAGATAGTTGCCGGCTGTTTCCCAGGAGAAGCTCTGCTGTGGCTGATTCTCCCAAAGGGGACTCAGCTGTTCTCATTGAAAAAGGAGCTCAGGACCTTGCTGTCATCGAGGATGGCTGTTGTTGCTTCGGAGGAGCTCTGGTCTTCGTCTCTGCTGTAAGCATCATATCCTGGTTCCAGTAAAGATTTCTTCAGCCATCATCTGCAGACACGGCCATACATGGGACAGTGCTGTGGGCTCCCAGCCCTTGATTGGATCTTTGGGGTCTCGAGTGTATAGACAGACATTCATCACTCTTCCTGCATTTAGCTTATGAGTGAATGTTGTAACCTCTAAAGGTCCTGTATTAAATCTGCTGTCTTGCAAACCATTGGCTCTAGAAGGGTAACTAATACATTTTCTTTCCCAGCAGGTTGGAGATATCCACAGACAAACACTTTGGAAAGCAGAGGTGAACCCAGGAAAAGAGAGAGGATTATAGAAAATCTGGCTGGCAATCTGAACAGAACATTTCATCTTCCTCTTGATTTTCCCTGGAATTATGTTATCTATTTCAGCGGCACATGAAGAAATTCCTCCATGATCATGTGTCTAGCTCTGTGTGGCAATGAGGGACATTCTCATGGGACCTAAGTAACTTGTCTAGCAGTGTTCACATAAGATACTTTTTGTGCTCCATTGGAGGATATCAGAAATATTGTCTTAGTTCTTTTAGCAGTGGTGTAAGAAAACAAGAGTCCCACATATGGACTGAGTATTGGAGGGAAGGGGCTGATTGGGAAGGAGATAAGGTAACTTGTACGGAGTTTACCAGGCTGATACATTGAAGGTCAATGTTCATCTCTATTGATGAGTCTTAATAAGAAAATATTGTGACTCATTTTTGTCATTGGCATGGGCTTATTTAAAAGGGTGGCCACAGAATTACTCAAAACAATGAACATCTATTATATATCATCTAAATATCTCTTTGATTTGTGGAAAAAATATTATAGAATGAAGTAGTGAAGAGAGAAATTGAATCCAAGCAGATGGTAAAGCAAAATATAGGGATTAGACATTCTAAAAGTCATACTCAAATATTAGGTAATGCTATGATTTAAGCGTATGGAAAACACTGACATAGCAACCATAAACTTGGGAGGGAATTCATGTGTCCCTTCAGTCATAGACACCAATCCAGTTGATGTTTTGGCATCATGGTCTTTAATCACTAAGAAACCTAATCCAGCTAAAAATACCACCCTAAACTCTGTTTATGAAGGTTACTATAAAATGTCTTGGAATGACATAATTTTTTCCTTAGTGGAGATAGACATCATATATATATATTACACATTTTATAAGAGAATCAATCTCATAATATTATTGGTATTTTGGTAGTAATATGCAGATATTATTTTGTAGAACTTAAAATGATTAACAGAATTTAGCAAATTAGAATAAAATGTCAGCATTACAATTGTAATTTAAAATTAGCAAATTCAAGATTTTAAGTAGAATTTTTTTTGGAAAAATGTGTTTGCTAGTGAGACTAAGGATGTATCTAAAAAGAAAATTGCATGTATGAAATTTATATACTCAATTTAAAACATTTAAAGAAATTTAATGATTCATTTGTAAATCAGATCAAAGATTAATCAAAGGCCCTCTTAAAAGTGTTAACATTTATTTAACTTTGAGATAAGTATTTGTATATTAAACTTAAAAGCCAAATGGTTTTGAGAGCTAACATTCATAAGTTAACTACTAATGTTTAAAACTAGAGTAGTGCTCTGATCTTTTCTGAACCCAAAATATTGCATCAGAGGCACCAAAAACTTTTATGGATCTTTTTAAAAAACGTACCAAAACTTTCACATCAGGTACACGTCATCATTTGAAATAGTCACTTTGGAGTCCCTACTTTTAAGTGCTATTTTCATGACTCAAAATTCTTAAACTCACCTGAGATTGCTTTCAGATCCAGTTCAGATTATTTTTCCCTTTGCCTTACTTGGAAATTGGATGCCAAAATTACCTAACATCAAATTTATTATGTCGCTACCCCAAGGTGTCGTCAAACTATCAGAGTAACGCGAAAGAATGAACTTCGTATGTGGCAGAAGAGGATTTCCTCCTGCAGGCACTTCCTAGCCCCTCACCAATCATGTCACTTTGGTTGTTGACTCATCTCCCATTCTGAAGAGTGAAGAGGAAGCTTTTCTATCCAAAAATCCAACCTGTACACAGACAAACGCATCAACCAAAACTAAAACTTGCCACAAGTTTGGAGTGCGGGATTTGATCCAGAACCCCCAACACAAGTGAAGGTGTCTGGCTCAGGACTGGGGAGTTGTGAGATGCTGGCAATACGGTCCTGGGTGCTGTTCAAAGCCACAGCAAGAATCTGAAGCCAAGGAACCGGGACAAGCAGAAATGTCTTCAGAGATGAAACAAAATGGTTCCAAACACACAGAAACTCAGAGCAAAAAATCTGCTAGGAGGTAAATAAAAATTACCTCCAGACATGGGTGATTTCTTTTGGTATAAACTGCCTAAAATCCAGAAGATTGGAGTAAAATATGAGAGTTGGGGGAATGAGGCAAATTACAGGGGAAAAAAATCACAAAAGACAAATCCTTAAATTTGTCTCAGGGCTTTACCCACCTCCATGTAATTTAGGCACAGAGGGTATACTTTATTTTAATTAATTGATTAATTAATTAGAAAACACCATACATGTGTTTCCTTAGGAGTTGGAACAGTAGCATATCTCCAGCTACATACCACCTCTCACCTTCATTTAATTTAATTAATCAAAACTGTGGGTCATGGGAGGAAAGTTCTCTACCTTCAATAAATAAAACCAAAAGTCCTTTTAAAATCATAGATTCACAAACAATTTCCTTTTTGATCCCCATTAAATCAGTGACAATGAACAAAGTGACTAGTATTTGCTCTGAAGTCAATTGCTTTGAATGCATGTCAGGTAATCTTAAAAACAAATTTCACCAACCTTTGTGGGGAATCTCAGACAAACGCTCAGCATGAATGTAAAGAAGCATTTCACAGAGAATTGTGTACTTTCACCCCACTCTAGGCCACCTTTTGAGCAGGGTGGTACTGATGTGGCTGACTGCTGCTTATTTACCTCCTACACATCTGTGTCCATAGCCACAACCTAAGAGGAGCAGCGACACCTAAGGGACCTTTTAGAGCCATTCATTTGTTCATTCATTCACTCACTTATTTGAATCAAACCTTTGTTTAACACTTAATATGCATAAGGCACATGCTAGGCTCTGGGCGCTACCTCCTCACAGGTCTGCAAAGTTTTGCAGACTGTTTTCTTTGTTTGAAGTACCATCAAGGACACAACTTCTCGGGGGGACCGTCCTACTTAGCATTGGAAATTACAGTGTGGCTCAGCAGGCAAAGTAGATTACTAATGATTAATAAAGATTACTACAATCTAAGGGGGTTCTACTTTCTTATTTATTCCAGAATGATCCTGGGACCTCCTTTTGAATATACAGATAATGGGGCAATGCCTTCTCTCTTCAAGATAACAATAGAAAGTTTCCAGCAAAAATGGAGCCCGTAAATGTGGGGCAGAAGAGGAAGCAGATGCCGTGGTAGGGACTAAGGAGCCCTGGGTTCCCAGGCAGACTCCAACACTTGAACTGGGATATGTGGGAAACCATGCAGCTCTTGTGTGCCTCAATTTGCTTATTTTTAAACCAGAGGTGACAGTGTCCTCCTTGTAGGTCATTGTGATGATCAAGTCAGACCCTGTGATAGAAATGCTTGGCACAATATTTGGAGTAGGGTACGACCCAGACCAGCACTAAGTGCATAAATGAATGAATAGGAAAACAGCTCCTGCAGAAGCTGAAGAACAGGGCTGAGCTGCAGGAACCCCAGAGAGGAAAATGCACTCTCCTTCTTTTCTCTCTGGCTTCGGCCAAGGTGGGTCAAAGGGCCTTCTCTGGAAATACTCAATGCTAGTATAACAGTGGTAGCTTTTCTGGATTAATGGGGACCCACAAGAAAGAAAGTGCTCCCCAAATTGCTCACACAAACAGGATGGTTTTAAGCCTGTAGAAACTCCAGAATGTCAAATACTCTTAAGGATATGTGTTCTCACGCTAAAGCTTGCCCATTTTAGTTTGGACATTATGGTTGATATTCACTGGAACCTCTTTAGGAAACCAGGCCACCAAGATCCCTTCCAGTTGTCTCAACCATATTTGTCTAACTATATTCTTATCACACTCTCCCTCTGCCTAGCAGGTCTTCCCACCCCACATAATGGTATGGGGCCAGGGCCCAGTGGTGGGGACATAATGACATGTGCTGTATGCTCAGCCCTGGGCAAAGATCTTAGAGAGGTGATAGCAATTGTTTTTGAGGAACTCGATCTCTGGTGTCTCCTCCCTCCCTCAGCATAATTTCACCTGCTCTGCTCTCCAAATATTTGGGAGCTGCCACAGATGATAGTTTGTGCATCTGTAAAAACTTCAAAAGTCATAGCAATCTTTTAAATGATTCCAGGCTAATACTTTATTGTGATTTAGCTCCAGTTTACTGAACTATAAAATGGAACATAATAGATTTTACATTGGATGGTGAAAGAAGATAATACAGGAGAAAGATTTGTCTGTCAGAAACTCGACGCTAAAGAACTGTTCAATTCTCACAGTATCTCATACAACCTTTCATTGTGTAGACTGAGTTAATGGCCACTGTCTTTCACCAGCATAAGGCAAGCCGGGAGGTGATGACATCACTAATGATGTCATTCATGATGACATTAGTGAGACACAGAGCACAGATGGCCTTGGGTGTGGCATGTGGAGCTGTCCAGGGATTGTAGACCTTGGCCTGGGCTGTGCTACTCTTTGTAGAGCTGCCACTAGGGTTGAGATCCCTCAGAGGACACTGTTTGCTACCTCCATGGAGAGGCTCCCACGTGGCTCGGCAGGTTGGCCTATGACCCGCTATCCTCACACCTTTCACACCCTATGCCCCACACTGCCATGTATCTGTGCCTTGAGTACTGTCCCTTCCACGTGACTCTCCTCCTCAAAGCACAGGCTGGATTCTTACCATGGTGATTCCCTTCCAACCTCTCAGACATGCCACCAGCCTCAGGGGCAGGGTACACAGAGGCCAGATTTACAACATAGACTATTAAAAAATCTAGAGTGCTACCACCAACACATAGAAAATTGGGACTAGTGGGGAAAACCCGAGCCTAAAAATCTGTACTGCATCCTCTAAAGTGGGGAGCCGAGATGCAAGAAACCAGACGTAAGTTCCAAAGCCCTTTGGCTGGGAGAGTGCTTGCTGGGAGGAGCACATTCCATTTCCCAGTCTGCTTTGTCCTGAGCTGCATTTTTATCCCCATCGAGTGGACTGGCCGCTGTTCCCACCAATCCTCCATGCAGATGAGGACTTGGAAGTTATTAAAAAAGAAGTTCCATTGTCCCTCTTGGCTTATCGTTACTAAACAGACAGAGGAAAGCTTCAGCCCACCATTGATTTAGATTAGTCCCTTCGTTTCAATATTATTAATTAGCCAAGTTAGCAGACCGCATGTCAACATCAAAACCTGACTTTTTCTGAATTAACTGTTTCATTTACTGTTTCATTTCCATGGCTGTATCTGCTTTCTCTCCTGCCTCTAGGACCTGCACGGAAACACCTTGCAGGTATGACTCCAGCTATCATCAAGCGAAGTTATTAGACTGAGGATCAACGCAGGTCACTCCTTTCATGGGAGGCCACCAGGCTAATCTTCCGAAGTGACATTTCCATAATAACTTAACATTTGCCAAAGCTCTCCGCTGCATCCTGTGCAAAGTAAACAGAAGGGTTAATTTAGTTCTCTAATCTCTTGTTATAAGCCTAATTATTTTACATGTCTTCATTTCATTAATGAATTGCTGCTTTTTACATGCAGCTCCTTCCCCATTGCTTTTGTTTAAACCTCCTGGTGGGAAGGGGTAGATTAATTTTGTTGTGCCTTAATGAAACTGTATGCTACATTAGATTTAACCATTTGGCATGCACTGCCAACATCACCATTATGCATAATGAATTATTTTTTGTGAGTCCCAAACTACTGTAGACCTTCGGCGTTCTCCTTCAGACACTGTGATGATGCGACTGGCAGGCACACAGCAAGCTCAGTCACTGCCCCTAGTGTCTGAGGAAACCGTCTTGTCGCTTTTTACTCTCTGTGCCCTGCATACGAGCATCTAGGCTTCTTGCTATGAGATGAAGGTGGCAGCTATCCAGGTGGTTTCTGATGAGTATCTCAAATGATACTAGCAAATCAATTTAGAGGTTTTGAGGACAAAGCACTATGCTAGGCACCCTGAGGCAGGCCACAAAGTTGTTTGTTGTTTGATTTCACATCTTGAAACAATAATGATGTATCGTTGCTCCTCTAACCCATCTATGTTTGGGCCAGTCTAGACTGGGCTTGGTTGGTAGCTCTGCTTCGGGCTGCAGTGGTTGGGGCAGCTCTGGTCCTTCTGTCTCCATTCTCCTTCTGGGGCCAGCAGACTAGACAATGTACATTCTTCCCACGGTAATGGCAGAAGCTTAAGAAGGCAGGTGAAAAGGCATGTTCAAGACCTTGGAACAAACACACTACTACTTTCACCCATTTATCACTGGCCAGAGCAATTCATGTAGCCAAGTTCAAAATCAGAAGTCTAAGAAGTCTTCTAAGTCGTCATCTGTACGTGGGATTGGTAGGAACAAGGACCTGTCCACCTATCCCAGGGCCAAAAGGCAGCATAGCAAGTGTGGCAAATAATGGAAGCCAAAAATTATTCGCAGGGTTCGAACAGTTGGCTGTGTCCCGAGTTGTGACAAAATCCAAAACTTCAAAGTTGGAGCCATTTAATGCCATGTTCAGGGCTAACCTCAGCCTGTTCTCGGGAACCTGACTCGTCCCTGCATAGAGGATTGGAAGATCTCAAGATGACAACTCTCGGGCTCACCACTGAGATAAAATGGATCCAACTAGTCTGGAACCAGTTAGTCCTGTCTGAGTCTCAGGTGCTCCAGGTGCTGCAATTCCTTCCCCTGAACTTGGGTTTCCCGGCCATCTGCCACTAGATTTGCCCTAACACTGGTTTGTAAGCCACGTCCTTGGCTACCTAAGTTTTCCTGTTAGACCTTTTCTGAATTGACCTTGGGAACATTTGATCTTAAAAACGCTACTAATTGCTCCTTGCCTGGCTGTTCCCACGGGCCAGAGTCATAGTTCCAGAATGATCTCCAGGTTGAGGACTGGGGACACCTGCCCTCGTCCTTGCTGCTGGAATTTGACTTCTCCACGTCCTGAGAGTTTGCCTGAATTTATGGCCTTGTCCTTCCCCCATTGGCCTCCCTCACTACCCCTGAGTCTGGCTCCCAGACCGAAAATCCAGCTAGCAAAAGTCAAAAGCATGTTGTATTCCCTGTCGCACCCGATGAGTTTAGAGGAAGGAGGGCACTATGACTTGCAATAGACAGAGCAAGTTATTTAAAGGCAAAAGAGAAGAGAAGCCAAAGGAGAGAGAAATCTGTAATAAAATGATAAACCATTTAAAATTAAATGCCAAATGTAGCCACAGAAAGAGTTCTCTACAAACTCCAGCTCATGGTGCTGGGAAGAGGTCTTGATGACAGGGTGCCAACTCCTCTGTTACCCTGGACGTCTCCCGGGCCGAGAGGCTGTTGGGATGTTCCTTGGAGAGCATGACCCTCTCCCGACTCAGGGCATTTTTCTTCGCTGCTCCCTCCACTGAGAACACCATTTCTGCTTGGTATCTGTATCATGCACTCCTCACCACCTTCAGCGGTGAGGCCTTTCTTGATTTACTGTTGTCACTCACCCCGCTCCCCCAACAAGGCTCTCCCTGTCTTCCTTCCCTGATTTTTATCCAGTGCATTTACCACCATCTTACACACTGTGTGTTTTACTTTATGTTTTGCTGATTCTCTGCCTCCCTTTAAACAGATACTCTGTGAACGTTTTGATTTATCTGTCTCTTTGTTCCTACGACATATAATAGGCAGTCAATAAGTAGTTGCCGGACGAAGGAAGGAAAGAAGGAAAGAGGAGCGGAAGGCTGCCTGGAGTGGGCTTGAGGACCCACTCCAGGGGGACAGAGAGATAGAGGCATGAGGTGTGAACACAGGAAGATGCGTAAGGCACACACAGGACACAGCAAGGTCGCCCGGGGGTACACACCCCTGCTGGTCTTCCGCCTCCCCCCTCTGCTGGCTCCTCCTCCTGAGCCAACCAGACATGCTCCAGTCTCAGCGTGGTGATTTCCCCTTCCTCCCGGGGACTGTCTTCCCTCCTTCAGCCCCTGCATGCTCAGGCTGCTGCTCAGCACAGCATCCGTTTAGATATCCAGCTGGAAGGCTGAGCGTCTTTCCCCTTCCGAAGATTTCTTGACTCGTCTGCTTCCTTCCTCTCTCCACGACCACTGCTCCCATTCTTGTCCTCATCATTTCTTAATGGGCAGCAGCATCCTAACTGGCTCCCTGTTTCGCATCCCCATCCCCGTCAGCCTCATTCACTGATGTGTCCCGTCACCTCTGGGACAGTCCAAACTCATTAACACAGCACATAAGGCCCTCCGTGTCCTGACTGCCCTTTCGGCAGCCTCCTCTCTCTTTCTGTGGCCAGGCTGGTCTCCCCGGGCCTCTGCACAGTCCTCTCCACTGGCCTGGAGGGTTATACCACTCCCACTCATCCTTTCAGACTCACCTCATCGCATTATAGTTTTGCCCATACAGCACGACACACGTATGCTGATACGCGTTTGTTTTTTTCAAAGTCTTCTCTTTAATCAACAATGTTCAGCCCATAACTAGATGTGATACTTTTTTTTGGTGCTGGGGATCGAACTCAGGGCCTTGTGCTTGCAAGGCAAGCACTCTAACCGCTGAGCTAAATCCCCAACCCTGGACACTTTTTACTGATACATAATAAACACTGCTTTTTAGTGATATATAATAAATGTCCAGTTAGTTAACATATATGTACCCCACAAGATCATCTTGTGTGTCAATTTAACTCCCCCATCTTTCCAAACCAGAGAGCTAGGTGATCAGTCTGTTTAAAATCTCTGAGCCAGAAAGAGCCAGAGGTCTGTCTTTTGGCAAGATCACAGCTTAAACAGTGTAATAGTTAAGTGTGAGTGACAGAAACTCTTCCCTACGCCTTAAACACATTTGCTCATCTAATCATCGTAACAACTCTATGAGATGAGACCAAAGTCATCTTTATCCTACAGAAAAGAATACTGAATCTCAAACAGTTGCTCAAGGTCACACAGCTCAAAGAGGTCAGCCCGGTATTCGAATGCTACCATTTGTTAGAGTTTACGCTCTGTCCCGTTCATGTGAAGTCACTGCTAGCAGGTTTACTGCCTCCAGTGTCACACAGGTGAGGTTTCCTCAGCGCCCAGAGTTGGCGGCATGTGGGAAGTCTCCTTCCCAAATGCTTGATTGGAAGGGGCGGGGCAGGGGGGACCCTGGAAAGCAACCTCTTCGAAAGCAGCAACCCAGCTGTCTACGAGTCTTTAGATTTAATTTAAGAAGTTCTTTTTGACAAGATCCAGGTTGGTATCCTTTTGACAGAATCCCCAGCTGCTGGCTATTTCTGCTATTGTGTGCTTTTTCATTTATTTATTTATTTATTTAGGTCTCTGAGGATATCCCGGACTTTCCAGGCTTAGCAGAAAAGCTTTGGTACCAAAGCACCAAATTTCTGCTTGCAACTCACACACCCGACCCCTGTTGAACCACGCAGAGGCCTCAGTATTACAGAAGAACCTCCAGGTCATGTGCTAAGGTTCCTGCTTCATCTACGCTTCCTTTGCCTTATCTTTAAAAATACAAGTCCCAGCTTGAATCATCTCTGCACCTGTTTGTTGGGAGTTTTATGAAACATGTGCATGTTAATAGCTCATTCTTGTCACATGCCTGTCACATTCACTGGGAGCCTCGGGTGTCACTATGTTTGAGATGACACAGCCCAGATACTATCGATTAGCTCAGAGTGTCTCAGAGAAACCCACTCTCATCTACTTCCCTCCCTGTGAGTCATAAACAGGGTGGAAGCCCCTAGCCCCTGATGAAGTATCATCTACAAATATATAACTCAGAAGGAATTACCACCAATATCTTTTAATTGGAAATACATTTCTTCATTCTCAGCACATGCAGGCAAACTCCTTTCCTGCAGAAGCCATCCAGAGAGGAGGAGCATGTGTGTGAAAGACAGCCTTTTAATCTTTTCCTGTAATCAGCTCCCTAAGCCTGAATGCTGAGTCTGTAAAAGTTGCAAGGCCAAGCCGCATTTCAGCTCACTCCTGCTGGAGACTGGTGTGGTCTGCCCCACCCTGCTCCCTAACTTTAGCAATGGGACTCTCTGGAAAGCTAGCATTTTCCACCCTAAGTGCAATCCTCCATCAAAATCAGCCACCCTAAAAAATAGAGCTTAGGCGAAGCAGCTTTTCTGATCCCATTATTGATAAGCCTTTAGAGCTCATCAATGAAAATTAGAACTTGTTAATCCTGTACATTTCCCCCCTTGATTTTTAATTACAGAAGAAAGGAGTAATGGATAACTTCTGGGGCTGCAGAGACATTGAGGCTGTCAAGAGAAAATTCAATTTACAGTCAGAGAGTTTTGTTTTCTCAAGTGTCCTTGTAAAATGCAAAAGAGGCTTCTGGCATCACCAAGGCAATTCAACTGGTTTCCTAAACTGGCAGGGTTTTCCTCGAAGAAGCCCTCCTTTCTTTGCCAAGAGAGTGTATTAATGACAAGGACTGAACCTAAAGGGAACTCATTCGGAAGAAAACTGCATTAAAAGAACATTAAGGGCGATGTTTTAAAGTCTGATTTAAACTCATGAAAGCAAAGAGATTTATTGTCGAAGCCAAATCACCGGGCTGACGCGCCTGGCCTGGTAATACATTCCGATTGGAGCACGGGGGATTGAATCTGCACAGAAACATCGCTCACCATGGCCCAGGCACTTCTGCCAGGGGATACGGCTACGGGGAATGGGATGGGGATAGCAACATTTCTGAAAGCAGATGGGCTAACGTCCCACAGGGGCCAACTCACCAGGGAAACAGGAAGAGAAGGGCGCTGCCAGCTGAGGTCAGCCTTGACATTAGCAGACGGCTCAGCAGCCTCTGAGCTTCCCAGCATAGGCGCATGCCTGCCAGGGAGATGCTCCCTGGAGAACTGGGGCCTCCGCAAGATGGCCCAACCCCTCTGGCCTGAATCTCCCCTACTCCTGCACACGTTCTCCTTGGCAGCCCTTCCAGCAGGTGAAGGGACCAACAACAGAAGGGCCACCCCTCCTGTGCTAACATGCTGCTCTATCTCACTTGACAATACTCTGTGTTAGAGCGACACAGTGCAGGTTTCTACCTGCGCTGAAGACCTGGACTCCCGCCAGAGGGCTTGCTGCTTGCCATATTGCAGCCAGGATCTGATTTCTAGATTAGAAATGTTAGTACCAGTGTTGGAAAGGTACACTGCAGTCACCCTGGAAAAAATCAAAGAAAACAGCCTTGAGCTTGTGCTGTGTGCTTCCCTCCAAGTTCAAGGGCCTTGCCAGACTACTGGCCACCTCTCCTAGCTTCTGTAGTTCAGCCTGTCACAGACTCACATTCCATCCTGAGTAACCACAGCCCCATGCAGTATGGTTTAATACTTTTCCCACAAGGCCTGGGAACTGACCCTGTTTCATACTTTTCCCAGTGTCCCAGTGCCTAGGCACATATCTATTTCTTAGAGTATCTGTTGCTTTAAGTATTGTGGAATCTTTCCCATACATGCATATAGGGCTGTCTATTCAAATGTCTGAGAACAAGACAGCCCCCTTAAGCCATGGTGCAAATGAGATTCTGAGAACAGAGCTGGCAAGAGGATCGGGGGCCAGGTGATTAGATGGGGTGTGTGATCCTTTGGTCCTATGGCTAGTCATTCGTATGTGGGGTGCTTCACAGTATCCCTGAGACTGAAGCTACGTAAACAAGTCAGCAGAGTAGAAGGGAATGAGCATGCTACAAGCAGAAGGAACCGGGGAGAGGTTGGGAGGGACCTCCCACAGCAGGAGGCAACTAAGTTAGGTCTTGAAAGGAAAGTAGAAGCTGCCCAAAGTGGAAGGAGTAGGATATGTCAAAGCTCATGTGCCTCATGGGAATGTGTGGCTGATCCCCGGAGAGGCGAGGCAGGCACTGTGGAAGAAGAAGGGGGAGGGTGTAAGTGGAGCCATGGTTACAAAGGCTCTCTGTCATGTGAAGGACCAGCAACTCTCTCTCCTGCACTCTTAGGAAGCCACTGGGTGATTTTCGGTAGCTTCTGAAATTATTCTTAGTCTGAAGCAGTTGAAAGCTCATAACTGGCCACATTTCCACCCTATTTGGGTTAAAGGGGAAGCACCTAGAGGTAGGGCCCACTTTTATTTTGAGGGTATGAGACTCTGATGAAGACTGAGGGCTTCCCCTCACCCCGAGGGAACTTCTACATTCAAAATTTTGCATATGACTTTTTGGGACTAATGAACTCCATAAAGCCCATTCATAAACCCCAGTTATATGCCTTCACGTTAAAGATAGTTGTGGAAAATTGCAATGATTATTTATACGGCGTGTGTGTGTGTGTGTGTGTGTGTGTGTGTGTGTGTGAGTGTTGGGCAGAGAGAGAAGAGAGAAAAGCAACTGAGGCAAAATACTAACAATCGATGAATCTAGAGGAATGGTATGTAAGGGTTTATCACAATTTCTTTCAACTTTTTTATATATTTGAAATTTTAAAAAACAAAAGCCAAGCAAAATAAAACCTTTGCTTAAGGCGGAAGCAACAGGAATGACTATAAAGTGATGAATTTTATTCATTTATATTCCTTCACCATATTTTCTCTGAATACCTACTGTAGTTGTTCAATATTCATTTGGAACAATCAATAGGACCAAGAGTCTGATGGGCAGTAGACAGGAGAGATGACAGAGGAGGCACAGTGTCAGAGCTTGAAGTGGCCAGAGGAAACGACAGGGAGTTCAAAGAACAAAGAGATGAGAAGGAAGAAGGCTAGCAGGCTGGAGGAGGGAAGAATGAGTCTGATTCCACGAGCAGCATTTTAAAAGGAGTTTGGATGAGCTGGAAGGAGACTGGAGGAGACCACCATGACCTGAGAGGCACTAAAACTATGCTGTACAGGGGCAGGACAGGCCAAGGTCAGGGAGCTGTTTGGGAGGTAGTGAGGGCAGGGTGCTGAAATAAGTGTGGAGTTGTCTGCGGAAGTGAAAAATAGATTAAAAGTAGTAGGTTTGACTTACGTGGCCTAGGAGGGCTGCATTTGGAAGATGGGTGATGGTTCTAGAAATAGATAAGTATGTAACAACTGGTGAATCTAGGGCTTAGTATACCGGTGCCATGTGCAGTATGTGTGGTATACAGGGTGTGGTAGGAGGGTTATCCCCATTTCCCTGATGCGCAATTTCCATGCCAGGGAGGATTCAAAGATGAGTAAAGGTTGTAGCCCTCAAGCCCCCAGCACAGTTGAGAGAAAGACACGTTTAAGCAGGTTGCCACTGAATGTTCTCAACCAATATCGGGCAGAAGAAAATTCTCGTTGTTTGATATGAATCTTCAAATTCATATAAAACATAGTGAAACCCTGTCTTAAAATAAAAAATAAAAAGTCCTGAGGTTGTAGCTCAGAGTGAAAGCCCTGTGTTTGATCCCCAAATAGCAAAAACAAAAAACTAAACTCATAATCATCCATCCAATGTCATTCTATTCCATCTAGGCCTGTAGGAGGATGGCACCTCACAACATTCATGAAAATCATGTGGTTAATTTGTGGTACGAATAAATCCCAGTTGTACGAATATAGTGTCCCAGCTGTTCCCAAAGCGCCAAGGTCTCCTTGCCCGTAATACATGTGTACAGCCATAGAGAATAGGCTTTCCACAGTGAGATTTGAACCTGGCCTTCAGGGAAAGATAATTTCCCAAGAGAGAAGTGGTGCATGGGGTGCACTGCAGAATAAATGGGATAGCAGAATGTAAATCATCTCGGTCACCCTCCCCTGCCTTCAAGTGAGAGAAATGGGTCTGAGAACGAAGGACGCCCATGAAGTACAATCCAGCTTCTCCAGGCCGAGTCCTGTGGAGTCCTATTTATTGGCCTCTGTTCTGCTGCAGGTCAGAGGGCACAGGCTAAAGTCCCAGAACGCCCTGGAAGGGGTGGAGTCTGAACCCAGGAACCTGTAAGATTTGGCAGAAGCCTCCGAGTCTTACTTTGCTTTCGATTGTTTTCTTTCCCTGTCCTCTAACTAAGCACCAACAGAGCTCAGCAAACTGTGCTCCAAGAACAGTTCTGGTGAGTTCCATGTCTCCCCAAACGAAGATGTGGACCATGCTTTCAAGACCTCTCTATGTGCAGAGAGGCCATCGCTTTTGCCAGCATCGTCTCCTCCTCGTCATCTTCACAGTGAACGCTGCTTGAGTGCTGTCTATGTGCCAGGCATCTGGTGGCTTCTTTACCTGCATTTCATCCTCATAACAGCCCCAGGAGGCAGATATTGCAATTGACTCCTTTTTCTGGAAAGTGAAGTCTAGAGCAGTTAGGCAACTTGTCCAAAGTCACACAGCCAGGATGTAAGAGGGCAGATGCCAGGATCTACAAGGGATTGACTATGGAAGCTAAGCCCTGAAAAGTTCACACAATGGTCCACACTGTTTTACCTTCAGGGTTCTCATCGGCAGTCTGAAAACAACAATAAGAAACACGGACATAGTGCCTCTGTGATACATGTATGAATTCTATTAACTTCAACACAATCCAATGAAGAAAGCACTGTTACTATCTACTTCTAGAGATAATCAAATTAAAGCACAGATAGGTTGAGTCACTTGCCTGAGGTCAGAATGTTGCACATGACGCCAGGGCACTGAGCCTAAATGAAATGCATGGACAGATGCATGTGATTTGCAAGGAAGGGTCTTTCTGCACCTGGCATGGACATGGCCCCTCACCTGGCCACCTCTCCCAACTTGAGTGTGACAACCAGGAAATATCTGGCTGCTGCCAGGTGTGCACCTGTCTGACAGGCATGTGGCTGGCCATGTACAGTTGTCCTTGTCACTGGAATCTCCCACTGTGAGAGATGCTACCTGAACTATACAAAAGGCTCAGTTTTCAAGTTTTAATAATATGAAACTCAGGAGAAACAGGTTCATACTGAGAAAATCCTGCAAGAGATTAAGATTTTTTTCTTAACGCACTTATTCACAAAGTTAGAAAAGAAAACGTTCCTAGTGAGTGGTATTTATTAATAGTTTGTCTCAGTCTAAATGAAAAATATATTCATGCATTTATTTATTTGTTTTTGGCTGCCATCAGTGAAGAAAAGAATCATCAGTTTGTATATAAAGAAAAAAGAGGAAAAAGAAAGGAGGGTGCAGGTAGAGAAAGGAAAATAGAACATCTGTTTCTTAGAGTGAACCAGCACAGTTAGAAATGGGCCTATAGTTTGACCCCCTGAAATGTCTGACCTTGTCCATTACACAGACAATTCTTTTCCTTTTGTTTGCTTGTTTTGAGACTGGGTCTTGCCTTGTTGCCAAGGCTGGCCTTGAAACCACAATCCTCTGCCCTCAGTCTCCCGCATAGCTGGGAGTACATGTGCTACTGTACTCAGCTTGTAATTCCCTTTTGTTAAGTGAATGCTTTTTACCTTCACAGGAAATTCTTTGATTTCAGATTTTCGTACTGGGAACATCTTTAAGTATTAGACTGGTGTGTCCTAGGGTGACACCCCAAATTTGTTTACAACCAATCTGACCACCGCCCTGACCACGCAGAGCATGCTCCCCTCTGGTACATGTTATCCTTGTGAACCAACTAGAGCTCCCCCAGGATACCATTGATCTGGAGTTTTAAAATGAGACCAATGGACGATGGTGTAGCTACAAATCACTCCTCTCAGATAAGTTTTTCTAGGGTTCAAACAATCTAAAACACAGCCCCGAACTAGGACAGCTGAGCAAAAACCCACTGAGGGGCTAAAGTACATAGAAGAAAGTTTGTGTGTCAAAGCTCACACATTTTGGTCACAGTAGAATTCTTACAAGTAGTCTACACCAGTGGCTTTGCCTTGAAAACCGCCCTTAATATTTGTCTTATTTCCATCAATGGGAAGCCTGGAAGATGCAAATGGAAACTGCAAGGGAAAGGTTACTGCTGGAGATAGCACACAATGATAACAACAAAAAGAGGCAAAGAAACAAGAGAAGGAAAAAAGAATGAAACACCAGGGTCATTCAGGGCTGGGACTAACTGCCCCGTACCCCTCAGTCCCCACCCACAGCAGGCAGAGCATCACTAGCCTTATACATACTGATGGATTTGGACTGAGGTATAGTAGAAGAAATCAAGAAAAACAAGAAGGAAACTAATCATCTAAAATTGTACTTTTAAGAAAAGCCATGACTTCAGGACACAAAGATAATCCAAGTTTACAACGCATTTTTCCCTTCCTGGAAACTCCAAAAGGAAAATTTCCTAAGGGTTGTAAAGTTATGAGCCTATAAATTGGACTGGAGTTTTACACTTGTATACTAAGCCTGGCTTTTCCTCCCACAGACTTTGCATCCTCAAGAAAGTAGCACTATTAAGTGGGCTGCATATCTCTCAACTTCAAACACATGCAAATGATGTGCATTCTAGCTTAGCCCACCAAACAGTAGCCTGGCAGACAGCAGGAATACACATCCTAAACCACCCATCCTGAGGACATCCCCAAGACCACATAAACCCCCAACCCCACACCATAGTGGGTGCCCACACTCCCCTCTGAGTGTGCACTTCTTTCTGCCTAGCAGACCTTTCTATTCCTTGCACCGATGTGTCCTGAAATTCATTTCTGTGACAGGAATTGGTGAATCAACAACCTGCCCCTCACTGGGGTGAGCTGAGGTCCCCATCTCCTCTCAGCGGACCTCCTCTGACTGGCCGTGTCTGGTGAAAGCCCCACCAAGAAAAGAGGAGTTTGTGTGCTGGGTGAAAATAAATCAGGCAAGGAAGAATTCAGCAAATGGAAAAACCTTGCATAAAAATAGATCAAAATTCTAAAAGAAAAATCTAGATAAACCTTAAAAGAATAGCTTGTTAAACAGAAATGCCTCTTGGAGTAGGAAATAATGTTACTGTGTGTGTGCCCATACACACACAAACAAGAGGAGATGGTTGTAAAGAATAAAGGAAATGACAGTCACTATGAGAATGTGGACCACTGAGTCTTACAGTAAAGTCATAAGCACAATGTAGGAAGAGAGAATAAATTGTATTTTCTAAAATTCCAGGGAGGCTGGAAGAAATATTCCAGTCAGGTCAAACTGTTTGGCACCCTGGAAGTAATCAGACAGGCTGGGGAGAGATTGGCCCCCTACACGTGGATAGAACTGCATGGGCGAAGCCCACGTGGTAGCCTGCACAACTGGAAGACTGAGGCAAGCAACAGAACCAGCAAAATGACAAAAGGCAGGGATTTCTCATCAAATACAAGTCTCTGCTCAAGTTAGCAGATTCATAGTATTATTATGGGAGGCTGGGGTTTTATGTATGGAAAATGGCTAAGCAGGTAAGGCCTGTGTACTAGCAGCCAAGGCACTAAAATAATTTGAGTCTTGGATTTAAATTTGAAAAAATAACCATGAGGAAATAAGGTCATGAACTGATAGGAACTATGAGGTTTCAGAATTGGGGATTTGAGCAAATTTACCTGAATCTCTGAGGTGCAGGTGAGCCCAAGAGAAATCTGGCCTCTCTCTCTCCACCCTTTCTCATCTATTCTATTGCATGTATACGTTTATATTTCTTAATAACCAGTAGGTATTGAATATCTATTGAGTAATATGTGCTATGCTTAATATTCATCATCTCCTTTAATCCTTAAACCAATTCTTACAATGGGGAAGAATTCATACAATGAGGAAACTGACACTCAGAGAGGTTAATTAACTTACCAAGGTAAAAGTAACACAGCCGAAGAAAAAATGATTATTATAAAGTGTTCATCTTACCAAATCCCAAGTGAATTTCAGTGCACCAGGGAGAGTTGCTCTACTTTATTTTCAAACCTAAATTCTCTCAAATAGTCAGGGTGCCTGTCTTTGGCCTGTCAAGCAACTAAACCTTGACAATAATAAAGGAGAATTTTAATGCTTCAAGATTTCAATAGATTTGGAGTTTCTGTGGGAAACTGGAGATGCAGGTTTAAAGTGAGACAAGAAGAACAGCTATATCTTGTAAATTTAAGACATTTGCTCTGTGTGTTTGTGTGTGTGTGTTACAAGTCATTTTCTTCTGCTATCTCCACTTTCAGAGATAATGAATGAGTGATACTTAGTTCACAGGACTGATACCCATCTGCAGCAGTATCTAGTCCGGCCTCGTAGGAATAAATACAAAGAAGTGCTGATAATTATGCCTTGCTATCCGAAAGAAGATATAAAAATGCTTTCTCAATTTGTCTAGGGCACTGTGAATAGTAATCCTGTTTATGTGTTTATACGAGGCAAAGTATTTAAAGCTCTACTGTTATTGTCACAGGAAAACAACTTTGAGAAAAGCATGTTTTCCATATTATCCTGGGAATGCGTGTTTATTTCACAGTGCATCGCTGGCCTTTTCTTCTCTAACCTGCATAAATTCCTGGTATTTAAATGCGAGGGAAGACTTGACTTCACTTTGAAATGAGAGAGGCACACAGAATGTCAAACAGAGCCAATGTTTCTTGACTTCTGACCCAGCTCAGGTTTTTTTTTTGTTTTTTTTTTAATTTCTTTCTCTACATGACTCAGACAGGCTCTTGGAGGCCTTGAGATAAAAGACCCTATTAGAAGTGCAAAATATGACTATTATTACCTCCTTTAATAAGGCTTCTTGCCAATTTTTCAAATGACTAGAGTCTGTTTGCTAATTATTACTCCACAGTTTCTGCACTCATTTTCTTTCCCTGAAGGAGATTGTTTCCAATGAGGATGAAGGAAAGTGCTAAAAAGTGTGTTTACTGCCATCTATGGGATGCTCCAGGGCTACCACTGCCACGGATCCCCTTCCCTGCAATGCATGCACGGGAAACTTCAGTTGCAAAGCCAGGCACGGATGTTCACACGTTGCAAGTAAAGGCATCTCATGGAGCCTGCACGTGAAAACACCACCAGGGAATCATTGTTTAATGTTTTCCAGACATGTGAGTTCATCTTGCTACTTTGGGGAGTGAGGGAACACATTTTCATGTATGCAAGGCAATTGCATACACATGTGAGTCCATGGGCTCCACTTACAACTAGAGCCTCCAGTGTTCCATGATTACCTTCAAGTATCCCAGCACAGAATGCCAGAACTAGGGATTCATTTGCTGGACACCTTTGAATGTTCTGAAGAAGGTCAAAGCCAGGAAATGCTGAAGATTCTTGAGCGGCTTAAATAGACTTGCCTTGGTTTGTGAACTGGACCATGAATCAGGCTTTCTGGGACATTACACAAAATTCTACTGTTTTAATATCAGAAACTCTTACTGTCAGAGGTGGCAAATTACAAGGATTGCAATTTTGAAAAACAGACACTCAAGAGAGGGAGATTGAGGGTATATGTCCTGAGCCCTCAAAAGAGAGAAGAAAACCATTTTAAAACAAAGAAGCAAACAAATCAAATAAGGAAAGATATTCAACCACACATGTAAAAGAGCTGCAAATTAAAAGTAAATGAGTTAAAGACAAGCCACTGGGAGAAAGAAATTTGAAAAACAATTATTGGCTAAAATATCAAAATATACAAATAAATATTCAACCTGAACAATAAGAAAATAATGAACAACCTAGTTCAGAGTAGGGAAAATATCTGAACAGATACCTCACCAAAGAAGACAGACAACAAACAAGCAAATGAAAATTTACTTGATGTCATTCGAGAAGAGCGAATTAAGAAGAGATATCACTGCACATTTATTAGAAGGGCTAAAATCCAAAACACTGACAGCACTAAACGCTGGCAAGAGTGTGAAGCTACAGGAACTCTCACTCGTGCCATTCAGAACTCAAAATGGTATAGCCACTTTGGAAAACAGTTTGGCAGTTTCATAGAAAGCTAAACATAGCTTTACTATATGATCCAACAAACATGCTTCTGGTTGTCCAAATCAGTTGAAAACTTATGCCCACATAAAAACCTGCACATGAGTGTTTATAGCAGCTTCGTTCATAACTGCCCCTAGTTGGAAGCAATCAAGATATGCCTCACTAGGTGTGGTACAGTGTGGTACATTTAGACAATGGAATTTTATTCAGTGCTAAAAAGAAATGAACTATCAAAGCACGAGAAGGCAGGAAGCTATGAAAATGCAAAATGCCAAGTTAAAGAAGCCAGTTTGAAAAGGATCCCTACTGTATGATCCTATTACATGACGTTCTGGAATCGGCAGAAACATGGAGTCAGCAAAAATATCAGTGGTTACCAAACCTTTACAAGGAAGGTGGGAGGGAAGAATGAATAGAGACAGGGAATGTTCAGGGAAGTGAAGCTACTTTGTATGATACTGTGATGGTAGCGCCTGTCATTTATATATTTGTCCAAAACCCATAGAATGTACAACACAAAAAGCGTACCTTAGTGTGAACGGTGGACTTTAGATAATAATGATATATCAACTTGGTTTATTAATTATAACAAATCTAACACACTGCTAAGAGATGGTAATAATAGGGGTAACCTGGAGAAGGCCAGGGGTAGAACTCTGGGTTAAAAAGACTTATCAGAAAATAGAAATAATAATAATTGCAATTCTTTTTATTTTTATTTTTTAAAATTTTTTTGACATTGCAATTCTAATGTCAAAGTAAAATTCAAGCAGAAACATATTAAAAGAGACAAAGAACACTTTATAAAAGCCATAATCCACAATGAAACTACATTTCAAGTATCAGATAATACCCTTTATTCATCAAGTGACCAAAATTTAAAAGAAAAGTTTGGTTACATGCTGCCAAAGATGTGGGACACAAGTCTTTTCTTAATGACAAGAAAAAACACTGATGCAAACTTTATGGAAGGTGATATGATAAGAGTTGTCAAAATGGCAAATGTACACATCCGTTCCCAGAGCCAGTGGCTCTCTTCTGGGAATTTAACCTATAGATATATTTGAACATGTGCAAAATGAAATGCGCACAAAGATTATAATTATGGCATCTAAAAAAATAATAGTAAAAGACTAGAAACACCCAGATGCCCATCAACGGGGGGAGCTGCTTAATTAAATAATGGTGCACCTCCACAACAAACTAGATGGGGCCATTATATAGAAGGAGGCAGCTCTTCACATCTTGATAAAGAATGATGAGCAATATATAAGTTCCTAAAAAGCAAAGTGTGGAGATAGGTAAACATCCTACAATCTCAACATTCAAAATGAGGGAGCCTGAGGCAGGAAGATCGAGACTCTGAGGCTATATGTTGAGTTCAAGCCCACCCTGGACTGCATAGTGAGACCATGTCTCAACAAACACACTAAATAAATAAATAATTAAACCGAGCAAGTGAACAAGGTGTAGTTCAACATCAGCATGCTGACTTTCTGATCATCAGCATGCAGACTATCACAGGAAAGACATACCTGTCGCCTGCTCAGGGCAGTACCAGGACCTTCTGTTATGAACAGAGTGGAGGTCTGCTACAGCAGGAAGCAAACAGTAGCCACGCTCTACCCTTTTGTTTCGATCCTGGGGAAAAAATATAAAAAATAATTTTAAAATAAGGAAGGCAAGAGAGTATATACTTGGTGATATTTCCATTTTGTCTTTTACAAATGTTGATCTTGAAAATGCTGGTTAGCTCTAGTTATCTGGACAATTTAATTATGTGGAACACCTCATTTCCCAACAATGCTGGATGAATAAAGCATTACTGTGGTTTGCCGACTTATGCACAAAGTTAACATTATCATCGTAGCACGAAAGAGATTGGAATTTAGAACAAAGGACAATGATATTTTTCAACAAAGATGTAAGGCAGGAGGAGAATGGAGAAAGTGGTGTGTAATTCTCATTCTGATGGAGACACGAGGCATAAGAAACAAAATATCTGAGCCTTGTGTGAAATGCTTTGATTCTGCACATTAGGTAGGGCTTGTGTCCACAAAAACGGCAAAGCTGACTGCTGCCTTAGTCAGTGGTGATGAATAGACACAATTGGAAGATGGCAAAGGCATCAATTCTGCCTTCAGGGGCCTGAAGTCTGGTGCTGGCACCGGTACAGCACAGGACTGAGGAACACAAGTGTGCCCACCACATATGAACTTAAGTGCCAAGAAACTTCCTTGGAAGAATAATGAAGGGGTTCACCATAAGGGTGATAAGAGATCATAGAAATATATCTCCAGTGTGTCTTAAAAATGTAGATGTTTCACATAGAAATTCAAATTGTAGCATCATTTGAAAAATTGGTAAATTTAACAACATGGGTCCTTGTACACTCCGAACCCACTGGAGCTGAGCAGGGGCTGCCCTCTCTTACGGGACGCGAGCTCAGCTGCTGACCTGGTCCCCAACATCCCCTATTACCCTCACATAACCTACCCTATAATTCCTTGCCTGGTCTCTGCAGACATTTATCAACCCTGGACTAGGCTTAGACAGAACCAGTTTGGAAAAGTGTCTCAGGAGTGGGAGATGCTGGAAAAGATTTGGACAGGCAGGATAGATTGGCTATGCAAGGCATTTTGGAGTGAAGCTTCCCAGAGGATCATAATATTAACTCTTGACCAAAGACTGAGCCATCGGCTGTACTTTGGGGAAACCCAAAGTGCTAGTCGTCTAACAACTACGTAATGAGCTTCCATGCGGAGCAAGGCATCGGATAGGAGCCCACCAGTGAACAAGAGGTATGGCCTCCCGCTTGCCCGAGCTTAATCCTCCTAGTGAAGGTGGCCAGTCAATTGGAAAACAAACCATTGCGTGTAGCTGGTATTATGAAAGAACAGATGAGCATCGCGGTCCCAGAGAATTATATTGAAGGTGGTCAGGGAGGGTGACTGGGAAGCTGGGGCCTGAAGGATGGAAAGGGTCAGCCTGCCAAGGAGTGTGAAGGAGAAGAAGTGAGGCGGAGAATGGCACGCACCAAGGCCATGCCACGGAGCATCCCAGAGACAGGAAGGGCAACCAGAGTGTCTGGGGCACAATGGGTGAGGAGGAAGGTGGTGTGAGACGACGCTGGAAAAGTAGCCAGAGTCAGATCACGGCCTGCTGGGTAAAACGTTGGCGCTCCATTCTACCCAGAGAAGCCGCAGAGAGGCTTTCAAGATGGGAGTGATGCCATTCCGCCCTCAGGGACCTGAGGACCTAAGCTACCTGAGAGGTCACTCTGGGGGAAAACGCGCAGAGGAACACAGAAGGAAGCCCGAGAGGCCGTGAAGGAAAATTAGTAGAGCGCCTGGAGCAGGTCGTGCGTCCTTCGCCTTGGCGACCAGCACCAGGGCCCCGGACAGCAGCTCCTGCCGTCCAGCACGGCGCCCCCTCCCGCTGCCTTTCGTCTCTACCCTGGGGCTGGGGTTTCCTCGCTCACCCGCGTTAAGAGAAGGAGAGAGGAGAGGGCTCGGGTTCCCCGCTTCTTCCCGTTCTCGGGCCCGAGTGTGAGTGTGAGTGTGCACGCGCTGGGCACGCGCAGGGCGACCTCCGGCCGCCGCACCCCGCGGGGCGCGCAGGTGCAGGGGAGCAGGTGGAGGAGCCGCGCCTGGAGGGGCGCGCTCCGCAGAGCTTGGCGGGGCAGCTCGGTGGGGCCCGGAAACCGAGACTGGCCGGGTTAATGTGATTTGGGAGGCCCGCTAAGAGGAGGGCGAAGCGATCTCAGCGACGCTGGAGGAAGAGGATTCTGATGATGTGCGTCCGGTGGGAAGAAGGAGAGCTAATTGGGAGGCGGAGTCCAGGTGTGAGGCGATTAGTCCTCGGACCTGAGCGCGCAGAGGAGAAGAAAGAGGCGAAATCGGCAGGGTTTACTGTGGACCCCAAAGTGCCTCTGGGTGTGAGATGTGGTGGGAGCCGCAGCGCCGAGATGAGCCCTTGTTTGGCAGCGCCCAGGGAGCGATCAGAGGATGGGGGCAGTGAGAAAGGAGGACCAAAGTAAGAGTGAGAAAGAAAAAGTAAAATTAGGTTTAAAAAAGGAGACAGGGAAAGTCGTATTTTTAAAATTGTTCTTTAAAAGAACTACAGCTTACAATGTTTTCCCTTCCAAGTTACTCACTTCTAATTTAAGTCTTAAAAAAAAAAATACAATCGATTGGGCTCATGCTTTTCTCCTGTAAAGTGGGCCCCTCGCCTGTAAATGGGCTCTTGCCTTTCACCTGAAAATTGAGCCCAGGCTTCCTCTCCCTTTCCTACTGATTCACCAATTCCACAGCTCTCGTCTCCCAAGACCACATGGAAACCCTCAGCCCCAGACCGTAATAATAATACATCTCTCCCCAGGAGAGCCCTCGCTGCCTTTGGAGTGTGTCGTTCTTTTTTTCTGCTAAATAAATCTTTTCTGAGCCTCCTACTGATACATCTTGAAAATTCTTTTTCTGGGATGGGACTAGTGAACTCATTCTGCGGGTGGGGTGAGCTGAGATCCCCATCTCCTTTTGGGGTACCTCCCCAGATCCTCCCCAGTGACAAGAAGGCAGGGAACATTAAACACAGGAGTGGCAGGATAACAAGAGAAACATTTGATGAACGCACTCAGCTATCACTCCTGCCGGAAGCTGTTCCTTCCCCTGCCCACCTCGGATGGCCAATGACTTTCTCCTGCATGTGGTCAGCTTCCATTCCCGTATCACACATGTTCGACGCTTTGATATGTTTTTGCAAGTCTCTGCCTCCTGCTGATCTGTGAGGCACCCTGAAGACAGAGGCCCTAGTTTATTTCCTATTTCCAGGGGTTAGTTAAATACTGAGCACATTTTGGTGAATGCGCAAATGAATGAATGGAGAGCTTCCAGGGGCATGCCATTGAACCCGCCACTGTACAATGCTGTAAAACCTACAAATTCTGTGGCAGTTGCCTCACCCCTTTAACACTTGTGCAGATCAGGTTACAGCTGAGGGCCTACAAAGCCCTGGCCACTACAGCATTTGACAGGTGGTCCCGGAAGTAAAACTGGGATTGGCAGACTGGAGGCAGAAGGAGTTAAGATAGCACTGAGGGGCTGGGGATTTAGCTCAGTGGTTAAAGTGCTTGCCTTGCAAGCACAGGGGCCGGAGTTCGATCCCCAGCACCAAAAAAAAAAAAAAAAAAAAAAAAGATAGCACTGAGGGATTTGAGATCAAATTGCAGGGTTGTTTAAATACTTTAGGGTTACACATGGGCTTTCACCCTTCAAATCCCATCTGCAAATACACAACCTTAAACTGTCTACATAGCCCTCTTAATGATGTAAATCCCAGCATTGGTAGAGACACTAGGAAAGGCTTTGCATACTTTCACACTGCTGCTTTCAGTGAAATTACATTTTGTTAAAATGAAATAGAGAATACATGAAAATAAACCTTTCCTACCACATGCTGAGCCACCAACCATCACCAAGTAAATTTGTTAAACTTTCTGGATAACTACCACATATTCAGTGTTTATTGTGTCAAGCACTGAGAAGAGCATTTATCATTCACTCATTCACTGCAAGTGCAAGAGACAGGCCGGATTACTGCTCCTTTGAAGATGTAAAATCTTTTCTGAGAAGTAAAATGACTGGCCTTTGGGTGTGTGATATTCTGAGCTCATCATTTGGTTATGCACCTTCCACTGGGCGAACCAGAAAGCCTGAAAGTGGTGGGGCTCCAAAGAGGGTGGGGAGATTTCCGTGAATGAGCAGTAATAGGAGAAGCCCAGTTCTAGAGGGAGACAGTGCCCAGAACATTTTAGAGTGGGTCCCTCGGCACACTTTGAAGAGTAGAAAAGGAGACAACTATGGGACCAAGCGTCCCAAGGTACAGGCAGGAGGCTCTCTCAAAGCTCACAAAAATCTCCCAGTAGCTCAACACACTGAGAGCAGGCCTTCAGCTTCTACCTCTATTTCTTCCCGGCATCTCATTTCCTGGTCACCCCTTTCAATGGATAAATGGCTAGTTTGGAAGCAGGCAATATTTTTTATTCTGCCCATGGGAAGCACCTTGTAAGTTGGAAAGGAGCGTGCATAGACTGGAGTTTTTCCATGCTTAGATTCTGGCCCCAGCTCCATTGCTTGCTGGAAGAGAGACTGGGGAAGATAGTAAGCTCTTGAACTTGCATCCTTACATACATCACGAATTTAATGAATGTGCTTCATGAGCTTTAGATTTGATAACAGGGCCTAGTAACAAATGTGAAGACTTCTGTTTTCATAAATATGGCAGGCCAGAGGTGATAAAATTGCTCCCCCTGCAAAGAAAAACCCATCCTAACATGCCAGATAAAATGTAATAAATATTTTTAAAACATCGCTTTTCTGGCAATAGAGGAAATAATTGGAGGCCAGAGATGACAAGAAAGCAGAATTCTTGAAGAGAATGTGAGTAACAAATTAATCCCAAACTTACTATGTTAAATGATAAACACTATCTCATAGTTTCTGTGGGTCAGAAATTGGAAGCTAGTGATCTGGATGGTTTTCGTTTAGAAACTGCCATCCAGTTACTCACTGTGGCTGCAGTCTCCTGGCTGTGTGACTGGGATCGGGAGGTGTCCTTCCAAGATGGCATGTTCACATGGCTTTTGGCAGGAGGCCTCAGGTCCGTGTCATGTCTGCTCCTTTGTGGAGCTGGTTGAGTGTCCCCACAATGTGGCAGCTGGCGTCCCTGAGTGTAAATAATCCAAGGAGGGCCAAGAGGAACGCCTTATATGACCTAGTTTTGAAAGTCACACCCCATCACTTCCACCATCTTCTATTCATTAGAAGCAACCATGTTTTCCTGAAAATAAAACCTACCCAGGAAATAAACTTCAGTTGTAATTAATAGCTGGTCATTACCAGATTGATGAGCAGTGTCATGCAGAAGATTATACCTCATGATTCTCTTGCTCTGTGATCACTCTATAGTATCAGGTAAGGCAAAAATAAGACTGACTGGGGCTGGCCTTGTTGATCTCTAGTTAGGTCTTAGTACCAGGGAAACATAGAAGTTGTTAAGTCCAGCCCACATACAAGGGGAGTTTTAACATGTTGAAGGGAGACATGCCAAAGAATGTGTGGACACACCTGAAAAGCAGTAGAACTAGCATTTGCCCTAAATTAAGTATGATCTTAGTGGCTTGAAGCCACCTCCACAAGGGTCTAGAGACAAAGTCTGGGATTCCAAATAAAGCATCAGTCTAATGGGGACACCTTCAGTGGAAGAAACTTCCTCACAGGGGAACATTTTCCTGCCTGAGCCTTCGCTTTGGGAATTTAGCCCCAAATTTATACTATCACAAATGGCCTAAACTGAAAAATGTGGGTAAAGTAATTGCAAGTTGATAACACCCTCCTCTGAAAAACAACCCTGAAATATTTACTAAATTTCGAGCAATATGAGATGATAATCAAAATTGTTTTTAAAAATGTTAGCATAAACCAACATGAACAAGAAACACTACAACCAGGAAAGACAGCTTACCTCCACAGGACCAGGATCAAATTGACAAATGTTTTCTCAATAACAACATCAGAAACCATAACACATTGCTGCAAAATTTGTCTGTTTTAGATGTTCGTTTGGTTGAGTCTTGGAGTAAGACTGGAGGGAAGAGAAGTCTATTTAGATTCTGACCTATAAATGATAGCATAACAGCTACTTCCGTAAAGCATAGAATATAGGAGGAATATAGCAGTGAAGGTGTCAAAGAGCCACTTAATTTGACTTTCAAGGAAACTCAAAGAAAGGCAGAAGAGTAAGAATGAACTTTTTTTTTTTTACCATTATAAGGGAAAGGGATGTTTTCATCCATGTCCAAAGTTTTAGGAACCTGCCACGGCCCAAGGCCAACCGGGGTAGCACCAAAGCAACAAAAGGCAAAGAAGTGAGTCTCAATGTCAGCCTGTGGCTTTCCACATAATGGCTGAAAAAATTCAATTGATGGCTTTAAATTGAACTTTTCCCACTCTGTGGGTTGTCTCTTTGCTCTGTTGGCGGTTTCTTTTGCTGTGCAAAAGCTTTTTTAATATGATGAGATCCCAGTTGTTGATCCTTTGTGATATTTCCTGGGCAACAGGGGTTTTGTTCATGAAGTCTTTGCCTACACCTAAGTCTTCAAGAATTCTATCTATTCTATCTTCCAGCAGATTTAGTGTTTCCGTTTTAATATTTAGATCTTTGATCCATTTTGATTTTAGCTTAGTGCATGGGAAAAGATACAGGTCTGGTTTCAATCTTTGGTGTGTGGAAAGCCAGTTTTTCCAACACTATTTATTAAAAAGGCTTTCTTCCAGTGAGGGTGTTTGGCCCCTTTGTCAAAGACAAGGTGACTGAGAGTGTTTGCACTTGTTGCTGCATCTTCTAATCTGTTCCATTTGTCCTTGGGTCTTTTTTTTTTTTTTACCAGTACCATGTTGTTTTTATTACAGTAGATTTGTAGTATAGCTTTAGGTCAGGGATTGTGATGGCCCCTGCTTTGCTTTTGTTGCCCAGATTGCTTTTCATATTCTAGGTTTCTTCTGGTTCCAAATTAATTTTAAGATTGTTTTATCTAATTATGTGAGGTATGCTATTGGTATTTTAATTTGGACTGCATTAAATCTGTATAACAACTTTGGGAGTATGGCCATTTGGCTATATTCTTCCTACCCAAGAACAAGAGATATTTTTCCATTTTCTGATATCTTCTTCAATTTCCTTTTTCTGAGTACTGTAGTTTTCAATGTATAGATCTTTTACTTCTTTTGTTAGAGTGATTCCTAGGTACTTCATTTTTGTGAATGTGATTGTGAAAGGTGTTGTTTCCCTAATTTCTCTCTCAGTGAGTCTGTTATTTGTATACCAGAATGCTGTTAACTTTTGAGTGTTGACTTTGTACCCAGCTATGTTACTGAACCCGGTTATTAAATCTAGAAGTTTTTGGTAGAGTTTTTGAGGTCTTCTATGTAGAGTATAAAGAATGATAACCTTGAGACATCTCTAGGTAAATGGATGCATCTTGAGACCATACTCTTAAGGGAAATAAATGGGACATACATGTTTAAATACTGCATTGTTTCTCTGGTGTGAGAAATTGAAAGTGTAAATAAGGACTAAAATGTATTATATTGGGAAAGGGAAGAAATTGTTCAAATGAGAAGGGGAATAAGGAGGAGGAGGGGGGAAGGAACGAAGGGACAAGAGAAAGAAGAATAGGAGGGAAAAATGGAAACAAAGCTTTTGTGTTAAGGAGGGGAAGGGTTGAAGGGAGAGGAGAGGAATGGCAAAAGAAGAAGCAGCAAAATATATCATGTACAGGTACAAATTCCCTATGATGAATATTATCATTATGTATATCTAAAATGTACCATTAAAATAAAATTTAAAAAAATAAATAAACTGAACTTTTCCAAAACTGAAAAGAGTTACAGATTACTTACTTGGTAAAAGTTATTTTGTTGAAGAGACTGGAGGTGAGATAATCTTGGGAGACAATATAATTCAAACTCATAATTTTAAAGGCCAGGAAACCAATGCCCAGAAAGGGGAGCAACTTGAAACAGCTAGATTTCCAGTGATATCAAGGTTGTCGAATGGCTCCAAGCTCACACTTTCCACTACTCAAACAGCAAAGTCTAAAAAAAAATCTGCTCCGTGTTCATATTTTGCTTGAGAGTTGAACCAAAAATCCAGCTGAAAAAACCTGTATGGTCCGAAAGGGAGTCACACATCACAGTCACATTTCATCAGGGACACAAAGGGCTGACGCTTCTAAGTGCTACACTCGCCCAGACAACGAGTCGTGCTTGTGTTAGTGCGTTAAAACATTCGCCACTGTACTTTTTTGTGCTTTGTTTGTGTAAAATATGGTAACCATGGCTCCAAAGGAAGGCAATGATGCCAGCAGTAAAGCTAAGAGGAAAACTGTGGCAACCATGATAGAGTTAAAGAAAGAAAGAAATTGTAAAATTTATTAAAGTCCTGGAAAAATTAAATTATAAATGTAATTTGGGGGCCCCAGCACCAATTACTTGGTTTTACATCATTTCTTATGGAAAAATATGTTCAGTTCTTGAACTTTTGGGGGTTCAAACACAAATTGGGAACCAATTGAGTTCGACAGCTGTACTGGGACTAGAACCCAAGTTTCCTACGTGTTCTGCTGGAATCGTTCCACCTGTGGGAATAGGAGACTCGATCACTCAAGTGAAAGCATTATCTCAGCCCTGATTAACCATGCAGTCGTTTCTTGTCCTGTATTCCCTCCCAAGTCCGGGATGCTCAGAGAAACGTCCTGGATGAGCCTCTTCTTGATTGCTAAGTCTCAGTGAGCAAAGACTAAGATCTCAACCAGCTGCCTGACTAGGACTCCGCAAAAGTGAGGGAATTGGTGCTTCTATTTGTGTTTGTTTGCATGGTTAATTATGTAAATGAGTGTCTATTTAGTGTACTCAGCATTTAAATCAGATCTCATGGTGACACTGGTTTGCTTGCCATACTTCCCAGTGAGGGGCAGATCGCTGCCAATAACTTGCACGCACAGAATCACAAAGTATTCACACAAACATGGTATTCTCTTTATTTTAAGTGATGCACATTTTACTGGCATGAATTTGAAAAAGTCAGAGGTAGATTTGCCTTTTGCACACATCTCCTTATGGTTTTCACCCCAGAATGAGTGCTGAACACACTCCATGCTCCCAAGGTTCACTCTCTCTGCCTGATGCTGGAAAGTACAATTCTCCCTCCTTCATTAGGGAGCGGGGCCCAGTAACCTGAGGCCTGGTGACCAGGGGGGCTACACGATTCACTGGGCTCAGGCGCCCTTTCAGTCTTCCGTATTGTTTCTGGAAATTCTTCTAAGGTAGAATGCCTCACCTCTCCTCAGGGAGCCCCACAATTAACTACCCGACTGCTTCATTTTGCTAATGGTGACCTGGATAGAGGTTTCTCAGATTTTTACTTCCTGGAAGTCAACAGTCACAGATTCTGTGGGAATCAAACAAGGAAAGGGGAATGGAATTTTCCCAGCCTCTATTTTTCATCTGACTGCAAATTCTTTGGCTGAGATTTGCAGGAATTTGGATATGAAAGAAGAAACACTGTGTCCAGAGGGCAACATGGATATTCTAGGAGAAGTCCTATGTAATAACCACAAAGCACTGAATGCAAGATGCACAGAAAGACTTCGGGCCCTTTCGGTGTCTCTGGAACTACTTTCCCCAACCCTCCTCTCATGTCCTCTCTCTTTCCCATGTGACAAAGTCTTTCCCACATGGAACATGCCTTGTTCTTCCAGAAGCAGGTCAGAACTTCTTTTATTCTGGAGCTATGTGGCATGGTTTAAAAAAACAAACCCAAAAGATTAAATTGGAATAGACTTTCCAAAGGGAAACTGGCAATATATCAAAAACCAAAAAGTAATTACATTTTTGAGGATTTATCCTAAAGTAATAATCAGACTCATTCATAGACATCTAAGATGAAGGATGTTCATTACTGTACTGTTTATGTGAAAAAAAATTGAAACCCAGAATTTCAACTGAGTGGGTTCAGGCAACATCTCTCCCACCATATATGCATTTGTTTTCTTTTTTTGTAGGGGAAGGTTACTAGTTTTGACAAAGTCTTTTATTTGCTGATCTCTAAAAAACAACATTCAGAAAATACCACCCCACTGCAAGAATATTTCTACAATAAAACACTCTTGATTGTGCTTTCTTCTCTTCTGAAGGTATGCCCTCCCATGCACGCATCTCCAGGGAGCAGGCTGGCATATGGAGACACTCGGTGAAAGGCACATGGCCCCTGTCATCTTGCTCACACAGTCAGGTACACCTCCCTGGCAGGCGAAGGAAGACTTTCCTGCAGCCTGGCCCTTTTCATAGAAATTTATCACACATTTTTTATAGCAAAATATAAGCCCTTTCCACTGCACTTTAGTTACCTACCAAAGAATTACAGCACTGGAAGGATTTTTCTCCAGCTGTGATCAAAACACTGAGTGTTAAAGAATATCCAGGTTACTCTAAGCTCTTGGGCTACATACATAGATATTTATAAGGAAGTTGAATCTCAAGCTGTGCTACTCTCCAGAATAGGTAAGACAGGATTCAATTAAGACAGATACAGAAATGATAGTCATTCTGAGATGGAGTGAGCCAAGCTTTCTTAACCATCAATGAATACCAGCTTGTTGATCACAAATCCTGCAGAGATCAAACACAATTTGAACCTCAAATGTAGAAAATATTTCAAGGAGAGCCAGCCAGCAAAGAGTGCTGAGATGTATGAAAAGAATAGGCTGAGAAAAGAACCTCGAGAAAGTTTTAATGTCGTTTCTATTCAATAAACCAGTGGTAAGCAACCTGGAAGTGTCAGCTGCAATCACCCCAGGATGTTTTTATGGAAATGCCACAGGAAAACATAATGCACAACTGGGATCCTTCGGTTCACTGTGCTGAGAGAGCAGCTACAGCCTCAACTTCTCAGAGAGACTTAAAATTAAGGAGTGTGGTGCAGGTATTTCAGATGGAAGCTTGTGAAGACTCCTTTAGGGGAAAATTGTTTGGCTTCTTCTTCAGGGATCTTTGGAAAGACCACCACACTATTTCCATCTGCCCAATCAACTGAAGTGACAACCTTTTTAATGTTTGCTGGAGAGTGATAACAAGCTACTCTGAAAGTCTCATCAAAATTCCTGCCAATAATAGCTGGATAGAGAATAATAGCTTCGGTTTCTTATCAGGACCAAAGCCAAACACTGCACAGGTTGTCACGTGCATGCCTTTTGGTATTTTTCTGCTGGATCCAGATGCCCAACAGGATGGCAAGGTCCTAATTCTTATTATCACTGATGGGCAAATGTAACTTTTCTGTAGGCTCATCACTATGGTAAGCATTGATATCCTTGTTCCAAGCAAGATGGTCCTTTCTCAACTTTGTCTATTGAAAGGACAATCAACTTAACATTCCTCCTGAAAAGCCCTGGTGTCAGTTTCAAAGCTGGTCCCAGCTCTGCGGTGCATCCTGAGGAGAAGTCCTGAGGGTAGGAGAAGAGAATGCCCCATGAATCTCCCAGAAAGTCACAGAAATGGATGCAGCCAAAGGTGGTAATGACCTCAAAGTTGGGAGCCTCGTCCCTGCAAAGAAGCCCTATGGGCATAGTGGCAATGGCAATACGAGGGCAGATGTGCAGCTGCAAGAGCAACCAGCCAGCTGGCTTGGTAGAGAGCCCAGATATAGATACACACACACACACACACACACACACACACACACACACACGCACATATTTTTTAACTAATTGGGGAAGAGCCTCTTGAGGAGAAAAATATCTGAAAATCTGTCTTTTTTTGAGGTTCAGACTTCACAGATATGGTTAGTGAATATGGCCCCAGTAGAAACCAGATAGGGAGACTCCTAAGATGAAATTTTTCATAAAAGGGGAAAGCAGGGCCCAGGCTTACTAATACAGCCTCATCATTAGAAGGAAGCTGTGGTCCCAAATTCGGGGTGTTGGCTGATGCCAGCACTTGAATCAACTCAGTTACTAGATTGAGCAAACACTGCAGTTTGCCTGGGATTGGAACTTTCAGCGCTAAAACCAGAAAAGTCGTAGCAAACTGCTGTGGTTTCTCATCTTACACTCTTCTAGGGAGGCATGGGACTCAGGGAAAGATATTGTGTCAGAATTCATAGCGTACAACTCAACAGTGGGTGCAATGGGCTCTGAGCAACTTTTCCATGGAATCGTACCTGCACGTAGTAAGACCTGTTTTCCTTCTCATTTCACTAGGTGGTAATAGTAATGGGTGTCATCAGTTTTAAAGTACATTAATGGGATTTTGGTTGCACCAACATAGGGAAGAGCGGACTTTCGGAGCCTAGGGACGAACCAGTGCAGCAAGAGCAGAGCCCCAGCCCGCAGCACACCCCGTGGCACCGCCAGCCTCGGGGACACACTGTTTTGGGTCAGCTGGCCAGGGAAGCAGGCAAGAGCCAGCAATGATCTGTGGACACAGGTAACACTGCTGGGGAGCCTTGGAAATAGTTAAGGGGAAAGTTCCGGAAACAACAGGAAGTGGGTCCTTAGAGATACTAAGTTGGGAAAGTAATGTTACTACATTTACACTCAGTGGCTAGTAAAGTCTGAGACAATCAGGTCACATTTATGAATAAAAAATTAAAACAAACTGTCTGATAATAGCAAACTGACTAAACACATTAAGTCATTTAAATAGTCATTTGGAATGAAGATACATATGCATATAGATATCTAAATATCTGTATCAGAAAAGGCATCATGTCTATAATTTTAACATATGTTCAGATTGAACTGTGATGCTTTCAGTATCATAGTCATTAAAAAATAACTTCTAGGAGCTAAGAAATACATGCATTTTGAGTCACTGGAAAGAAAGCACATATCTAAGTTTTTGTGGTGGCCTATGTTCAGGACTTAGGGGAGCAGCTAGAACGTGTCTCTCTTGTTTTGCTGGCAAATGTTCCTTCCATACTTACGAGTGCATGAGTAACAGGCCAGGTGAGGTAGATGAGGTGCTGTGGCCCACAGGACACTCGGGGTGCGGGGCGCAAATGAGCCTGGCCAGTGGTGAGGGGCTGTAGGCCGGTCTGCCTGAGCAGAGCACGGCTTGGGAGGGGTCGGTGCAGGCGCTGCCCAGCCAGGAGCTCAGGTGTCTGTTAACTCAGAGCCTTGCAAGGAATGGGCCCGAAACAGGCCCTCCCTGTATGTATCACATTCATTAAACAGCTCCAGTCAACACCGGAGGCAATGAACACTTTATTATGCTTCCTGTACTACGAATTTTGCATAACACTTCGTGCATGTGTGTGTGCGTAGTATGTATACCTCTACTTTTTAAACCACATCTGAGTACTAGGGTATTACCCCTATTTTAAAGGTAGAAAAACTGAGACTCTGAGTGGCTTCATGACAGCCACTCTGTGTGCCTGCTGATATTATGCAGTGACATTTGTTATTCCACATTTGACAGCTCTTTATGTTTCTGACCCAGAGAGCAAACCAGAGGAAAAGGGGCAGGTAGCTCTTCTGGGAAAGGGCCACTTGGGCACAGTGTACTAGAATCCCTGCCCCTGCTCGCTTGTGGCTCAGACAGTGGAAATCAGAGGGCACGAAGCTCCTCTGCTTGTCAACTGCAATGTGGCTTCACTGTTTGATGAGCAGCATTCAGAGAGCTGGAGAATTGCATACTTAAGAGACGCTCATCCAAACCCTTTTAGTCCCGAAAATGGACTGGAAATCAAGCCCTTGCTGTGAATTTCTAGTTCAATCAAGCCAGAAAATTACATGAATCTCAATTTAAAAATATATATTTTTTACAATATGATTGAAGGAGTACTTGGGTCTTGAGTTTTTACCAGCTATCCCACATGTCTCCATTCCTCAAAAAAAAAAAAAAAAAAAAACTCACAGGGATCTATGTGATAAGATTTAATTGTATACAAGCTGCCAAGAAAGGAACACTTGCTTAAGGCGGTGGCCCATTAGAGGATATCAGAAGACTCACACTGACTTTTCTCCATGGAAATAAAGAGAATTTTTATATGATGTTGTGCCCATGAAATTCTTTAAACTATGACACTGTTTGTAGAATCTACAAATTTGGAACACATCAGCTCTTGAAAGCAAAAGCCTTTCCCTCTGTACTCCCACACACACCCCTCAAAGGAGGGAAGGAGGGGAAGGAGAAAGAACAGAGAAGATACGGGCAAACATTAAGTAATGGTACTTCTCATAACTGTAGCTCGCTTTTCTCCATATCAAAGATACGAATTATATGAAAAAGCCTAATGTCTACTGTATACAAAGGAGGGCAGTGGGAAATGGGTATACCATGATTTAAATTCTTAAATGATGAGGATTTCGGAAAATACCAACGTACAAAATCACGTCCTTTGAACAGTTGGGCATTCTGTTCAAATACTCTGTCTGATCACCTGAAGAAGTACTGCAACTCAAGGACTGGTGGCAGTTTGGAATCATAAAGTTTTAAATCTAGGCATTTTCCTTTTACTTTTAATTAACTAATTTATTTAGAGATGGGGGTGTCTCACTATGTTGCCCAGGTTGCCTTCAAACCCTGGACTCAGGTGATCCTCCTGCTTTGGCCTCCTGGGTAGCTGGGCTACAAGTCAGTCTCTCTCTCTCTCTCTCTCTCTCTCTCTCTCTCTCTCTCTCTCTCTCTCTCTCTAATATTTACCTGTATGCAACAAGATTTTCTCTTACCCTGAATCAAATTCCTTGACACTGTCAGTGCTACAAGCAGAAAACTTAGTGAGGAGCTTTCTATCTTATGAAGGAAGAAACTGGACTTGGAGTAGTCCCAAGACTTATCTGTGGTCATAGAATGATTTTCTGTAAAATAAAATAAGTATGGATCAGTATGAAAAATGACAGGTTTCTGATAGAGAGTGTGTGAGTCCCAGCTCCATCCCTTGCCCTATAGCCCTGGGTATAACCACATAACAGCAGTGTCTACAATGTCATCTACAAAATAAAGACAATAAAAGATATAGTAGGGGTTGTATAGACTAAATGAGAGAGAGATGAATTCCTTGCCTAGGATAGGCCTTTAATAAATGTCAATTTCCTTTTTTTAGAGAGAGAAGATATCAAAATAAGTTAGGAATCTAGGAAATGTAGGCAAATCTCTCTACTTACTTTATGCCACATGTGAATGAGCCAGGACTTCTATTCTTAACTGATCTCTGTAATTGTATTCATTTTCTAAAAACCCTGTATCTCTGCAGGAACTTCTCGAATAATTTTTCCCACTAATGGCAGAATTCAGGTTTCCTGCGCTTCCCTGTCAGTGCCTGAGAAGTGCTTTTCCCGAAGGGTGAGGAGGCAGGGACCTCGCTGACTTTGGTGTGCTATTTCGGATGTAGTTCAAGATCCAGAGAACAGGCATCTTGAGTTTGATAAGACTCACATCATAATCACGGAAAATCGGCTGAGCATCTGGCACAGAATCAGGAAAACTAGCAGATAAACGGAGTGGTAGGAACATGAAACACCTGATCTGCAACGAGAGAGAAGGAAGGAGACACACTGGTAATGCCACTTCTGACCATAACGAAATGTACTAACACGTGTGTGCACATAAACATCTTAAGTGGAAGGAGACTGGTGACCTCAAGAGCAGTAAGTGGCTCAGGCACCAAAGAAACCAGTCACTCTAGTGCAACAGCTTTTTCTGACAGAGTTATGAACAGATGAAGGAGAAAGGCAAGAGATGTAATATATCTTATGTTGGTAAAGATTTCATATGTCTCAGGAAATTTTATTTGCAAAATCAGCTACAAGATCACAGAGAAAGGTTATTGATAAATTACAAAGTATCTGTAGCAGGCAAGTGCAGAGATGGCTGTCAGGGATGGTCTTATTTAATGCCTCCGTCATCAGTTTGGAAAAGGGAGTGAATACGCTCAGTGCTCATGAAAACAGCAGGTTTATACTGGTTCAGGACATAGTGGGAACACTGATCAGACAGAGCCTGACACAAAGGGGTCCCAAAAAGGGGGAAACTGGACAGAAAAGAAGTGTCTTTGGGTCTGCCTTGATTTACCTCCTTATAGTGAGTCGAGTAAGATCTCAGTGATGAAGTTAGACTGTACAGACTTGGATGAAGATATGGACAAGAGGAAGAAATGCTTGCTGGAACTAATATTTTCCAGGGGTCCCTCATGTGCCAAGTCTGCTCTTGAACTTCACACTCTGTGAGTAGATATTCAGACAAGGCTCAGAGGTGTAAAAATCCCAGAACAGCAAAAGAACTCAAAAATTTCCCTAATCCACTCATTCCTCAAGAAGTATAATTTGACTCCCTTGACTTTTGGGAGCCTGATTCTATAGTAGTATAAGATTCTTACAGTTGGTGACACAAAGGAGTTACAAAAAAGGAGGGACAGCCAACAATTGGTACAAAACTAATTTCATTCAGCCTTAGTGATCGATATAGAGGAAGAGATGAAGTTTTTAAATGAACTATGTCAAGTATTTTAAGGAAGGTGTTATTGGGGAACTTTCGGTGGAGACAGGTTGTGAATCACATCAGTAGAAGAGGGTATTTGATGGTTTATTGCTATGCTGATGGTCTGTGGGATTTTGAAGACCCAACGAGTGAGAGCAGGTTCATTTGTGGTGGGAGGACTAGGAAGGGGCAGGGGACTCAGAGCTAATTCTAACTATTGCACTAACCAAGCCAGTTTACAAACTTTACTTCCCACCCTGGAGGTTGGTTATTTCATTCGTAAAATGAGAAAGCTGGGGCAGTTTAAGATTCACACGCCGAAATTCCTTTAAGGTCCAGCTAAATAATCCAAAGTTTCCACAGGTGATGGTGGGTCACGTGGGAACAGAAGCCTTCTCACACCAGTAGCAAATTCGGAAAGCACTCTGCTTTCCAAACCAAATGCTACATCAGTAAGTAAGATCATCATTTCATTTTACTAGTGTTCCTGAGCAGAAGAGGAAGAGAAGTCGGAGTGGGATGGGAGAACAGAAAGTGGCAGAGAAAGCACTATCCACAGCTCGGAAGGAGTCACAGAAGCCAGCCTCAGTCTATTCCAAAGAACCAAGAGTCACACGCGTGGAGAAGCAGAGATCCAGTCACGGCAGAATGTCTACACTTCTGCTTTCTGATGGAAATGCAATATAAGCCATAAATGTAATACTGATTTTCTAGAAGCCACATTTAGAAAGCAGAAAGAGACAATAAAGTAATTTAATACAACTAATGTATTTTATTTAAGAAAACATGTAAAATATTTCAAGTATAATCAAATATAAATATGTAAATGAGATAGTTCACATTTTTCTGTCCTAAGCCTTTGAAATCTGGTATATATTTCACAAGGCCATTTGGACTAGACACACGTACAGTGCTGTACCTTCTCACATACTAATGCTGTAGTAGTGGACAGCACCTTTCTGGATATGAGATGAGAGGACAGAGTTGACTCAGAGTTTAACCAAAACATTCATGATTTGGAAGACGGGCATGTCAGAGACGCACAGGAAATGTGTCATGGGGAAAGATGTCAGAACCTACTCTTCATTTTTCAGATTTTATTTTTAAGTTTACATACAGTAAAATTCACTGTTGACAGCATACAGCTCTAAGAGTTTTGACAAATTCAGAGTCATGTGATAGATGGATGATTCAAGACAGAATGATCAAGACACAAAACAGCCTCCTAACACAAAAATGTTCCCTCATGCTGCTCTTCTCCAGTAAACTCTCACAATTTCCAACTCCTGGCAACCACTGGTCTGTTTTCCAGCTACAGTCTTGTCTTCTCCAGAATGTCGCCTCAGTGGACTCATACAGTGATCACTGAGGAAATGCATTCGTGATTCATTCATATCAATGTGTATATCATAGTTTACTGTTACTTTTTTCAATTTTTATTTTTTACTTGTACATATTTGCAGTACATGATGATCACGTTCCTCATAGGGATTGGGGACATATGCATAGTAATACATCTTAGTTCCTTTTCATCTCCTTCCTATCCCCCTCCCTTCATTTCTTGGTTCCTTTTGCTTTTGCAAAAGATCCATCTCCCTATTTCCTATTATTTTTCTTTTTGCTCTTTATTTATATTTTGGGTTTCTCATCTACGAGAAATTACACAATGCTTTTAAGCTTGTGTGTCTGATTTATTTCACTTAACATCATGATCTCAAGGTGCACCCATTTTCCTATAAATGACTCAAGTTTATCTTTGTTTATGGCAAACTAGTGCTCCATTGTGTATAAATACCACATTTTATTTATCCATTCATCACCTGTCTGATCTTTGACAAAAGGGCCAAAAACATACACTAGAAGGAAGATAGGCTCTTTAATAAGTGGTGCTGGGAAAATTGGCTAGCTAACCACCTGCAAAAGAATCTAGGCTCATATCTCTCACCATGTACCAAAACTAAAATCAAAATGGATCAAATATCTAAATGTTAAAACAGAAACATTTTATCTGCTGGAGGATACATCAGAAAAACTCTTAAAGACATAGGTGTAGGCAAGGACTTTCTCAACGGACTGTCAACTGCGCAAGAAATAACATCAAGATTCAACAAATGTTAGCATCATTTTTGACTGGCATTCCATTGTATGGCTAGACCATAGTTTGTACATGGAGATTTGAGTTGTTTTCCATTTTCGTACAAAGTTCATTTGTTAATTTATTCACTTATCAATTGTGCTTATCTAAGAATTTTTTGTCTAACATAAAGTCACAAAATGTCCTCCTTTTTATTAATTTATATGGTCACAGTTTTCTTTGGTTTGTATGTGGATATCCAGGACCATTGATTGAGAAGACGCTCCTTTTCGCTTGAACTGCCACCTCTGTGTGAGTCCCCTTCTGAAATCCTCGCTCTGTTCCATTGATCTATGTGCCTGTCATCTTACCAGCCTCTATGACTGCATTGCTACAGGTGTGCAGGAAGCCAAAAGTCAAGTAGAGCGAGTCCTACAACTTTGTTCTTCTTTCTCAAAATTGTTTTGGGAATGCTGGCTTATCATAATTAATATATACAGCTTATGAAAATCCATAGTTTCTGCTAGGGTTTATTATACTGTAAATAATAAATATTTTGTAAATAATATTGTTTGTAAATAATATTGTTTGTAAATAATATGTATTGTAAATAATATTGTTTTAAAATATCAAACTAATATTTCATTTTCTATGTATTACAGTACAAGTATTTTTTATACAGCATATTGAGCATGTATCTTGCAGCTTTGCAGAACTGACCTATTAGTTCTAGGACCTCTTTTTAGATTCTTCAGGCCTTTATGTGCAGAAAATTACATCAACTGTGAGTAGAAAATTTTACCTCTTCCTTTCCAGTGTGTGAGTTTTCTATTTCTTTAATTGCCTTATTGCCCTAGCTAGGACTTGTAGTATGATGCTGAACAGAGATAGTAAGAGAAGAAATGCTTACGTTGTTTTCAATCTTAGGAAGGAAACATTCACATTTTATGTATGGTGTTAGTTGTAGAATCTTAGGAACTGCCTTCTATCTTGTTAAGAAAGTTCCCATCTATTCCTAGTCTACTGATAATTTTATATCATGGATGGATATTTTATTTTTTTAAAAAAACTGCATTAGTTTTGAGAATTATATCTTTTTTTGCTTTAGGTACTGTGACAGTTAAGATAGATTGTCAACTTTGCTGCCAGGGAATTAGTAAAGCACACTACTGGGCATGTCTAGGTGGATCATAGAGGCATGACCTTGGGGTGTAAATCTGGTCCTTTGCTCTGTCCACTCTAACACTATTCCCTTTCTGATTCCTGGCTACCATGAATTAAGCAGCTTCACTCCACCATGTCCTTCCACAATGATGTCCCTGCCTTGGAGACAGCTGACCATGGACTGAATCCTCTGAAACCAGGAGCAAAAATAAACCTCTTCTCTTTTAAGTTGCAGGTGTCAGATATTTTGTCCAGCAACAAGAAAGATGACTAACACCAGTAGTCTCTTACCTATTAGAACATTTAAAAGTAAGAAAATTTGAATTTATTCTAAGTTAGAGTTTAATTTTGTGTAAGTCCAGGTTTTCGTCTGATATATTCTTTCTGCCTTAAACCTTTTGAAAACTTTTCCCACAAGGTAGATATGATAGCAATAAATACTATGTTTTTGTTTGTCTGAAAAAATCTTTACTTCACCTTTACTCCACCTTTACTCTTAAAGAATATTTTTTCTAAATGAATCATTCTGAGTTGACTTTTTTCTTTTAATACTTTTGCCATTTTAATATCTTTTGGTTTATACAGTTTCTAACAAGAGCTCTGCTCTATTTCTTACTTTTTTTTAATGATTTTTTCTCTAAGCTGCTTTTGAGACCCCCTTACAGTGCCTTTGGTTTTTAGCAGTTTGGGTGTGATATGGCTATGCGAGGGTGTGCGTGAGGGGCGTGATATTTATCTTGCTTGGTCTTCTTCCAACCTCTTAAATCTGTGATTTCATACTTGTCATTTATTTTGGAAATTTATTATTGCCATGGATACTCACAGTGCACTGCAGGTTTCAAATTCCTTCAGTACTGATTCATGCTTAGGATGGGGACTGGATCAGCATAGTTTTTCTCAATGTCTGCTTGTCACCTGTATCCTTTTTGGCTGTACTTGTGAGAAGTCTCTTTTCACATGCTTGCAATTCTCACGGCAGACTGCCACTGACCCTTGACACTTAGCCTGGGGATGGTGCAGGAGTGTTCTCAGTTGTTCAGAGAGTGCTGCAGATGTAAGTAGTTACTATGTCCCTGAGTCTTAAGAATTTTCGCTTCTTTCTCAATGCTCCTACCCCTTCTTCAAGGTTAGAAAGTGTATTTTTAGTACATTCTTCCCCAGCTACAATGGATTTTCAACAGTGCCTGAGGGTAACAGGACTTGCTGTCCTTCTTCCGAAAGTATAAAGCTCTTGTTCCATGCGGGAGGTACCGAAAGAAATCGGGTAAAAGGAACCGTCCCTTTCCTACAGCCCTGATTTTCAGCTCCTGAAAGCATGTCCTTCAAGGGATGCTTTCTCAAGACTCTCACCAAGGTCCTGTGTGGATGAGCATGTGGTGAGATTAGTGGGAAAGAACATACAAGTGAGTGAAAATCCCTGAGGGTCCCTGAGGTGCTAGACTTCTACAGTACTAACCTACCCTGGTCTTGATCAATTTGTTAATAATTTTAGCTAAGTTCTTCTTGCTAGCATCCAGCCTGCACTGTCTCAGGTAAGAAAATGTTCTCACCTCATCTCTTTTTGCACCCATGACCTGCCATCCTTTAGCTCTCTGATAGGCTGAACAAAAATTGTAGATTTGCTATTTGTCTGGTGTGCGTGTGTATTGTTGCTGTTGTTAATCTTAAAGATAAGAGTGATGTTCTCTCCAGTTTTATGTACCTTCCAATGGGTCCAGAACTCTCCCTATGTGCTTTTGATAAGATCTTTGTCATAAATCTGATCTATGTTTGAGACTGGATCTCATTCTGTTTTCCATGCTCCTGTCTTTCCTTTGGCAGAATTTCCAGAGATTTGGAATCACAGGTCCCGATGGAGAACAGAAAAATATATTCACTTTGAATGTAAATTGACACCATCTTACATGTTGATTTGCATCTTTGCCATTCACTATAGAGTCCATTTTGAAATTTCTTCTACTATTCTTCTTATCAAGTCAACAAAACCTCCAGAAATTCTCTTATGGTGAGAAAGAATATGAATTACATCATTACAAATTTATTTACCCTTGATAACACTTCACAGAAGCTTTCCTAAACCACATTTCCCATTTCAAAAGCATAAAGCCAACAGGCTATTCTGTTATTTCACAAAAGAAATCATTCAATTAGTTGCATGTCAGATGAAAGGGACACTTTGAATTGTGGCATTGCTCTGAACATATGAAAAACAAAGTCTGTGCCTGTCATAACTATGAGATGAGCATGAATATTCTATACATTTCTGATTAATAAAAATCCATGCAAAAAATATCAGTCAGATCAGAAGAGTCAGAATTGATTAAACCATGTTTAGCTTATCTGTATTGTTCCGGTATCACACAGATTAGAATAGAAGCCACTGTGGTAGTGTGGGAACAAAGGACTTGTCAACCTGACACTATTTTAAACACAGAAACAAATGGAATCTTGCAAACCTTCCAATCCTGATTAACTAAACCTGACTCTACCTTGAGAAACATAATGGTATTTTTATGATTTTAATATGGTTATCAGCACAGTTCTTCTATTCTGAGGTATCTAGACACATCATCTTCAGGTAGTGGGAAATAACATCTTTAATTTCAGAATAGCATGGGCTGCAGTATGGCAGCCACAAGCAGGAAACCACCAGGCAAACTTGTTTCTGGGGTGATTAAAAGCTCACTTGAAAGGATCTCTTTGCATGTGAAACTTTTCTGGGCAAAGGATGGAAGGTTTCTTTGTCTTCAAAGAGCTTCAAAGAATATACAGGAAAAAAAAGTATGTGCAAACTAGGGAATCAGATGTGTGAGGTAAGGAAAGTATTGACATTTTATACTCAGATGATACCTAGGATCTTGGCACCCTTGTCCATGGCTCCTTCCACCAAATAAAATCCATTCAGGAAGAAGGGGGAAGAACAACTCCCAGCCTGACTTCTTCCACTGCTATCGTGCTAAAAACTTTAAAATAACTGGGAGGTGCTGGCTGGTGACTAGCTGCAGGGGAAAGTCTGCCTATCCAGCCTCGGGGGCAGTACAGCAGGCAGATGTGGCCATGTGCCCTCAATGTCCCCAGAAAGCACTGTGGAAGCAGCTGCTGTGCCAGGCCTTTTACTGTCCTGTTACCCACCTGAGAATTAAACCTCATGCACTCCGAGAAACAGGAAGCAAAGCCGAACAGACACAAGCACACTCCTGCTTATCTTTGTTTTCCCTCTCTCTCCTGAAATCTAGTCCCATTTGTTCCTACAGCCCATTCGTTGGGGATTTGGCAGCCTCAGGGATGATGCACATCACCATTTCGGATAGAAGCACCTGCGAATCCTCCCACCTTAGTTCACAGAGGGTGAGGTGGCGAGCTGTTCCGGCAGGGCTGTGTGTGTGTTTTTAAGATCCATTTCTGCCAAAAGCCATTAATGCTTTCAATAAAGACAATTCTCTCTTTTTCTTTTTAAGAAGATAATAGCTTTGGGGGCAACACAAATTTTAAAATCCACAATTTGTTCCATTCAAAACCAATTAGCAATCAAAGCAACACATGGGCTGTTTCCAAGCTTCCACAACATCAATATCATGATAGCTTCTCATAACTACTCATTGGAATATTCTCAGTTGACATCCCTCTTCTGGTTCCAGTTGAATTGATCCCTCCCCCTTCACAATTTACTTTTCTTAATATTCACAAGCATGATTCATTGGCAAGCCACACAAAGAAGCATGTGGGCTTCAGCAATTATAAAGTCAGGGCCAATGCATTGCATTCGAGGCTTGTGGCCCCCTTATGTATTTGAGTTGTCAGTGAAATTCCACTTCAGTGAATCCACTTGTGGAAAAAAAAGCTAAGATATTTCAGAGTCAAACTTACCTCAGCTTCCCTGGATAAGAGATCCATTTTGAAAAGGATTTCTCTACAGTTCATTCCCACTGTAATCTGTGGATCCACAACTACGGTATCTTTGGCAGGTTTGTGAGAGAAGCGCTTGCAAAGAGAAGAAATATATTTAATAGAACGAGAATTTTCCTCAAACTAGTGTCAGACATCAAATGACAGCTCCAAAAATTCAGAAAGACTTCAAGTTTCTGATTCAACGTGTTAGGACCTTGGAGGACACCGCTCCCGTGACGGCGAACCTTTCAGAGCTTTCAGCGACACGCACGCCCTGCTGCGGCACAGGCCGTAGGTCAGCCACCACGCAGCCCTGCATCCCAACATAAAGCGAAAATCTGGTATGTTTGAGAGATGAAGTCAAACTACTGTCCCCCCGAACTGGAAACACAGACAGGCTAAGACAGAGAAGCACAACTTAGCAGGGCAGAAACCTCTCTAGGAACCACAGGATGGGAAAAGGTAACCATAATTGATGAGTTCCTGGAGGCCCAATGTGGACAAGCCCGAGAGTTAGAAACTCCAGGGGACTCAAGTCATCAGAAGGCTCCCACAGTTCATCTTCCAGAGCTCTGCCAGGTCCTCACAGTAATTATCAGAGGAAAATTCGCTCATACTTCCAGCAGGGAAGGGAAAAAGGAACCATTCTGATACAGGCCGCAGTATTACGTTCTTAATGAAGTCTGCCTTCAGGAGAAACTAATCACAGCCTGACTTGCTAGAGTTTTATCAAAGCCTCTTGGACTGAGAGAAGGGACATATCAGACTCCACCCCTTTCCAGCAACACCGTCCCACCTAAATGCAGTGCAGGAGAGAGACTGAGGTGCGCTCATGAAACTCACAGTCCAGAGGCACAGGTCACTGAAAGACTGACCTAATGACAGGATACAGGACACTTCCTCTCTTCCACCCCCACCATCATGTTCCTAGGGCTTTTTACAGTGGTTTTCTCAAGGCCATCTTGTCTGGTTAACAAAGGAAAAAAGAAACACAGGACATACTAAAAGAAAAAATAAACACAACCTGGAGAAAGGATGAGCATCAGAATCAGACTGAGATAAGGCGAAGCTGTTGGAATTACCCAACCAGGAATATAAAAATAACTCTGGTTGATATGCTAAGGGTTCCAGTGGATCAAGTAGACACTATGCCAGACACTACGGAAGCAGAGATGAAAACTCTAAGAAAGAGCAACAAAAAACCCACTAGAGATCAAGAACACCATGGCAGAGATGAGGAACATCTTTCATGGGCTTAGTAGTAGAATAGACACGACTGAAGAAAGAATCTCTGATTGTGAGGATCTCTCCAAAACAGAAACGGAAAAAAAAAGAAAACTGAAAATAAAAAGAACGTATTCAACAATTGGGGGGGTCACTCTAAATGTGGTAAGATAGTATAATGGTAGTAACAGAAGCAGAAAGGAAAAAAGAACAGAAAGAATATTTCCTAAAATAATGACTGAGAATTTCCCTCAAATTAATGTCAGAAAGCTCAGAGAACACTAAGCCAGGAAAAAAATGCCAGGAAAACAGTAAGTGGGCATATCTTCTCAAACTGTAGAAAATATAATTTAAAGAAAAAACCCGAAAGAATACTCATAAAGAGAAAAAAGATAAGAACTTCATCTGACTTCTTCTCGGAAACCATACAAACAAAAACAGAGTAGAGAGAAATGTTTAAAATGTAGACAGAAATACACCTTACCAGCCTAGAATTCTATACATATTCTGTTAAGTTGTTGTCTTGTCACCAGTTCAGACAGGGGAGGTCCCTTGAGATCTGGGCAGCCCGAAGAAGAGACGCAGATTTTCAGACTGGGTTGAACATCTTTATTTCGCTCCTCAGCCACATTCCCTCTGTTAGCTGCTTTTGCAGCCCCCGGCCCCTGTACACTCACAGCAGTCCTAGCCCCCTGGCCAGCCCATTCTCGCAGGGCTCCCCGGCTGCTTAGTCTCCTGCCAGCCCTCCTGGCAGTCTACCTTTAAACCAAAATACACAACCACGGCTACGTGCCAGTAGCTACCTGGGTTATATAAGCATCAACCTTGGATGTAGAAGTTATTTATATTGGGGTACAGGGAGACGCACCTGTGCTGGAGCTCTATTCACACAGACCCCATAGCCTCCCAGGTCCCCATCCCTTCACAGCCTGAACCGAAGTACTACCATTTTGTGCTTTCATTTTTCCCTACAACCGTCCTACAAAAACAGAGAAAAAATACTCTCTCGGACAAACAAAAACTGAGAGAGCATGTTGCCAGTAGATATATCCTAAAAGAAATGTTGAGAGAAGTTCTTTAGAAAGAATGAAAATTATATAGATCAGAAACTCAGATCTACATACAGAAAGGAAGATTATCAGAAAAGAAATATGTGAAGGTAAAACATAATCTTTTATTTTCTTATTCTTTTCTTTTTTTGGTGCTGGGGATCGAACTCAGGGCCTTGTGTATTTTTCTTATTCTTAACTAATCTAACCGAGAGCAGCTTTACAAAATAACGAAAAACATGTATAGGATTATGAATGCTTTTGTGGACATACATGTTTATGTATGGTTATATATAAGTAAAGTGAATGATAGAAATGATATAGGAGTTAGGAGGGAAGAATTAGGATTATTTTGATATTATAATGTACTCACATTATCTATAAAGTGGTATAAGGTTATTTGAAAGCTAATTTGGATTCATTGTAAATGTATAATGCAAACTCTAGAGTGTCTGCCAAAAAAAAAACCAAGAAGAATAAAAAGAAAATATAAATGATATGTTAAGAAAAGAGAGAAAGTGTAACAATATAAAATGCCCAACCAAAATAATAAAAAAAGTGTAAGGCAAAACTATGGACAAAGAAGGACAACAAACAGAAAATGGTAACAAATATGGTAAACATTAATCTAACTATATAAATAATCATTTTGAACATTAGTGGCAAATACACCAATTAAAAGACAGATCTTGTCGGAATGAATAAAAATACAAGGTCCACTTGTCTTTTGTCTAGATGAAGCACACATCAGATATAAACACATATATAGATGAAATGAATAGAGAAAAATATACCCTACAAACACTAGCCAAAAGAAGGGAGAAATGGCTGTATTAATTTTAGACAAGACTGACTTTAGAGCAAGGAAAGTTATCAGGCATAAAGGTGGGCATTGCATGATTATAAATGGGCCAATTATCAAAGACAACATAATAACCCTTAATGTGTGTGCACCTAACAGCAGAATGTCAAAACATAAAAGGCAAGAACTGCAAGGAGAAAGAGACAACTTCCTATAACAGATGGGAACTTCAGTAGTCATCTGTTGGAAATGGGCAGGTCCAGCAGGCAGAGAACCTGTAAGAGTTCAAGTGACCTCATGCTGTCAATCAGCTGTATATGGTAACATCTGTAGACTACTGAATCCAGCAACAACAGACTACATGGTCTCAAGTTCATGTGGGACATTTACCATGTTCTGCTCCATCAAATACACCTTAACAAATTTAAAAGAATAGAAATCATGAAATGTCTGCTCTCAGAACACAATGGAATTAAACACAGTGGAAATTGATAATAAAGAGACAGCTGGAAAACCCAAATATACTTAGAGATTAATCAACATACTCCTAAAAATAATACATAAGCTAAAGAAAAATGTCTCAAGAGAAATTTTTTAAATATTTTGAGTCAAATGAAAATGTTCAAAAACTTACCAAATTCAAGAGATGCAACAAAAGCAGTGCTTGAAGGGAAATTTATAACATTGAGTACCTATATTTAAAATGAGAAAATATCTAAAACACTATCTAAGCTTCCACTTTAGGAAACTAGAAAAACAGTAGTAAATTAAATCCAAAGAAAACAGAAGACAAGAAATACAAAAATTATAGCAAAAATGAATGAATTCAGAAGAGGAAATCAATTGAGAAAAATCAATGAAATCATAACCTGGTTCTTCAAAAAGTAAAGTAAAATTGATAAACCTCTAGCAAGACTAATTAAAAAGAAAAACAAGAGAGAGATAGGAAACAAATTGTTAGTGTTGGAGACAAAAAAGAGGACATCACCCCATGATGTGTCAATGTCCAGTTTGTCTTGGTGATACTACTACAGCTGATTAGCTTCAGTCACAAAATTGTTGCTATTGATACGTTTTCTTCTGTATACTAACACCCAAATTACTTTTGTGACATTAGTAATAGTGTGATCCATTCCCAGAGAACTAGGAGTTGGATCAACTGTTCTACATCCTCCTCTCCCAAACTGACAGAGGTGGTTGGATCTTGGGGCAGAGGCAAAGGACTTAGTTAGCCATGCTTGAAGTGCATCACTTAAAAGCAGGCTAACTGAGGAGAATCTTCTAACTATAAGCCCCCATAAAACGTCAGCACAAAACAAATAAACAAAAATAACAGAAACACGAGAAGAGAAGGCAACAAAATGCCTCCCCAAACACCCAGTTCCCCAAAAGCTGGTCCAAGGGGCACAGGGGGGAATAATTGCAAAAGCTACACACCAGAATCATTTGAAAGGATAATTAAGAACAAATCAAAGAGGTGTTCAGTGGGATCACAGAAGATACAGCAAAACAGATAATGGAGGTAATAAATAAAATGATCAGGGAGGTTTCAGAAGATCCTAAAAGAAAGATAATTGACCTAAACAAAATGATACAAAACATGAATGAACAGTTTAGCAAAGAATTAAAGTCTATGAAAAGAACTGTCCAAAATCTAGGAGATTAAAAATTATATTAAAAGTGTTGGCAGCAGAACCAACCAATGTGAGGACAGAATTTCAGAATTAGAAGATAGGGATGCTTTCAAAAAACAACTATTCAAACATACCTTAAAAATAGTAAGAACACATGAAAAATGGATCCAACAACTGCTAGATGATGCAAAGAAGACTAATCCAAGACTAATGTGAATATGTGAAAATTAGAAGATCACATAGATGGGATAAAAATCATGTTTGCAGAAATGATAGCAAAATACGACCCAAATATAGGGAAAGAAATAAACATACAGTTTACTGAGGCACACAGAACCTAAAATAATCACAATAAAAAGAAAACCTCTCCTTGTCACATTATAGTCAAAATACCAGAAGTCTAACACCAGGACAAACCCTTAAAAGTTGTTAGAGAAAAGCAATAAATCACTTATAAAGGTAAACCTATTAGAATTACAGTAGACTTCTTAACACAAACTTAACACAAAGGCCAGAAGAGTTTAGAATGAAGTGTTTCAAGTCTAAAAGATAACAACTTCCAACCCAGACTGATATATTTTACAAAGGTTTCCCGCAAAATTGGTAGAGAAATAAGATATAGAGCAACTCAAGAAACTCGTGACCATCGAAACAGCATTGCCAAAAATTATCAAGGATATCCTAGAAAGAGACAACAAAGACAACAATGCCATAAGTCATATGGAATGAATACAACTGGCAGAGTGAGCAGGTAAGCAAAAGGGGAAAAATAAGGAAATCAGCAACTGGAAAATAATGTAATTACAGGAATAAGTCAATAACTTTAAGTAATAACTCTCAGTGCGAATGGTCTCAATTCCCCAATCAAAAAACACTGATTAGCAGAATGAATCAAGAAACAAAACTCAATGATACATAGGATACAAGAAACACATTTAATTCAAAAAGAAACTACAGATTAAAAATTAAAAGATGGAAAACAATATTCCGTACAATGTGAATTCATGAAAAAGTGGATATAGCTACCCTAATTTCAGAAAAAGTGGATTTAAAGTCAAAACTGATAAGAAGAGACAGGTCATTACATATTTGTTAAGGGAACAATTAAATGAGAAGAGATAATAATTTTAAGCACATACACAGCAAACATCAGCATGCCCAATTTCATAAGACGTACACTAATGGACATAAAATATCAGATAAACACAAACACAATTTTAATGAGTTACCTCAATACCCCACTGTCACAAATAGATCAACTAGAAAAAAGTCAACAAAGAAATATCAGAGTTCAATAAAACCTCCAAACAAATGGACTTAATAGATATCTACAGAGTGTTTGACCCAACAAGAACAGAATACACATTCTTTTCAGCAGCACATGGGACTTTCTCCAAAATAGACCACATGCTAGCCCACAAAGCATGCTTAAGTAAATGCAAAAGAATCAAAATTATTTCATGTATATTATCAGATCACAGTGAGATGAAACTAGAACCGCTGGCAAAAAAAGCCACAGAAGTTATGCAAACACATGGAAATTAAACAATGCTCTTTTGAATAATCAGTGGGTCAAAGAAGAAATCAAGACAAAATTAGTTCCTGGAATCAAACCATATTGTCAGTACAACATGGGTGAACCTATGGGACACAATGAAAATAGTTTTAAGAGGGAAGTTCATGGCTGTGAATGTTCACATGGAAAAGCAGAGTGAATTAAATAAATAAGCAAGTGATGCACCTCAAGGTCCTAGCAAACAAGAACAATCCAAATCCAAAACTACTACAAGGAAGGAAATTATAAAGAGTAGAGAAGAAATTAATGAAATTGAGTCTTAAAAAATACAAAGAATTAATGAATTGAAGAGTTAGTTCTTTGAAAGAATAAACAAAATTGACAAATCCCTAGCCAATCTTACCAAAAAAAAAGGAAAGAAAAGACCCAAATCAATAAAATTAGAAATGAGTAGAAATGAAGAAGGTGATATTACAACAGGTTTTGCTAAAATCCAGAAGATCACTGGTAACTACTTAGAGAATTTATACACTAATAAAATGGGCATTTCAGAAGAAATGGATAGTTTCCTAGATACATATGAACTTCCAAAGCTGAACCAAGAAAATATAAAAATCCTGAATTATCTAGTATCAGGCAATGAAACTGAAGAAGATAGAAAAAAAAATTACTGAGAAAAGCCCAAGTCCTGGTGGATTCACTGCTGAATTCTATAAGAACTTTAGAGAAGGTCTAAAACCAACACTCCTCAAACTCTTTAATGAAATTGAAGAAGAAGGAGTATCCCTAAAGTCATTCCTGGAAGCTAGCATTACCCCAATTCCAAAACCAAATAAGGACTCCACCAGAAAAGAGAACTACAGGCCAATTTCTTTAATGAACACAGGCACAAATGTTCTCAATAAGATACTGGCAAACAGAATGCAACAAATCACCAAAAAGATCATACATCATGACCACGGAGAATTCATTCCAGGGATGCAAAGATGATTCAATATACACAAATCAATAAATGTAATACAACACATAAACAGAAGCAAGGACAAAAATCACATGATCATCTCAATAGATGCAGAGAAAGAATTTGACAAAATCTGACATCCATTCCTGATAAAAACACTGAAGAAAATAAGTATAGAAGGACTTTATCTCAGTCTGATAAAAGCCATTTATGACAAACCAATGGACAATATCATATTAAATTGGAGAGGCTGAAAGCTTTCCTTCTAAAATCAGGAACAAGACAAAGATGTCTGCTATTACTATTCCAGAACAATATAATTCTCAAGATATTCAGAGCAATTAGGAAAAAGAAAGAAAAGAAAGGGTTATGTATAGGAAAGGAAGAAGTTAAGTGATCATTATTTGCAGAGGACATAATCCTCTACACAGAAGACCCAAAAATTCCACCAAAAGACTCCTAGAATTAATAACCAAATTCAGTAGTGTAGCAGGATATAAAGTCAACAGTCAAAAAACAATAGCTTTTCTGTGTGCCAATAATAAACTTACCACAAAAGAAATTAGGAGATCATACTTTTTACAATAGCATCAGGAAAAATGAAATACTTAGGAGTTAACCTAACCAAGGAAGTGAAAAACCTCTACAATTAAAACTACAATACTCTGAAAAAGGAGATAGAAGAGAACGTATGAAGATGAAAAGATATCCCCGTTCCTGGATAGGTAGCACCAATATAGTCAAAATGGCCATACTTTGAAAACTGATCACAGATTTAATCCAATCCTGATTGAAATAATAATGTCATTTCTCACAGAATTAAAGAAAAAATTCTAAAATTCATATGGAACCAGGAGAGATCCAGAATAGAAGAAGCAATTTTGGGTGACAAGAACAAAGCAGGAAGCTTCGCCATCCTGAACTTCAAGTTATTCTACAAAGCTACAGTGATTAAAAACAGCATAGTATTAGCAGAAAAACAGACTTCTGGATTAGTGGAACAGAAAAGAGGATGCAGAAAGAACTCCAGACACCCTCAGCCACTTGATTTTTGAAAAGGGGCTTTTTGATGGAGAAAGAGAGGATGGGATAAATAGGTGGAGGATAGAGGACTTTTGAGACAGTAAAACTAGCCTGTGTGATACTATAATAGTGGATGTATGTCATTACACATTTTTTCAGACCAATAGTATGCATAACACCAAGAATGAATCCTAATGTAAACTATGTACAGAGGTTGACTATAATGCGTCAATGTGGGTTCACCATTTGTAACAAATGTACAACCCTGGTAGGGCCTATTGATAGTAGGTAGGTTATCCATATGTGGGATTGGGACTATATTGGTCAGCTTTTCCATTGCTAGGACAAATTGCCTTACATATACAACTTTAAGGAGAAAAGGTTCATTTTGGTTCAAGGTTTCAGTTCATGGTTGGCTGAATCGAAGGCAGAGAGGCATGGTGGCGGAAACCTGCTCAACTTGTGGCAACCAGGAAGCAGACAGCAGGAACAGAGCCGGAGGAAAGACACCCTTCGGGGGCATGAGTCAGTGACCTACTTCCTCCAACCTGACCCTACCTCCTATGAACTCATTGGTGTTCAGTGACCTATGATCTAATCACTTTCTGAAAGTCCCACTCTCTAACCAGGAAATCTCTGTATTTTCTGCTCAATTTCGATGTCAATCTAAAAGTGCTCTAAAAAAATAGAGTTAATTTAAAAATATGTTTCAATAACCTTTTCTCACAACTTGGACTAAGTTTGCTCTAGTGCATATTCTATAATATGTGTCCCATTCTGAAGAGGGGTGTCAATTCATGAATGGGTAGTGATCAAATTTCTATAAATTAAAATACCAATGATTTTTATGTTTAAAAACTCCACGTATTTTTACTGGATATCCCTTTTCAAAATCATCTGATGAAATTTAATTAGGTGGGGACTTCATAGAAGTAAGAAATTTAAGTAATTGACAGAAAAACATGAGAAAATTGGTGTCAGGGAGGAAGTTGGAGAAAGAAAGAAGAGAAGGAGAAAGTGAAGATGAACATTGTGCTACAGAGAATTGGTTTGAAATTTTGTCTCTGATGCCTGCCAGCAATAACAACAAAATAAGGTGAGTAAATATGATTTTTTTAAGACTGAGAATATGGATCTTGAGTGAAATCAAGAACACAAAAGGGAATCAAAGCATTATGTCTCAGTGTGGAAAGTTTGTAGTGCTGTAGCAAAGATGGCATTTGTTTAATGAGCAGAGATACTCATTTTGAAGACTGTCAGCTCATTTCCATTCAGGGCAAAACATTAGTTTATCTTTGTGCTAGGAATATCAGGCACTGCTGACGGCCAGCCCAGCATCCCACTCTGTTTGCTCCTTCCCAGCAGATCTTTGGGTTTGTCCAGGGACCCTTCCTACCTCCTCACAGCTGATGAGACTCTGGGAGCTTCGTCCTGCCCACCTCCTAGTTCAGCAAGTTTGATTGTGTAAGGATCATTCTGTTCCTTTAGGCTGGGAGTCAGTCAACTTTTTATGCAAAGACTTAGACTGTACGTGATTCAAGTTTTGTGCTCATACAGTCTCCATCACAGCATCTCACTATTGTGATGTGAAAACAGCACAGACAACATGTACATTAATGAGCGTGGTTGGCTTCCAACAAAACTTAATTTGTGAACATTAAAGTTTGAATTTCGCATAATTTTCACATCACAAAATATCATTCTTTTATTTTTCCCAAACCACTGAAAAATGTCAAAGACACTTTTAGTTAACACTCTATATGTGCTCGCTTCAGCAGCACATATACTAAAATCGGAACACTCTATATAAAAATAGAAACTGGGGTTGGAGATTTAGCTCAAGTGGTAGCGCACTTGCCTAGCAAGTGCACGGCCCTGAGTTCAATCCCCAGCACCAAAAAAAAAAAAAAAAAAGAAGAAGAAGAAGAAGAAAGAAACTGAGTAGACTCTGGTCTGTAGATTGTAGTTTGCTGACCCCACGTGAGATAATGTGACACAGTAATATTTTCTGGGATGGTGGAAATGTTCTAAAGCCTGCCAGATGTGTCTGTTAGGGACATAAAATGTGTCCAGTGTAACTGAAAAATAAGTAGGATTTCACTTGATTTTTATTAAATTCGACATAAGCAACCACCTTTGGCAAGAGAAGTAGCAGTCTCAAAATTTTTTAGTGTTTGGCTGTGGGCAGCTGTAAACCTCGCCCCTCCCTTTTCCCGCTGTGCCCCACACCTGTGCAAGCTGATAAGCAAGGCTGGGTGCCCCTTTTGTGGCACTGAAGGGTGATTCAATCCATGCAAGCCCTGGGCCTGCTCCCAGCCCTCTCGGGCTGGCCCACCCTAACTAGGAGAGAACCCAAGCGGCTTCCTTCCCTTGTTCTCTCAAATCATTTTGGATCCGCCTGAGAGGCTCACCCCGCTGTCCCCAGTGCCTCAATTCTGTCAGCTGTAACCTTTCATACCCTCTTGGTTTGTATGAGTCATGTCAGTCTCAATTTGAACCACATTTGAACCACATTGTGGAGAGGGGGACTGCAGCAGCAAGTCATTACCATCCAGGACAGCACAGCTCTAGACTGCAGTTTGTTCAAGGAAGGCCAAGTGACTCAGCTTGAGTTGGAGTGATGATAATATAATGGGAAGTTTGCTAGAGACATCTGGGAAATTTCGTTTTTAAATTTTTTTGGAAACAATCTTTTGTCTCTGACATTATGTGAACACAGGACTCTGTAGTCCATTTGCTACAAGCATCTGTTTTACCTAAAAAGGAAACTAGAACTAGTTTTGGGATGAAGTTATAAGAAAGTGGGTCCTTAATGACAATATATAACTTCTGGATCAACCTCTTCCTGAATCCAGCCCTTCTTGTGGGCTCTCGGGTATACAGACCAACATTATTTCTGAATCAGATTTCTGTTAATTATCATCCAAAGCATTCTAACACATCATTGATTCTAAGAAGCACATATTTCCCCTCATTTAACAATCTTTAAAACTGGAATGAGTCTTACAATCAATAGCATGCATAATTTATCCAGTAGAATCTTTTCCCTTCTTTGGAGTATACAAAATAATGTTGTGTCTTATCTTTGATATTATCTCAGGTCTTATAAAATACTTTCGATTTGAAAATACTTTAGGCCTTGGGGGTTTGTTCTCTTTTCCTTGTTCTTGGGGGAAGGGCTCCTTATGGTTGTTTAATTTTCTAAGTAAGCTTTTTCTCCCTCTAAGTTTTATATATAATTGTATGCCTATAAATCATGTCTATGTTTTAACCCCCAGGATTGTGAAGTAATAATATAAAAATGTTATTACTTTATGTTATTCAGAGCATGCCTGCCTGACTCTTAGAATGAGGATATATCCTGTTTTGTGAACTAAAGGCAGTATGCAAAACATGATCCAAAATTGGAAAGATAATTTGGAAACATCAACTAAATTAAAGCAGATTGTTAAGGAGCTTGCAGATTCTGGTAACACCCAGGCACTGAATGAACTGGCCTTGGGTAACATGAAAAGAAGAGGAGCTGGCTAATTGTACGCTTGCTGCACCCCATTGTCCCCAGCTGTGGAAGGAAAGTTCAACTATGAATTACATTTCTCTTATTACTAGTCTTTAACATTCTTTTTTGTTTTATTGTAAAAAAAAATTTGCACAATGCAAACTTACTATTCTGGGTTTTAAGTAAAGAACTACTGAGCATCGCTATTAATTCAAACAAATTGAAATCCAAAATAAACACCCACTTTCATGAGCCAAAACCCCCAATTCATTTCAGATTCTCTTATTACAAAAAGGTCTTCTTGCAAATATTCCCTCTACTTCATCCCCCAAATCTCTCTCAAAATGAAAATAGGAAACTGTAATGAAAAATAAAGTCCTACTTCATAATTTTACCAAAAAAGTTAAAATACCTAGAGAACTATGTGACCTATTTGCAGAACACTATAAGACTTTGAGCTGTGCAAAAATAGTCTTGAATAAACTAATATAATGTTTTTGCATTGGAAAAGTGACACCAATCTTTCACAAAATGCTTAATAGATTTATGGAATCTTCATTTAAAAAAATCCAAGATAGATAAATAGAGGGGAGTGCAGCAAAGTGATTTAAAAGATAATGGACCAAAAAAAAAAGCCAAGAATACTGTATATTGAAAGTAAAGAGTAATGAAAGGGAACTTGCAGTTGGGAATTTAGCTCAAGTGGTAGAGCACTTGCCTAGCAAGCCCAAGACCCTGAGTTTGACCCCCAGCAACCCCCCCAAAAAAATAATTAAAGCAATGAGGATTGACAAAACTATTGGCAACCAGATCAGTGTAACAGATTCGATAGCAAAAAAATTGACCCCAAACTTAGTATATGTTAAAGGTGCCATCACAAATCAGTGAGAAAGAGGATGATTATTGAACAAACGAGACTGGGACAAATGGTTAAATATTTGGAAAAATATTAGTTAAATTTCCACTGTAAAATAAATCGCAATGTATGATCTTTAACACATTAAATACTAAAGGTAAATATAGAATGAAAGAAGTCTTCTTTAAGCATAACTGAATGGGAAGAGATCTCAAAGATTAGATCACAACAGATGAAATATCTATTTTTAGCTTCCTTCCCTTTCTCAATGTCTATGGGATTGACAAGAAAAAGTAGTTTGAGAGAATGAAGTCTACCAGAAAACAAATAAGTATCACTAGTGCACCAGAAACTGATGAAATCCAGGAAGATGGGAAGTGTGTGTGTGTGTGTGTGTGCACGTGTGTGTGTGTGTGTGTGTGCGTGTGTGTGTGTGATAGTGGTGGTGGTGGCGGTGGTGGTTTGGGAGTGGAACTATAGCTCAAAGCAAAAACGAGAAGCGGTACTCCACAGGTTAAGCCCATTCCTTCCCAGCGAAGCTCTACATTGGGGGTTCACAGGCCAGAAGCCCTGGATAACTGTCAGAGCCACAGCTTCCTGATCTTACCCCAGACCCACTGACTCTGAAATACTATGAGTGGGACCCAACAATCTGGATTTTATCAAGTCTTTCAGGAGATTCTGGGGTACGTGAAGTCTGAGAGCTCCTGTCCTAGGGAAACTCCGTGCTGTATTTGACATCTCGTAGTCAAATAGAGATGCAGAGTGAGTTCTAGGATACTTGCTAGGACGTGGTCTTCAGTCCAGGAGTCGGTCGGGTCATTTCCCCTCCAGGCCAAGTCACAGGAACGACTTTCAAAAGAAATTCCCTTCATGTGTGGGGAAGGTTCTCCAGATGAGTGCTAGGGCTGCAGGGAAAGGTAGTTGAGTCTGAGAAAATTCTTCTTCCCCTAATGCTCACAGAGAGGAGGGGAAAAAAAAAAGAAATTTTCACTTCAGAATCATTTATGTACAAGATGGCTCTGTGAAGTATCAGTTCTAACAAGGGCACCTGCTGGAGTGGACTTACAGCTGAGGAAACAGTCTGTAACCCAAAATTACTGCTAGCAGGAGGAACTGAGTCTCCTTGCCCAGAAGTTAAAATATCCACCACGCCCTCTAGCTCCATGTTGCCCACTGCACTTGTCTGCATTCGGCTCTTAAACACCACCATGTGAATAAACAAGATAAAAAACAAGGAACCCATGAAGCACCTCTTCTATCTGGCCATAGAAAAAAATTTGTTCAGTTTAGAGCAGGTACTGTTTTCAGTGAGGAACCAGAGAGATAATGCATTTGGTTTTTCGATTCAATTCTCTGTTGTAACTACTAAATTCTAGTACTGTATCACAAAACCAGCCATAGAAAAATGGCCATAGATGATACATAAAGGAATGAGTGTGGGTGTGTTCCAGTAAAACTTTAATTACAAAACAAGTGGCAGATGGGCCAAGTTTGACCCATGGCCATAATTTGACAACCTTGGGTCTAGAGTGGACTCTCAAACTCAAGAACAAACAGACAAGTAAGAGCCAAACATTCAAGAAAAGCTCTAAAGGCTGACCAGAGCTGACCTTCAAGGAAACAAAATTACTAGAGGGGGAAAACGATGTTAAAGAGCTTAGCACCTTCAGAAGATAATTGTGAGATTATTTCATCCATAAAAAGATCAAGCTACTACAAAATGAACAGAATTCTTGGAAATTTTATAAAATATTACCAAAATAATAATACATAAGCTAACTAGCAGAATGAAGTGAGTTGGAAGATAGAAGTGAAGGTTTTTCCAGAATACAGTAAAAAGAAGAGATCATTAAGACAAAAATATCAATGCAAGAAGTTAGTCCCCGACCTCTGGACTCCAACATTTGGTTAATAGATTTGCCTGTCCCCTCCAGGAAAATAAAGATCTCTTCTGTAGAAAAAAAATTGTTATACAATAGAGTATTACTCTGCGATAAAGAATGATAAGCTTGAGATATTTCTAGGTAAGTGGATGCACCTCGAGACCATACTCTTAAGTGAAATAAATCAGACACACGTGTTTAATGACTGCATTGTTTTTCTGGTGTGAGAAACTGAAAGTGTAAATAAGGACTAAAATGTATTACATTAGGAAAGGGAAAAAATTGTTCAATGGGAAGGGGAATGGGGGGGCCAGGAAGGGAGAGACAAGAAAAAAGAGAGAATAGGAGGAGAAAAATGGAAACAAATCTTTTGTAAATAAAGAGGAGGAAAGGAGTTGAAGGGAGGGGAGGGGAATGGGAAAAAAAGAAGCAGCAAGATATATCATGTACAGGTACAAATTCCCAATGATGAATGTTATTAATTATGTATGTCTAAAATGTACCATTAAAATAAAAGAAAAAGGAAAAAATTCATATGTAAGCTGGCACATAGCAGAAAAAAAAAGAAATGTACCAGATAATGTAAAGCATAGATGTCATTAAATACAAAGAATCCATACAAAATATTGAGCAGTCCAAGTAGAAAAATGTGCAAAGAATGTGAGGAGATAGTTCACACAAGGGGAGACACAAATTTCTAGCTAACTTCCTTCCGGTGCCGTGACCACAGCCAATGGAATGTGACAGAATCTCACCATTTGGAGGCGACATTCCTTCCTCGCACATCCCTTGAGGAACTCCCCTTCCTGGAAGCCTTCCTCTCCCTCCAGGGAGAGAGAACATTAGTTGATAAAGAGAAGATTCTCTATTTTTTAAAACAAATATTTTGTTATAAAAATTAAAATTTATCCAAATTTACACAAACATACAGACCATAATACAGGGTGCTATTTGCATGTAATGACAAGCAATATAAACAAACACAAAAATGCAGTATTAAGTCACAACTGCATAGAGTTAAATGTAGTGTATACTGTACAAGTTACTACAATATCCTAGCCATTGCCTATTGCTCCTGAAGTGAGCTTGTGGTTTTTTTCTAAATTTGGGCTACTGGGTTCCTGTGCTTGGCATATCTTTATTCCTCTCATTTCCCATTCTCCTACCCTTATTCCCTCCTTGTTCCCTTGGGCCTTTTCCCTATTGGACAAGATCTGTCCCATTGTCCCTTTCTCTCTTTTATCATTTTCTTTGTACTTTGCCTCCCTCAAATGAAGGACACCATATGGTATTTAAACTTAATAGATATGCTGGAAAAAAATAGAAAATGGAGAAGAAATCATCACAGAAATCACAAACAATACCTTGATTGATTAGACTACATAAAAATTAAGAAGATTTTTCTATCAAAATCTATAATAAAGCAACCTACAAATTGTGTCTGATTTATTTCACTCAACATTATGTTTTCTGGATCCATCCATTTTCCTATGAATGCCTCTAATATGTCTTTCTTTACAGCCAAGTAGTATTCCATTATATATAGATATCACATTTTGTTTATCCAATTTCTGTTGATGGGCACACAAGCTGCTTCCAGGATTTAGCTGTTACAAATTGTGCTGCTATAAACATTGGTGTGCATGTATTATTGTAGTATGATGACTTAAGCCCTTTCAGGAAGATACCTAGCAGAGGAATAGCTGAGTCATATGGAGTTCCTAATTCCAGTTCTTTGAAAAATCTCCATACTGATTTCCATAATGGTTATACTAGTCTGCATTCCCACCAACAATGTAGGAGACTTCCTTTTTCACCACAACCATGCCAGCATTTGTTATTGTTTGATTTCCTATTGATTGCCATTCTTTCTGGAGTAAGATAGAATATTAGTGTTGTTTTCATTTGCATTTCTCTAATGGCCAGAGATGTTGAACATTTTTTCATGTATTTGTTGGCGATTTGTATTTCTTCCTCTGTGGAGTGTCTGTTCATTTCTCTAACACATTTCTTAACTGGGTCTTTAATTTTAGGTGGTTTAATTTTTTTGAGTTCTTTGTATATTCTAGGTATTAGTCTTCTGTCTGAGGAGCAGCTGGCAAAATTTTTTCCCATTCTGTAGGCTGTCTCTTCACCTATTAATTGAATTTTTTGCTATACAGACGCTCTTTAGTCTGATACAATCCCATTTGTTGATTCTTGCTGCTATTTCCTGTGTGATGGAGGTTCTGTTTGGAAAGTCCTTTCCTACTCCTGTGTCTTCAAGTGTTTTACCTATTTTGTTTTCCAGAAGGTTTAATGTTTCTGTTTTAATTTTTAGGTCTTTGATCCATTTTGATTTCAATTTAGTACATGGTGAGAGACAGAAGTCCAGTGTTATTTTTCTACAAACGGATAACCAGTTTTCCCAATACCACTTGTTGAATAGGCTATCTTTCCTCCAACATATGCTTTTAGTCCCTTTGTCAAAGATCAAATATTTGAATATATCTGAGGAGGTTTCTGTATCCTTAATTCTGTTCCATGTTCCACATGGCTGTTTTTGTTCCAGTACAGTTCTGTTTTTATCACTATTGCTCTATAGTATAGTTTGAAGTCTGGAATTGCTATGCCATCTGATTTGCTCTGATCACCCAGAATTACTTTTGCTATTTGGGGTTTGTTCCAGTTCCATATAAATTTTAGGATGGCTTTCTCTAGATCTATAAAGTATGCTGTTGTTATTTTGATTGAGACTGTGTTGAATCTGTATAACAGTTTTGGAAGTATGGCCATTTTGACAATATTGGTTCTGCCTAACCAAGAGCAAGGAACATCTTTCCATTTTCTGATGTCCTCTTTGATCTCCTTTTTCAGAGTACTATACATTTTTTTTTGTAGCGGTCTTTCACTTCTTTGATTAGGTTAATTCCTAAGCATTTCATTTTTCTCAAAGTGACTAAATGGTGTTGTTTTCATAATTTCCTTCTCATCTATTATTGGTATACACAAATGCTAATGATTTTTCTGTGTTGATCTTATATCCCGCTACTTTGCTGAAGTTAGTTATTAATTCTAAGAGTATTTTGGTAGAGTTCCTTGGGTCATCCACGTAGAGTATCATGTCATCTACAAGTAGTGATAATTTAAGTTCTTCTGTTCCTATATGTATCCCCTTTATTTTTTCCTCTTGCCTAACTGCTTTGGCTAATATTTCAAGTACTATGTTAAATAGCAGAGGTGATAGTGGACATCCTTGTCTTGTTCCTGAATTTAGGGAGAATGCTTTTAGTTTTTCCCCATTTAGTATAATGGTGGCTATTTAGCCTTTGGCTAGATGCCTCCTTCACCAAAATTGCCATCTCTTCTGCAGCTCTGATAATACCTCCCCAGCGCACTCTGATTTTCCTCCTCTACTTCCCAAGTATGGTCCTTCTATACCTGTTTTCTTCAGGATTTTTATCAGGGTGTTGGATTTGGTCAAAATCCCTTTCTGCATCTATTGATATGATCACGTGGTTTTTGACTTTTCTCAGAGTCTCCGTTTTTACTGGGCTTAGTGTCTTGGCTGTACATCATGAAAAGAACAACCTCAGGTTCAACGGCAAGAGGTCAGTGATTCTCACACTCTCACATACAAACCAAATCACCTGGGTTTGTTAAAATCTAGATTACTGGAGATGTTGACAGATGGGTACAAACCGTCAGTTATAAGATAAACAAGTTCTAGGGATCTAACGCTCAGTGTGGGTGTGATGGACATACTAATTAATTTGATTGTGAGACTCATGATACAATATGCATGTATATCACATTGTATGCCTTGAATATATACAACATTTATCAATTAAATATTTTAAAATTTTAAAAATTCATGCAGCTGGGGATTTAGCTCAGGGGTTAGAGTGCTTGCCTAGCAAGCACAAGGCCCCAAATTTGATCCCTGGCACCAAAAAAAAATTTTTTTAAAATTCAGATTAGTGGAAATATTGGTCCAGGAGTTCAGAAGTTCAGTTATAAGATGAACAAATTCTGAGAATTCTGAGGCATCTCATGGGTGGTGATTAATAATTAATATTAAACAGTTTGAGTATATACACATACCAAATCATCATGTCATATAATTTTAATATACATGTAATCTTTATTTGTCCATTAAAATATTTTTAAATAAGTTTTAAAAATTCAGATTACTAGACTCTGTCCTTTGAATTTCTGATTCAGTAGCTCACAGTGGGGCCTGAAAATTTCAGTTTCTAACAAGTTGCCAAACGATGGTGCCGTTGTAGGGAACCTCACTTTGAAAAGCCAAGGTCAGGAGTGGGCATGCTGCTTCTGCAAAGGACCAGGCAGTAAATATTTTGGGCTTTGTGAGCCATACAGTCTCAGTTACTACTACCCTGCTGTGGTAACTCGATTGAGCCACATCACAGACAATATGTGACATTGTAGGTTTTTATTCCAATAGAGCTTTGTTTATAAAAATGGGCAGCAAGCCTGCTTCAGCCCTCATGTCATAGTTTGCCAACACCTGGTAGAGGTAAACAGGACCAGGCAGGAAAACACACAACCTATAGCGACAAAATTTTAACAGTGACATCTAAGCCTGAGTTCAGTGAGTAGACTCATTCCTCTTTCCAAAACATGCTTGTGGTGACAGTAGGGACAGAATAGCTTCCACTGGAAAGTCTGGACAATAAAATGAACAGAATCAGGAAGAAGGGAAGTGGACGAGGAAAATCAGAGTGCACTGGAGAGGTATTATCAGAGCCGCAGAAGAAATGGCAGTTTTGGTTGAGGAGCCATCTAGCTAAACGGTTCTCATGGAAACCAAGTGTACCAGTTGCATGAGAAATAGCTGACGGGACCAGGACGAGGGCTGCTTGATCCCGACAGGTAGCTGCTAATTAGCAATCAAAACCTAATTGAGATTAACAGCTGTTTTTCTAATACAGTTACTAACAGGGAGGCAGAAATGGTATGAAGATCATCCAAGCTCTACAAGCTGCTTTTTAACATCAGAAAACCATGAGAATAAAGCACTACGCCAAGCAGCAGAGAGATGAAAGTGGGCCGTGTACACCGAGCTGAGCTGACAGGCCAAAGAGGGCTGGATCCAGAGGACCAATTAGGGCACCCACGTGGGTACTGGAGGCAGATGAAAGGGGCAGGATGCAAACAACACTAGAGACTCTTCACTGGCTGCGGTGGCTGAGCGGCTGCTTCGTTCTCGTGGAGAGAAGGGCAGACTGGTGCGGCGCTCTCGACTGTCAACGGGGCCTTCGGGTTAGACTGGAAATGCTTTCAAATGCACCTTCCCAGCACCGTCCCTGCACGTAGAAACTTCTCTTGTCGCCCCACAGGGCTGAACCGGTGACATTTCCACCAGGCGAAGCACATCGAGCGGCTGATCTCTCCGTGTGTGACATCCTTTCAGTGGGTTGCCTTTTTCCACAGCAGTCTCAGTCTAGCGGTTCTGAACGGGCTCTCTGAATCACCGGCAGCGGCACCAGCGGCTGCCACCGGAAGGCAGCACGGGACGTGGGGGCGCTACAGCACCGCGAAACTCAGCACTGTTTGTACCTGGTAGACGTGCGACCACCTTGGACACAGGCACCCACTGAAAACGAGAGCTGGGTCACGACGCACCTACTATGTGCCCAGCGCTAGGTAAATGCCCGACGTAGAGTAGCTCTCGGGGACCCTCGCAACGCCCCACCGCAGCACCTACACGCTGCGCTCGTCCCCGTTCTGCAGTAGAGAGGCTTAGCAATGTGCCTCGGGTCACACGGCTGTAAACCCCGGAGGTAGGATTTGAACCCATGAAGTCTCACACCTCGTCTGCAGCCCAGTAACACTCTCCTTGCCCAGAACCGCAGTGGAAATCCAAAGTCAGACCTGTCCTGTTGAATTAGAACTTGCTCTTGCCAAGATCCCCAGGCGATTTCTATGTACGCCAAGGTTTCAGAAACATTGCCCTCTGCTGTGTGCCCTCGTGTAGACATGTGCCATATGGGTACAGTAATAGCTCATTAATATTCAGGACCTGAGTCCCTTCTCAGTGATAAGGACACATTACAGCTAAACTTAAAACAAGGAAAACGGCCTGTGCGCAACACTTTTCTCTCTTTAGTTGTCACTTTTTGTTTTTCTTAACTGTTGGCTTGTTTACGGAACAAGATTTGTTCTTCTTCCAACTCTGCCACAGGCCATTTTCACAGCCTGTATCTACTTTTGCTTTAACACATATTAACTGCTTTTTAAAAGTGATAATCGCTTCTGTCTCACTGTTTTTTCTATCTCACTGTTGCTTTAAGGATCAAAACTCTGAACTTTTCTCAGTTAAAGCAGTTTGTTCCTAGCACAACCAGTTCTTCTGTGTTTTCTTTCTTCAGCTCTTCCTTCCATGATTGTGCTGAAATATCATTTGTTAGGAATATGCTTAGCAAGTAGAACTCAACTCTCATACATTGTACAGTACATGGGAACACAAAATAGGAAACAGTTTGTCAGTTTCTTACAAATTTAAATCTATAATTTCTTTATGACCAATTATCCCACTCTTGGGTATTATCCTAAAGAATTAAAAACTTACATTGTCACAAAAACCTGTACACAAACGTTTATTGTCAAAAAAGTAGGAACAACTCAAACATCCTTCACTAAGTGAATGGATAAACAAATTGCAGCACATCCATACGAGGGAATACTACTCAGCAATTAAAAAAAGAATAAGCTGCCAAGACACTTAACAAAATGGATGATCATGCTACATGAAAAGCCAGACACAAAAAACTACACCCTGTTTGATTCCATCCATCATATGAAACCCTACAAAAGGCAAAGGGGTAGTGACAGATAGTAAATCCATAGTTGCCAGGGCCCAAACAGTAAGGGCAGGAGGTTGACTGCAAAAGGGACAAGGAAATGTTTTGGGCTGACAAAAATGTTATATCATAATTGTGATAGTGGTTACACTGCTTTATGCATTTGCCAAAATCTACCAAATTGCACATTTAAAAGTAGTGTTTTATTATACATAGGTTATAGTGTGATACAGCTCATCAAAAATAGAAGAATTTGGGACTCATTTTGAGTTATTATAAGGAAGAAGAGGAAGGTTCAGCCACACCATGGTGACAGCTGATTGTCATTATCATCATATAATCAAGGACACAACCACACAGAGACCAAAAACTGGTAGAGGCCTAGATTGCCCTGGAATAGTTTCGCTAAATTCTATACTTGAATAAAGCTCACTCTAAACATGTTTTCAGTGTCCTGAGGCTTTAGAATCTGAAATTAGTTTTACATCGAGGCCATAAACATCTTGTGATTAAAGAGCTCCTAAATGCAGTTGCATCAATGCTGAACAAGACAAATGTAACAGCAGCCTGGAAAGGCACTGAGAATGAGTGTCTCTTAAGTTGATTAAAACTCAGGTCTCAATGGATTCAGGCTCCCCAGCTCCTTGACTAGAAGATGCTTTTTGTAGAATCCTTCTTTGAACATACTTCTGGAAATCCTCCAGCTGTGCCCACATGTGTGCACAATTTAGCCTGGCACCTGGTCAGCCCCGGAGTTTCCACTGGAGGGCCCGGGGCTGTGTTTCCACAGAGGTCACTTGGCTGCTGTGGGGCTCTCCTCACACGGCCTTCATCTTCAACAGCCCCTACAAGACAGATGTGCCCCACCTTGTCCTGATAATTGTGAGCAAGCATCGATATGATTTGAAGTGAGTTTTGTTGTTACCGCTTGCAAATTAAGAACAACCACTCTCCTAATTTCTGTCGCTTTGGTGTTTCCCAAGCGTGACTGCTCGAGCCCTAAAGCATTGGCATCCTTAGCAAACAGCCTCTTTAAAGCCCAGTTGTTCTTTCCTTCCTGGCGCGTAGGCTGGTCTGGGCCCATTTGCAGTACTAGCTGCCACTCAGTGCTCTGAGCTATGACTGCACCTCACAGGCCCTGCTGTGGAGTGTGGCGTGTGTGCCAACCCCCTCTTCCTCTTCTGGTCCTGTTCATCCTGGAACCCCATCACCCTCCATTCTCTAATGCGGCTCCTAACAGAACTAACTCAGTTCACTCTCTGTCTGTAAATATCTGAGTCACCATATCTGATGGACAGAGTTAAGCCATGAATCTCTTTGACCTCTCTGAAAATCAGTGGCAATAAATAGATGCCTAAAACGCACACGCTGGAAGCACTGAGTTCCAACTCCTGCTCAGCCACGAACTCCTTATAAAAAGAAAAACTCTTCTCCAAACATAGTTTGCTTTATATCATAAAGGGGTTTCTTAAATCTATGGACTTTATTCTGGACTTGAAAAGACAGTTGAATACACTAATCAGGTTCTGCAGAGTTGCAGACCTGAACGACTCTGGGGCAGTGAGGGGTACAAGGGAATATATAACCACTTTTCAAACATGAAGACCAAGGATGGGAAATAAAGTAATAAGCAACAGTAACTATTTCCGGGTGTTATCAAATCACATGTTGGTTGCTAGATTTGCTTAAATAATATATTTTACAACTGCTATAGTTTGTATCATGAATCTTGCAAAGCCCGGTGTGTCCCCAGAGTGGTGTTTTTGGAGTTTGAGGAACCTTCAGAGGTTGGGCCTAGTGGGAAGTGCTTGAGTCACTGCAGGAGCCTTTAGAGAAGATTTTGGGGTCCAGCCCTTTCCTTGTCTTCTTGCTTCCTGGTCAGGAGCTCCCTTCACGATGGAATGCCTCACCACAGGACCCACGGACTGTGGGCCGAAATCTCAAAAACTGTGATCCAAAATAAACCTTTTGTCTTTATAAGTTAATTCTCTTGGCATTTTCTCATGGTGATATAATACCCGATGGGAACGCCTCTGTGGCACACCAAATGTGGAAGCGAATTTTTGGGGGCTCCTCCCATGAAGGGTCTCTCCCTGCATCCTTCGGCACTGAGATGGCCCACAACTTGTTCCTACAATGGGAGGTGGTAGAAGGGCATCATGTGACTTTCAGGCCTTGTGAAAAGAACCTCCAGCTTCCTCTCTCGCCCTGCTGGAAGACAGCAAGAGTCAGTGAACAGAGACCTTGTGTAAAGGGGAGGTCCAGGCGTCAAAGCTGAGACTCTAGACCCACGAGAGAGCACATCTGGGACCAGCAGTCTCCGCTGACAAACCTACTGGCCCAACAGCTACCAACCCAGAGAATCCTGAGCAAATAGACGGTTGTGGCTTGAAAGTCACTGTTTTTGGAACGGCCTGTTGGGTACCAGTAGATAAGCAATCACCTCGGCTACTCTCCTCAAACCCACTGTCCTTTGTCCATTCCTCCCAAATGTTTAGTGTCATCTAGCATTCCAACAGGGTACGACATGCTTTTAGAGTTCTGCCACATATTTGTGTTTTCTTTAAAAATACACAGCATTGCTTTGCAGTGTTTTTAACCATCATGAATTGTATTAAACTAATTTATTTTGTTACTTCCTTTTTGGTACAACATTATATTGAGATCTATGTACACAGACTTTCTTAGCTGTAGTTCATTCCTTTTCATTACTGTGTAGTATTCTGTTTTAAACTACAATTCCTCTCTGCCTCCTCTCATTTTTCCTTCCTTTCTCGTTTGCTCTCTTCCTCCTTTCCCTTCCTCCTTCCTTTCTCCCTCCCTTCTTCCTTTCCTTTCCTCCTTCCCTTTCCTCTTTTCCCTCCCTCCATCCTTCTCTCCCTTCATCTAAGGAATACAATAGCTTGGCATTCAACATCTATTCCATCCTCACTCTAGCTTCCTGCAATATAGAAGTTTGAAATCTAAAAACCACATTCCCAAGATTCTTTAGAGATGGTGATAAAGATGTGATTTAGGTCTAGCTGGGTACACTTACACGAGGTTTGGAAGGCAGGATTGAGGTAATTGCTTTTCTACTGTTTGTGCAGTCAGACCATGGTGGGGTCTGGTTTTCCATGGCAAGGATAAACACCCCAGTGTCTAATCCCCGGGCTCATGGCTCATAGGCATTCAGGAGCGGAGCGTGAAGCTTCCGTTCTGCTGGTGCCAACACAGCAGGTGCAACGTGATGCTGCTGGCTACAGCAGTGGCAGCGATGGCTTAGACCCACAGTGGCGAACCTACAGCACGCGTGCCACAGCGGGCTGTTTGTTGTTCCTGAAACTCTAAATGCTTCACCATCATTAGCTTAGATCTAGAAGATTCCTGAGCCTGCTGGCTTCCTATTAAAGTGGTAGAGCCAGTCCTTTGCTGGTCATAGAGGCTAGAGTTCCTTTGGTAACCCAGTTCTGCAGTCTACTGTCCTGGCCAATGTTGCTCCAGCCATTTTCAGTGTTGTGGCTCTCCACTCAAGATGTGGGTTGCATCTGTGGGTGCTCTGGGGCTCTGGTCGCCTGCGGCGGGGCTTGCACAGCTCTGCCTCAGAGCTTCAGATAAGACACGCTTAGATCCGGGGTTCCGGCTGGCCTCGTGTGAGCTGCGCATGCTGTCGATCAAAGGCCTGGCTGAGGGCACGGCGGCTACCTAGGAGGAAGCTCACTGGGGTAAGGGCAGACTAGCTCAAGTACCACATACTTTTTTAAATTAAAAACACTTCATACATTTTGGAAACAATGTCAAACATATAAAAAAGTTCCAAGTACTTTTTTCCCTGAACCATTTGAGAGTAAGTTGCCAAATACTCATCACATTACCCTCCCACACACAAACAACTTAATTGGACATTCTCTGAATAAATACAACACAACTATCAAAACCAAGAAATCTGCATCAATTCATCAGGCCAGCTGATCCTCGGATTTCATATGTGTTTAGGCAGTTGTCCTAGTAATGTCCTTTATAGCAAGTGGATCCAGTTTAGATATACTCATTATATTTAGTCGTGGGGTTTCTTTCTTGTCCTTTAATCTGGAATGGTTCTTCCATCTCTCAGCTTGCACACCTTGTCTGAAGGTTTCAACATGTTTGAAGATTATAGGGAGGTTATCATGTAGGGTGTTCCTCCAGTCACATTTATCTGATGTTTCCCAATCGTTAGCTTGAGGTAGGCGTCTTCAGCAGGAACACCACAGGTAGGAGGCTATGTTCTCCCAGCAGCCTCTCTGAGGGCGCAGCGTCTCCATTTCACCCGTTCCTGATGACATTCACTTGCAATGTTTGATTAAAGTGGTGTTGGCCTGGCTTCTCTTTGTTCCTCTGTAGTTAGTAGACATTTATGGTAAATATTTTCAAGCACTGTAAATAGCCTATTCCTCGTTGATTTCTAGAAATTAATTTATCTACCTACATTTGTGTGAACTTATGATTTCTTGTTTTGCACGATGGGCATATTCTTGTATTATCATTATATTGATCTCAGTTTGTCACCAGTTCTGCCACAGAATCCACTTAAGGCCGTCTTCTGTGTCTTTTTGACAGATTCTCCTTGAACGTTTCCTAGAACATGGACAGATTCTGGTTCCATATTTTCCTGCCTGCGGTCCTGACATGGGCCATCTCTTCAGGTTTCTTTTGCTAAACAATATGATTTAAAAGCCAACTCTGTGCTAAATGTGCTTGTTTCTAGGGGCTCTACTGCAGGTGTATGCGTCCCCCGTCCTAATGGAGGCGCACTCATACCTGCTTCCTGCTGCAGGCATATGCAGCCCCGTCCTCTTGACCTCAGGCACTTGCATCCTCTGTCCTTTCTACTGCTGTCGTACACATCACCTGTTCACTCTACTGCAGGCATACATATCCCCGATCCTCTCAGGTCACACACACACACACACACACACACACACACACACACACACACACATCTATGTCTGTTTCTGTAGTTATTTATATATACCAAACTCCATCTCTTCACATTTGTATCTCTAATTCTAATCTCAAATCAAAAAGTTTATTCTAATCTTCTCCTTATTGGTTAAGTCCTTCTCCAACAGTGAGTAATACAACTCCCTAATTTGTGATATATTTGGTTATCTGATCAATCTTCCTAAGCAGAAGAAATCCTCCAGGGCATGGCTCCCCAGCCCCATTACAGAGGCCCTCCTCACCCCATTCTTCTGGTACCACCTTGCTCCGTGCCCCACGCTGGGCTGCCTGCTCCTGTCAGGGCCTCCTCTCCCCACTCTGCTCCTGCAGGTCCCCTCTTCAGGGCACAGGGACCCTCAGCCCCTCCCTGTGTCCTTGTCCATATTGATGCCCTCTACCTGTTCGGGATCACTCTGGGCTCCTGGGCACCCTTCATCACTCCTCCCTGCCCAGGGTCTAGGTGAAGGGGAAGGAGGGAAGGATGGAAGGGGCCAGGGAAGGAAAGGAGAAAGGTAGCTGACTATCTTTTTAATCTCACTTCTTTCCCTCTTCTAGAAACATGAAGGATGGATTCCTTTTCCTGTATGCTGATGGATATGAATTCTGATCTTCTGCCTTTCGTTTACTCCTATCCCCAAACCATCTTCCCTCCAACTCCTTTTCCCCAAAGCTCTCCCTCCATATCTACTTCATTGCCAAATTTTTCCCTAAGAGCCTCTGTTGTCACTTCTGCAGTGGCAGCTTGGCATCTGCCTTTAAAACCAGCTCTCCAAAGTCACCAAGAGCCTGCTAATAGCCATGGCCCTACTTCCCTGAAGGAGTCTCACCCCTTGGTCTGACACCACAGCCGACATCCCCATCCTGCAAGTCGGCCCCACTTTGTTCCTGGGATGGTGCTCCCCGCTTGCCACCATTCCCATGCTCCTCCATGTTTCTCTGCCTTTTCCGTCAGCAGCTCAGACTCTGTTCCCAGTGCTGGCAGTCCCCGGGGACCTGTCATTGGGCTGCTTCTCTTTCTAGTCTATACTAGCTAGCCGTGAAATTTTATTTTGACAGTTCCTTCATTTCTAGGTGGATGACTCCCAAATCGACATCACAAGTTTGACCTCTCTCCCCCGCTGTTGGATACTTCTCCATGGTTACCAAGGGAGAAAATCCCCTACCTCCAGGTATGTCAGATGCAAAACTTACTCAGTGCCTCCAACCGCCAGCTTCTGCAAAATACTATCAGTATATAGGTTAGTAAAGCATGGTCTATACCAAAAAACAAAAAAAGAGGTCTTCTTCCAGCTAGAAACTAATCACTTTCAGCACCTCTCTTGTGTGCACTCCCAGGCTCTAATTCACCCTTCCTATCTCTGCAACAAGCTGCTAAAGTCCAGCTCTGATTATGTTTCTCCCTTGCCCAGAAACTTCCAGTGTCCTGTCATCATCCATGGTCAAAGGCCACAGTTCCTACAGTGTGGCCATCTCAGACTGCTCCTCGTTCTTCCTCCTTCCAGCCAACAAGCTGTTTTCTCATAACCCAAATAAAATGTTCATGTGTACGCTTCTTAGCCACCGTCCTTGTTGTTCCATCACAGAGGAATGCTCTACCTCTTTCCCACTTATTGAAATCTTACTATCTTTGAAGGCTAAATTCAGCGGCCCCACATAACAGGGCAGGGCAGGCACGATGCCCACTACACGTGGAACCGTAGGCGAACTGACTTGGGTCCTGCTGTGTTGATGGATCACGAGATAGAGATGTTCTCACATCTGACGCCCACAAGTAACTTTTACAAAGAACCCAAATTTCTTTAAAGCACATGTAGAACTAGAAAAAATATTATCATCATGATGCTAATCTTAACCAAGGACCAAAAACATTTCATTGATGTAGTTTTAAGGGCCAAATTTATATGCACGCAGCTATCACAAATCAAAGCTTTGTTTGAAGTGCTACACTCCATTCTTATAGCAGGGGGTGTTAACTTGGAGACTATTTATTCAACATTATTTATTTGAAGGTGTACGCTTTCCTAAGAATGGTATATATAGCTTTCACCAGGCCTTCAAAGTGGTCTTTGAAGTAATACAATTTGTTCTACAAGATTTTAAAGAAAATAGAATTTTAAAATCAGCCATGACACATTGGTACTAACCCCAATGATGAAATTTGCCAAGGTTGATCTTGTTGGTATGAGTTTTACTTTTTTTCCAGAATTGACCATTTATCAATGTCAAAATGAAACAAAGAGAATTCACTGATTTTTTATTTCATTATTCTTCCATTCATTTTTCTTGCTTTATAAAAATTCTCCTCCTTACTAAAATAATTTAGAATGTTGCCACTTTCAAATAAACAAAATGATTTTTGTCTCCTTTTGCTTTGCTGGCGATCCTAATTTTCCTGACACTCAGCCTTAAACAAAAATTTCATTAGAAAATAACATTTTCCAAAATACACACCCTTGTGCAATTTATCATCTCCATATGGGATCCTGGATAAACTGATGGCACTTAATATTCTTTCTTGCTTGGATGGAGATTGAAAACCTTCACACAAAAAACAAGCCAAATGCTGAAGCTGTTACTATGGGATCACCAACTCCCAGATTAAAAAGAAAAATCTTATAATTTATCACTCTCACAAAATATCCCAGTGTTTGTCACTGTGTAGATCTAACATCCAAATAATTGTTTTAATGACCACAAGTGGTCTTCGATTAAATAACCGCCATTAATAACAGACATATAAACAGAGATCGGCCAAATGGCCTGCTGCATTGCACTGTGTAGAACAATAACCTTGTTTCTACACTAAGCTCATGGCCCAAACCCTCAGCATCCCTGCTTCTAACCCCAGAATGAAATCTCCCTTAGATTACTATACACTTCTCTTCTTTAAGAGGCAATATAAAGACCTCTCTCTTCCATCCCTCCCCAATTCCACACAATACTCTTAAAAATCATGTTTTCTGTCAGCCTCGGATTTGGATTTTTCCTTCATCTTCCTTACACCAATACTCCCTGTACATTCAGCAAGTAAAACCCAAAGAATTTGCTTTTGTAACATATTTGAGAAACTACTTATTTTCCCCATCATACTGTCAATCCTAGATCAAGTTCATTTTTTATTATCTAATACAGTTATGATAGATCCAGCTGAACTGATCTTCCTCCCTCTGTTTCTCCTCATTCTAATCTGCTTGATACAATTTTCCAGTTTATTCTCAACACCAGAATTCTCCATTAAGTTGTTTCGTGTTTTAGAGTTTCAGTGTGGCTCCATTGCCAAAGGTCTTCACCATAGGCTGTAACTTAACTTGACAGCCTTGCCTGTCACTACTTCCCTACAGTTAACTCAAATAATATTCTCTCTCCTCAAACCTCACTGCCAACTTGTAGTATCTTCTCTAATCTAAACTTTTGTAACCCTGTGCATTGTGCACATGTCCTCCCTGATGTTATAGTTACACATATTTTTCTGACCAGTTTGTTTCTTCTTAAGATTTTCCCTTACAGTAAAATTCATTCATTCATTCATTCATTCATTCATTCATTCATTCATGCATTCGTTCATAATTTATCACTCACTGGCTAACTCTGGCATTTTTCAGGCTTAGAGTGTCAAGATGAACAGGCTAGGCCTAGCTAAGCCCCACACATAGTGCTCACAAGGCATTTGCTGAATTAATTTATAATGGTTTTCAATTATCTATATATTTAAAGGGAGATTTCGAGTAAATTGAATTGGATCCTACTTTGCCTTCTTTCATATATATTTAACGATGCTGGCCTTATCTCTCCAACAAGAGAAACCTTTTCTCCCTTATCCTTTGTGTCCCCAGATCATACAGGGAGGCCTGTAATGGGTTTTCCATAAATCCATTCTGGTTGAATGACTGGATGCTTCATCTTCTTCCATGGATGCAACGCGATGTGACCTGAGGTGGTCGCACATAACCAGCAAGTGGTGACTGCCGTGCAAGGGGAGGGGAGGCCCTCTATTCTCTCATGCAGGCGCAGCTTTTACAGATACTTCATTTTCACTTTTGCAGTCAGAGTTTGCTGAAGCCAAGAGTATTTATAGTGAGTTAACCTATCACCTGATTGTTTAAATAACTCAAATATTGGTTTAGTTCTTGTTTTGTTAGCAAGACATACAAATATTAGACAAAGACAGATGTGAATGGCAGAAATCATCCCCAAATGCTTGTATACATCTTGAATAATGTTAGTACAAATTAGATCTTTTTCATATGATTCCTGAATATGTGTATAAAGATGAGTAGATGCAAAGATTTAAGATTGAGAGTATACATTGAAGTCAACAAAACTTACTGAGTAGCCAAATACATAAAAATGTTATATTCAGTAGAAGACTACTGCCCTCCTAGAGGTCATGTATCAATGCACCAATCAGGTGTTTTATTCTTGTAAGCTGTGTGAGTCTTGTATGCTATTGTGAGTCCTTATTCAGAGAGCTGCCCCCAAACCAAAGAAATTACAAGTTTGTGCTGACTATAGCCAATTCTCACTGCAAATGACAAGAGGCTTGTAGAGCACCTCAAAAAGTTACTAAGATATAATAGATGCTCAATAAGCATTAGTTACCTTTTCCCTAAGGGTTGAGAACAGAATTAACTAACTATTTATAACAGAATGGAGTGGATGGGAAATTCACATTGGAAATTTTCAGTTAACTAGGAGGAAAACACAAATTGTTACTGTGCTTCAACCGAATTTACCAGATAGCTGTTTAATACATTATTTCCCCGAATGAACACAAAACTAACTATACAAGGTAAAAGAAATAAAAACAAAGAAAACCTTAAAAACACAATGTTGAAACTACCTTGGAAATCATAAGGCATTAAAACAGGAAACATAATGTTATAGGAAAAAAACATACTACAAATAACCTCCTTCTGGGCATAATATAAAGCTCCTCCATGGATGTCAGACACACCAGATTCACTGTACATACATAAAGGTTCATCAGTATTATATTGTGTGCCTACTTAACATGGCAGTGAGTTTTAATTCTGAGGAAATTGGAATATGCCAAAGTACTAGAAGAACACAGGACAGTACAGCGTCCTTGGAGGTGGCTTCCTGGGGACTCTTGCTTTTTGTGCCTATTATAGAGTCTGGTTCAAGAGAACAGGAGCTCTCCAGGGCCCTGGGATGGCTGGAAACTCCACCCCAGGAGCTGGCATTCCGAAGCCCTCCGCTCTGCCAGGAAACTGCCCAGCTGGATGGAGACAGACAGGAAGTGGCTCTGCTAGCCTCAGAGGAAAGGAGGGTCAGTAGGAAGAATACAATTACACTCAATCAGAAGGGAGGTCTTCAAGATGGTGAAATGCATCACAGGGACACACTCAATTGCTGTTTGTGTTAGAATTACAAAAACATGATTGGTTATGCGTAAACCTTCGATGCTGAGTGTCTCAATTTATTGAAGTAATAAGGAACTGGCTCTAGTCTCATGACATTTTGGTGGCAAATTATACTCAAAATGGTTTGGATCTGATTGCAATCATTGTGTAAGCTGAAAACTGGCTGGAACATATTTCAACAGAGCTTCCTGGTCCTGTGGAAATCGAATGCAGTCAGAGAACCGCCAAGTGGGAAGCCTCAGAGTAACTGGTGGGCTTCAACCTGGCATCCCTTCCAGATCTTCGGCCTCTGCCAGCAATTCCACAAGCTGCCGCGTGGGCTACCCGGTGAACTCCAGCCAAGTCCTCAGCCAATTCACTGTGTTGTACATGTGCTAACTCCACTATCCTCTTAATTTTAAGGAGGGACTTTGAGAACAGACACCATTTCTGCTTTTTCTGCCTGTAGAGTTTATACATTGGAGTCTACTGACTAGTCTAACCTGATGTATCTACCAGGGACACTATAAGCATTTTTGTAAATTATCTCAACAACCTAAGTGGTATTGTTATTCTTTTATCATTTTAGAGATGAGGAAAGAGGTCCAGGAATTTGCCTGAGGCCATGGCAGTCCACTCTGCATCTTTCTGGAGCCCAAATTGACCCTTAATTCTCTGTCTGCTGACTGTGTGTAATGGAACAAGGAATCCAAGTGCTTTCTGTATTCAGGGTGGAGAACATGGGGTCACTGCTGTCGCCCTCTTCCTGAAGAACTCAGAGTTGGAGTGTGCTTGTGGTCTAAGAAGGTGTTGCCGCTCATCTGGGAATGGGGTTGGTCTAATGGCGGCTGGGTCTACTAGAATTCTGAAACAGGCAAAATGTTTGTCTTTTGACTCTTTTTTTCCATTTTAATAAACTTTAATCTTTGGAAAACTTTTAGATTTACAGAACTATTAAAAAAACTATAGACGTAGTGCCCATGTACACATCCATACCTGGTTTCCTCTATTATTAGTATACATTAGTGTGGTCCATTTGTCACAAATTGATGAAACAATGTTAATATGTTACTATTAATGAAAGTTAATATTTATTCAGATTCTCTTAGTTTTTAATCTAATATAGTTTTTAATCTAATGTTCTTTTTCTATTCCAGGAAACTACATTGCAGTTAGCTGTCATTTCTCTTTAGGCTGCTCTTGGCTGAGACAATTTCTTACACTATTCTCGTTTTTGATAATCTTGGCAGTTTTAACTTGGTGCAGTGTTTTGTAGGAGATTTCTCCACTGGGGTCTGTTGAATGTTTTTCTCATTATTGAACTGGTCTTCTGAGTTAGGGGCAGGAAGACCTCGGAGGTAAAGTGCCATTCTCTTCACATGTTACAGAGGTACGTATTACTAACCTACGTGCTCACCCGCTATCACTTAGCAGCTATACTTATTATGTTGACCTGGATCACCTGGAGGATCAAGGATCAAGCCTTTTCAGTTTCTTCAGCATAAAGATATTCTTTTTGCCCGACCCTAGTGCACATCCGGAAGGGATGCACCATGCACAGCCCACGCTGAAGGAGAGCACTGGAAGGGCTACATAATTTATTTGGGATTCTTCTGCAGGGAAGATTTGTCTCTTCCCTATTTATTTATTCACTCAACTGTTTACTTATATCAATATAAATTTATAGGTATTTCTTTTACATTTTGGGTTTGTATTACAGTTTTCTAGAGGAACAGAATCAATAGAAAATATGTGCATAATTTTGCAAGGAGATCTATTAGGTAGGCTGACAGGATCAGAGGCGGAAGAGCCCGGAGTGGCTGCATGCAGCATCAGAGGCAGAAGAATCTGTAATGGCTGTCTGCACACTGGAAAGATGGAGGATCCAGTAGCTGCTCAGCCTGAGAAGAGGGAAATTGCAGCAAAAGAGGAAGTAAGGATGTAGCACCAGTTCAAGGTCAAAGACCTGGAAGCTCACTGTAGATTTGCTGGTGGGAATCTGTGTTAGAAGGCTGAAGAAACCAGAGAAGCATGCCAAAGGCAATGGGAAAGACTGGAGCTCTTTCAAAACAGGAATACTTCCTTTTTATTCCATCCCAGCTACAAGCCTATCAATCGGTGCTGCTCCCATCTGGGGCAGGTCTTCTTCCCTCAGTTTGCTGGCCTACATGTCAGTCATTCACAGACACTCCTGGAACTGTGCTTTACTAATCTTCCAGGCAGTTCTTAATCCATTCAAGTTGACACATGTTGACTAACAGTCACAAAATTATAATCCACTCTATTTCATTGTTCAAATTTTTCCAGGTTTGATCACAGGAAGCTCTTTCAAATTGGTTCCTGTGTCCCTTTGACATCCCCCCATCACTATAGTTTTTTTTTCTTTTTTTTTTTCTTTTTTTTTTTTGGTGCTGGCGTTCGAACTCAAGGCCTTGTGCTTTCGAGTCAAACACTTTGACCACTGAGCTAAATCCCCAACCCCCACTATAGTTTTTGTAAAGAAAATTTTTTTAGTATTTCTTTCTTTCTGGCACTGTAAGATGCTCTAGGTTCATCTTATGTATATCCTCAGTCCTAGAGTCAACTATTTCTCCAAGGAGCTCTCCTACCCTTTTTAGGAATGAAAATACAAAAGATCTTGAAAGTAAAGAGAAACCATGAAGGATATTAGGCCAGAAAGTGAAGCTGTCTGGTTAGATTTGTATTTTAGAGTTACCATTTCTGGCTAGGTAAGGATGGAACTAAAGACCGAACATTGGACCGGAGAGGAAGCTACTGCAGGAGCCCATGTCAAAAATGTGACAGTGGTAAAGGGGAATTCCTTGAACTATGAGAGCGGCAACTCAGGAGAAAGGTCAGCTTATATGCCCAATAGATCCCAGGAGAGTCTAGGTTCTGGAATGCATTCGAGGCCCACAGGAACTTCCTGGATGGGGGAGAAGGAAAACCATACTAAGAGCTAATATTTATCAGGCACTTACTATATTCCAGACACTGCTCTAAACACTTAACATGTAATAACTCATTCACCTCTCATAACAATGCCTTTGTGCTAAGCACTAATATTATTGAAATTTTATAGATGAGGAGATGAACACCAAGAGAATCATTAAGTGGCCACAGACTCACAGTAAACAGCAGGCAGAGACCCAAGCCCAGGATACGGCCTGCAGCCCTGTACCTTTTAACACTGTGCTATTGTGGCTTACGCCAGATCAAGAGCCCCATTTACAGAGCAGGATCCTAGGTCCTGAAGTTACCTGCAACACTTCTGTTCCTCTGATCCCTCCCTGATTCCCAAACGCCAGCTCAGACTGGCCGACCGTCACAGCTGACTTGATGCCCGTATCTGTATCTTTGTGGGCCCAGCTGCTCATTTGACTTAACTCACTTGCTTATTTTCAGTTATAAAGCTCTTATCAAGGGCCTGCTATTGTCCGGCAGTGTCGTAGGTAAGAGGATATGGAGGGAGTGAGAGACATTTCTGTCCTTACAGGGCTCACTTGCGTGCACGTGTATACAACCATGCATATGTGTGTGTGTGAGATGTCACTTGCACCTCTGTTTGTACTGTCACTCCTAAACGGAGGTCCCTGTGTCACGGTCCTGAGCTGCCTCCTGGACTTTAGACCATCCTCTGTTCAAACTTTCAGCACTCAGGCGCGTGCGCAGGTCCCGCCTCCTTCGTCTGCTGCGATTGGGTTCTCGGATGCCTCCGGGGCCTCTCCAGGCCGTGACTCCTGTCCGTCCACACCTATGTCTCCAGGAGCCGTGTGCGTGGCCTCCTCTCTTTCCTGGGGTCACCCTGGGGAAGGGGCCAAGCCAACCCAGCTTCCAGGCCGCTCTTCTCGGATTCAGGCTGATTTTGTTTCCTTTCTTTCTCCATTCATAGAACCACTAGAACTTTGGGTGTTTTTCTCCCGAAAGAGTTAAAGGCGAATTAGGAACAATTAGCTGCCTGATTTCTCCCATCATTTCTTTAAGGCCCATTTAGATTTTTCTATTTGACTGTTTTCTGATTTGGGCCTGAATTATTCTGCCAGAAAATAGTGAGACAATTTACATATTCTGCATTATTTGTCTGATGTTTGAAGTTCTAAAATCCATCTCATATACATTAATATCTCTCAAAGGGATACTCCCTGCTCTGGTGAGGGAAACATCTTCACTGGGTACAATGTAGGGAAACTATCGCCATAATTAGTGTGGGGTAATATGAGATAATCCTCTGTGAAACCCTACAAAAAGGATGCCAGCATTTCTGTCTCTATTCTCTCCAAAGATGCCAAAAATATTACAGCTAGGTTGTGGGACATAATGTTTAGCAAAGTGACACTCTCAAGATTCACTGTTTTCTTCCTCACCTTTTCTTACTCTTTTAAGACAGCTCATATTTGTATGTTCCAGGTTTTCTCTTGGTCCTTTCTCTGGTCTCCTTAGAGGGGAGGATGTAAAGCAAAGACTATCAGTAAGGATGGGAAAGAAGGACACATAGAAATGTTGTTTTACAGCCTTTTTTTACATGAGTCTTCTTTTCACCTCCAACATGTTGCTAACCCTAGGACACTTTTTCTAAACCCACTTCTACACTTGATCTTAGCCAAAAGGCCGAGAAGCGATCTAAACTCACTTCTGAAGCTGTTTTGCAAATAATTTGTAGTGAACAAATACCAAAGTGGGAATATATTTTATTTTAATACGTGAAAGTAGATTCAAAGTTAAATCTAAAGTAGTGTAGATCCTATTCTTTTAAAATTTGCTTTCCTGAGAGGGAAGGAAACGTTCAGTGCGGGGTGGCTGTGCCTACCCCACTGCAGTGTGTCCCCTTGTTCCTCTTCCGTGAGAAGTGACAGAGAGCTACAGATCAGGGGAAATTCCCCACCTGGGCCATCTATTCACGCTTACAGGGAAGGGCTTCTCGGTTTCCTCTGTGGATACAGCTAACAGCCGTGAGGCAAAAGAAGCCCTGATGCAAGCAGAGGCTGCATTAGTCAGGGCTCTCCAGAGGAACAGAAATAGCAGGAAGAGAGGACTTACTAGACTAACTCACATGACTGGAGACTGGATAGTCCTGCACTGGCCATCTACAGGCTTAAAAGGTGAATCTAAAAAGCTAGAGACCCCAGAACGTGAGGAACAAGTGATGCGGCCTGGTCCAAGGCTGAAGGTCTGGAGCCCTGCACGAGAGTCACTGGGGCAAATCCACATTCAGAAGCTGAAGCATCTCAAGCCCGGTGTCTGTAAGTGACAAGCGTGCGGGCCTGAGCTTCCCTCTTCTGCTTTCTTGGTTCCATCCAGGTCCCCAGCCCACTTTCTGAGTAGGTCTTCCCCATTCAGTTCGCTGACTCACACTCCAATCTTCTCTGGAAATACCATCACAGCCACACTCAGAAGTTTGCTTTACTAATTTTCTAAGTGTCCCTCGATCCAGTCAAGTTGTCAACCAAGATTAAGCATCCCAGAGCCCATCATCCTCTTGTTCTGTCTACAAGGTAGAAACTGTGTGGGTGACTCCTGGTAGTTCCTGGCCACCTTCGAGCCCCATTGGAAAGCCTCTCAAAGCTATTGTAAGGTGAGAAAAGCAAGTCACCATGAAGATTAGGCACACTATAGGCAAGAAATGGGCAACTGTTACTTGAATGCATCCTGGGAACATGACTTCCTTGATGGGCATCTGCAGTGGCTGGTGTGGCTGGACATGGGAGTAGCCAGTGACACATTCACACTTTAAAAGTGTCGAGAAGCAGGAAAAGACAGAGAGCTCAGTGTTCTCATTGAGGGAACCCAGATCAGGGACATAGCTTCCTGTAGGGCCTGGAGATAGTCTTTGAAAGTTTTCTATTTTAAAGGTGGAAAGATGAGTAGCTGAGGGGGTTGTGTTTATTGCTTGTTTTCTGTTCTTTTCTTTTTGAAGAGGAACCATGCCACCTGTTCTGTCGCTCTCCCTTCCCCATCAGATAAGCCCAGTGGATGTTTGCACACATGTCTTTTCTATAAAGACAGGAACCATCAAGGAAGAGTTTGGAATGGCTAGAGTTGACTCTTCACAAGAGCGCCTCTGTACCTCAGGCCTTCCACAGAGCCTCCTGCTTTTCAACTCAGGGTGCTCGTGTTAGGCCGAGGTCTTCGCCCAGGAAAGCTGAAACGAGAGACTCGGGCTGGGGAGGACAGTAGAAAGAGAGTACTGTGGCAAGCATGCCGGATCTTTCCTGCCTCTTGGCCAGCAGCCACAGGAGACCCACGTCAAGCAAATTCTGTCATTAGTTCCTGTCTCTGTTTCAGAAGTAGGCATCAGGCTGTTCTTCCTCCACACCTTGCACACTGGAGATGTGGCTGTCAGCCGTCCTGTGCTCCTGGGGCCAGTCATCAAAGGACTCCCCAGGGCCGGGGAAAGGACAGGAGGCCAGTTCTTCGATCTCACTTGCCTTTATTTTTTCAAAAGTGTATTTTCAAACAGTTTGAAAATATAGCTCTGGTTGCTGCTGGGCTCTGTGTCTGGCCGGTCACATCTGATCCACAGGATGAACCTTGCCTCTCGCAAGAATTGAGTTACGTGTTCAGAAGCAGGACACTGTTGTGTAAGCAGACCCAGAGGCACCATGGCTAGCCACACAGAAAGAGTTCAGAGAAAGGGGCAGCTGCGGCTGTGATTCAGGGCCCCCGCACGGGATTCAGTATTCTTTCTACCTTGGTTCCATGGTGCTGGCCTTCCAGGTTCCTGAAGGGAGCCCACACAGTACCACAGATAAAGTCATAATGAGAATAATGGTATTCTGGCACGTTGAGGTTTATTAAATGCTTCTATGGCATTGTGCTTTTGTGGGAAGGCCTCTGCTGAGTCAAGCTCAGCTGAAACTGTGTGGGTGATTCTAGAAGATCTCGCCCCCATCATCCTACTCACACAACTATTTCTTGAGTGTTTTGATAGTAAGAAAGAGCCGATGAGGAGGAAGTGATTGGTGTCAGGGTCTCTGGGAGACAGAGAATGGGACATAGAGCAGAACAGGATGTTAAAGAAGCCATGACCAGTACCCAGCCCAGCCCCCAGACCAGCAGTGACGGAGAACATGAGCGACAGGACATCACTGTACAAGCTGTTTTCCTCTGGGGTTAAGATTGGGAGTCTAAGCAATATGTGTTGGGATTTGAATGACTTGCTGTGGCATGGAAATAAGTGAAGGATCAGCTAGCCCATTTGTATGGAATAGAGGCCAGCCAGAGTTAGAGGTGCATTCTTTGGTACCTGAAGGGTTGGAGCCTTTAGCAGCTGAGGGCGCCTCGGCCTGGAGAGGAGGCAGCCTTATGGAGGCAGCAGATACCCATGGGGGATGAAGAGGAGCTGTTCCAGAGATTCCAGGAGGGAACTGGGGACACTTTCAGAGGAGCGCTTTAGAGACTGCGGCGGAGCTGATAAGCCTGAAAACTGCTAACCTGATCATTTATACCAGACCTTAGTGAAGCCGGCAAACATCAACTACCCGTTGATTCATCTGATCCTTGTAATGGCTCTTGAGTGTTCCTATTTTGTATGTGAAGAAAATGACATGTAAGCATTCGGTGGCAGTGCTGGATCTCTTTTGGATCTGATTATCATGCTTTTTCCACAATATACCACTCATGGACCTTCCCTTGCTCGGCCCCCATTCATTCAGAATAAAGGTAAATTATAAATGAGGTAAAGCGTAAAAACGCAGAAGCTTAGAGGGGCTATGTCTGTGGGGTGGCGATGCCTTGGAGAACCAGGGCAAGCAGTAGAGAAATATCAAGGGAAAGGAAGATAGAGTGTCCTCAAATGGTAAATGGCTAAAGAAGAAGAGAAACTAGAGCATCAAATCCTCTCTCCTTTCACTAGCCAATTCGGAAATCGTAATCAGATACATTGGTCCAATTTTAACAATTTACCTCTATTTTACTTCTGGGAAAACTGAAGTTCAGTGAGTCTTGTAAGATCACACAGTGGTGGTTCTAGGATTTGGATCTGAGTCTTCCAATTACAGGGACTGGTATTCTGTTTACTCTTTTTTTTTTTTAACCAAGAACATGTATTGGTACATTGTATACATAAGGATCACATTTATTATGGTTATTTTGTACCTGTACATGATGTATCTTGGTCTCCTGCCCCTTCCCCATCCCTCCCTTCCATTCCCCCCTTTCCTTATTTACAGCAGGTTTATTTTCATTTTTCCATTTTTTTCCTTTTCCCTTTCTTTCCCTTTTTCCTTCCTTCTTTTTCCCTTCTAGCTCTCCTCTCTTTTGAATATTATCTTTCTTTTACCTAATATTTATTATGCCTCTTTGTCTTTATATACACTTACGGTTTCTTATGTCAGAGAAACAATTTGATGTGTCCTCATGAGTGACTGATTTATTTCACTTAAGACTATGTTCTCAGGGTGCATCCATTTACATACAAATGACTCTACTTTATCCTTTTTTATGGCAGAGTAGTACGCCATTGTGTAGAAAAACCACATCTTCTTTAGCCATTCCTTAGTTGTTGGGCATTTGTGTTGTTTCCAAGACTTAGCTATGACAAATTGTGTTGCTATGAACATGGTTGTGCATATATCTCTATGGTATGAGGTTTTCAATTCTTCTGGGAAGATACCAAGCAGGGGAATAGCTGGATCAAATGGAACCTCTAGATTTAGTTTTTTGAGGAGCCTCCATACTGATCTCCATAGTGGTTGGACTTCTGTTTACTCTCACAAGTCTCTCTCTCACACATGGAAGTCTCATAGAACTGTATAACACAAAGAATGAACTTCATGTCTATTTCTTACAAAGCAAACAGAATACTAGGAATGCAAAAAGTGACAACTGAACTTGGTACATCAGAAACGCACGACACAGCATCACGACGTGAGTGAGCCAAAGGAGCTGACCTAAGTAACTTGGGAAAATAGTGTTTTGACTGGACCACTGTGTGACTAAAGACAAAAAAAGAGCTGCATGCAATACTGTGTTGTATTTGGTAAACTTGCTTCTAATAGGAACGTGAGAATTCTGTAATTCTGAAACATGTATACTACGAAGTATGCAAATAACTAAATGAATTACAAACAATGAGTCTCAAGATGTCATGGTCAGAGAAAGGAGTTAAAAGTAAACATGGATGGCTAGAATAACCTTAGGGTTCTGGATTATAGTCAGAGATGGCAGTATAAACTTTGTTATATGTACATACACTTATGATACACACATAGGTGGATACAGACAGACATATAATTAGGTGGGCGTATACATATATATTTTTTTCATAGTCCTACTTCCTGAGAACCTAGAAGCAGTGACAGCTCAGTAGCCACCTGCGAATTCACTACTCAGATCTTGGTTTTTAACAACTGTTCCCTAATAACAGAACCAGAGGGTCTTTGGAGAAATGGCTGACCATAGTGCCTAGGAAGGGAAAATATTAGGTAAGTCTGGAGCATCTCATAATGCCAGAAATCAAAGAAGTGCTTAAAAAAAGAAAAGAAAAAAATTGAGACCTACCTGTCAAAAACACAGAGGAATAAATAGAGACTTCCTAGAGCCAAAACTGGAAATAATTTAAACAACAATATATATTCCTCAAGAGAGTTATAACATAAAAAATAAAACAAATACCAATGAGTCCGTATTTTTACAAATGATATATGAACAAATGGGGGTGGAGAAATAAATCTTAGAGAAGTTAAATATATATGTAAATACTCTCCCCCCACTCTCCCCTTGCATGGGACTGGACTTAATGATTTTTTTCCCAAAATACAAAATATTGAAAGGAAAAAGAGTAGGAAGTAGAGAAATCCAGTTAACACCAGCAGTGATTCTCTTGATTTCATGTCCCCTCTGGCAGGAGGCAAGGAACAGGCCACCTTACCCCTGTGACATTCTTCCCTACATCCTATACCCCAAGTCTAATCATAACAAAATATCTTATAAAAACAAATAAAGGGACATTATGCTGACCACTAAAGAGTAGTCTTTAAACCAGAAGGTCATGAAAAACAAGAAAAGAATGAGTAACTGTCACAGATTGGAGAACACTAAGGAAATATGACAACGAAATGAAATATGCTGTCCTGGATTGAATCCTGGAGCAGAAAACGGACATTAGTGGAAAGATTGATATCATCCAAATAAAGTCTGTACTTTAGTTAATAGTATTTAACTAGTGTTAATTTCTTAGTTTTGACAAGTATACTGTGGTTATGTAAGATGTTAACATTAAGGAAAGCTGGGTGAAGATTATACAGGAACAGTCTGTTCTATCTTTGCAATTTTTCTGTACATCTAAATTAAAAGTTTAAAAAACTTTTTTTTTTGTAAATGGCTAAGAAGCCAGAGTACAAAGAGAACTGGATAATACACATGTAGGATAAACAAGCGGAGAATAATGGAAAGTTGGATGAGAGAATTGGCATTCCACAAAGGTTTTACTCCTTCAGATAATGTCCAAGCCACCTGGCTCACTTGGATTTTGGACACTGTCACAGAAAAGGCAAGAAAGGGACTGACAGTGAGAAGGTACCTTAGAAATTCCACCAAAAGTTTAATACTGAGGAGACAGGTACATCTATGCACTAGAGAATGAGGCTTAAAACTGGTTAGGTACATTTAGAAGGATTTTTAAATACATAAAATAATGATGCCTCCTCTCTATCTACTACTTTGCTCCACGGTCATGAGGCTTTGTTATCAAACAGATTTGGGTTCTTATTTGTCGAAGACACTTTTGCCAGGGGTTGTGCCAATAGTATAGGAAAGCCTAGGAACCTTTCTGTCCATTTTCAAAATATAGTACCCTCTTATACCTTTATATTAGGACACGGCTTGCCTTTCAAATATGTGGAGGTGGTAGGATGAAAGATAATTCAAGTTATCTCCTTCCCAGATTGATCTAATTCTTTAAAATCCTCCACTAGTTCCTTTTTATGTTGAGCACATCTCTTGTCATCTTCTGTCTTTTCCCCTGTGTGTGTCAGTGTGTGCATAGTGGGTGTTACACCGAGTTCCCTAGGAAACAGACCTAGAGTCTCTTAGATTTGCATACGGAAGGCTTTGTGGGGAGTGATTTGGGGACCGATATCTGTAAGTGGTGAGGGATGCAGGATTCAGCACAGGGAGAAGTTGGACGGTGAAGCAGGGCTCAGAGACTCCCACAAGCAACGCTGGAACTGCAGTGGCCCTTTGTATTTGAGTAAGCTGAAGAAAGAGAATGAGGTCCCCATACAGTTATTTGAAATGGTCGGGCAAGGGGGTAAACTTGGGTAAGGCAGCTCCCTCTAGCAGAGGGAAATTTCTGGGAGAGATTTGGATAGGAGTTGTCACCAACTAACACTCTGCAGCTAGAAAAATAAGTACTTTGATCCTGAAATGGGACCCCACAGGCATATTAAAGTATCCCACAAAGTCCTACCATTGCATCACTTGAATATTCTTTCAGGTAAAGGTAAGCCCATCTGGAAACAGCTACTCAGGATCTTGGCTGGTTTCTCTTCAGAGGGAAAACTTAAAATATTAAGGTGGAAGAAAAAACTATGGACCCTACTATCTGTAGCTAGTCTCAAAGCCATAACTAGTACCTTTTGTTTCCCTCCTTAGATTCCCTGCACTCTCAGTTGTATTTCTGATGCTCTGGGTGGTTAAGCCGGTAGGGAAATCTAATCCTTATCCTGAGTGTTCTGAGAGCCATTATGCCCATCGCAGTCCACAGCAACTGCTTGAGTCCATTTACTGTAAAGACTGGTCAGAAGAATGCTAAGAGGCGTTCCAGCGGCATATTTGTGTGCCAAAGATTTCCATGCCCACGTGTAACCTCCTCAAGAGCTGGATAAGTTACCACTGCCAAGACGACGACTCCTCTCCTTGACTGTTAGTTTCTTGGCATAAGGAGCCCAAAGTGAATGGACAGCGGTGGTAGTCTAACAGTTTGGTAGGATTCTCACTGCATCCTCTGATAGTAGCAAGCACTCATTTGGGAGCCAGCACCTGCAAACCTACAGAGCCTAAAACTTCAAAGACAGAAGGCAGAAATGCCCCAGGTCACTGTAAATGATGCTACTCACTCCTTCATTCTTACACAAGTTCCGGAGGAACATATTATGTTGTTGACTTGGGGTATATATTGCATCCTGGAGGACAATATCCTGTTCAATTGGGGTGCTTTTACAAAACTGTCAGATTCTTCTCTGTCAAAAGGTTGAATCCCAACAGCCTCTGGAAAGTTGGGGGATATGATGAAACAAGCGGATCCCACAGACATGTGCCTAGTGCTGTGCTTCCTTTGTTGGAAAATGGGTCTCATGGTCTTATGTGCAATCTTGTATTGGTGGACCAAATATTCTACATGACAAGCCCTCAGAATATGTGCCAGTTTTTATAAAGATAAGTAGTTGTCTCTTCTAGGATGGAAGGAGTCCAATTGGGGCCAATTAGCTGGCTGGTCTCTCCATGGCAGGGTATCATGTGTTTATAGTACAAATCTTCAAATTACCACAGCGGTAAATCACTCCATGCATAGTATAAAAATATTTCAGCTGTATGCTTTCATTTTTCCCCTCTTGGCCATTGTACTATTGTTCTTATACATTTTACATCTGTACATGTTATAAACAACACATTATATCATGCATTATTTTAGTTAAGCAATAAATTATGTCTTTAAGAAATTTAAATAAAATGGTCTGTAATAACCTATATAATTGCCATTCCCCTAGTTTTCAATTCCAAATTATCTTCTAATATCATTTTATGAGACTTAGGAACTATCTTCTACAGATCTACTAGGATGTGTTATTTCAATTTTGTATGTCTAAAAAAGTCTTTATTTTGCCTTCATTTTTGAAAGCATCTTCTTTTGGATTATGAATTCCCGATTTAAAGTTCTTATAGTATTTTTTCCTCTCTTGCAATGCATTTAAAATGTTTCTCCATTGTCTTTTTGCTTACATGGTTTCTAGTGAGAAATCTGTTGTCATGCCTACCTTGGTTTCTTTGTACATATCTTTTGTCACCATCTGCTTTAAAATTTTTCTCCTTTGTCATGCTTTCAGGCACTCAAGATATCTAAGCAAAGATGTAGGGGGTCCACTGGCCTGAAATTCCAGATTTCACTGCATCTTCCAGGAGGTGCCATATTCAACTGTACTGATAACACAGGAGCTAAAACTCCGTGTATCATTTCCATGAAGGGATCAAAAGATGTCTGAACAGACTTCCTGTCGCTGATGAGGTGCCATGACAATGGCTGTGGGCAAAAAATGTAAACCATAGCTCAGAAACAAAATATATCCACCGGTGATAACTCAGTAACAAAAGTTACACCAAAGGAAAGCTAGGATGTTTCTTTACTTTGATAATACAAACAATATTGTAAACAATAAAGGCAAGATGAAAGGTTCTGCTAGGACAGGGCCAGTTGCAAAGGACTATTTTAGACAGCTAAATTAGATAGAAATTAATAGGCTGTCAACACAAAACATACCAGAATTGTGACTGGAGGCAAATCTGAAGAGAGGCAGGCCCCAATGGCCAGGCCTGCATGCCTCCCTAGAGGTAAACAGCAACTCACAATTATACTGTAATTAACACTACCTAGTCCAGTAGACCAGATAGGCATGAGACACACAGGTGGGTGAGCAGAACGTCCAGACCCATACTCCCCTCCCAAAAATGCCTTTGTTCTTTCCATGTACCCTTGCTACATGACTAATTTCCCTACTGGGTCAACATTAGCTAAGCAAGCTATACTTTGGAATTCTATAGGCTGATTGTAGTTTGATCCATGTTGCACCCACATTGTGATTTTTCTGTATCGATTCCCCCGACAAAGGGCCTTGGTGGCCACCCACTCAGGACCCCTCCTGGAAATGCAGGAGCTATTCTTCTACTTATTTCCAATAGAATGCTCCTCCATGTTTCCCCAAACATAAAACCTAACTGGAACATTATCAGCCTTGAAAACTAGAGATCAAAATTGTCTGCTGCTATCACCTTGCCTTGCCTACCATTACAGAATAGCCACTGAGCAAGAGAATAGTGAGGAATAATCTTCAGGACACTGGTCATCACCATGTTAGAAACAAGTGTTCATTTTCTGATTAGGTCTTATTTTTCAGGGAAATACGGATAACCTCCTCCTTTGGTTTACGACATCATTCCTCCATGTTGTGAGACCACAAACTCAGCACATTTGACGTCTAACAGGTGCGGAGTTATATTTTTCTGGTATCAGGAGTATGCAGACTTATGGCCCAGGATTGCATCCAATGCAGGCAGCATTCAGTAGTTCCTCAGCATATTTGTTAAAACAGTAATAAATTAAACAATATTTGTTCTCACTAAACAAATACATTTAAATATACTATAAAAGTTTTCTCATTATAACTATTTTTTAATAAGTTGGTTTTGATGTGCCTTACTCTTTTTCTCCTTGTTCATTGCGTGTGTGTGTGTGTGTGTGCGTGTGTGTGTGGTGTGTACGTGCTTGAGGTTTGTTGAGCATCTTGCTTTTGTGGTCCTACAGAATTCATCAACTTTGGAAATTTTTGGCCAATATTTGTTGAAATATTCTTTGTGTATTTCCTTCACTCATTCAGGGACTCTGTACCATTAATTCCATCCATTGTATTTTTCATCTCAGACTTTTAGTAGTTCTGTTTGTGTCTTTAAATCTTTTACATCTCTACTTAACCTGGGCACTCTTTACTCTGGCATTTTGCTAGGTTGCACCTCATTAGCTTCTTGTTGCTCAGTAATTAGCACCCTTCATTCTTTGATGTCCAGTGTCTTGACAAAGCATTGTTTCACACATTCTGGGGTTTCAGCTTCTTTTCAGATGGGAAATTAAATCTAGTCCCTGTTACTCCATCTTGGCAGCAAGCTGAAATTCCATCTAGGTTCTTTTAAAAATCCCAACCGTTTTTAAAATGTAAACTTTTTGATAAAGAATGACTCATTAACTTCCTGGATCTCATGACAGATATATGATAACCCACAATAAATAGCTATTGTCTCTTTTTCCTTGATAGCAGGTACACAAATTTGTTTGGATCTGAACATTCCAAAACTCAGGGAATATAATAATTTATTCTATGCCATGGAAAGAGAAGGCAATTCTATTACTCTGTCAATGTTTTGGACAGGATATGGACCTGTGACTCAATGTGCTGGGAAATTTCTGGAAAATATTTCCTCCCCAATGAAACATGGAACTAGAGATAGAGAAAAACTTTTTTACCTTGCTCCCAGTTATTCTGCTCTTGGAAAATTTTGGGAGAGGATTTGATGCTTGGCTGTGTATTAACTGGTATGTATCTGTGATGCAATGATCTAGTATAATATTATCAAACACATACATAAAGACAGGAAAATCATAGGCTGACACCACACTGAACCACAGAGCCAACATTGGACCCCCTATCTTTGGACTTCCTATTACATGATAGAATACACATTACCAATATTTGAGCCACTGTTTTTCAGGTTTTCTGTGATTTGTAGCCAAATACAGCAAATCTGATGCCTACTTTTACCATGGCCCAATTTCTTGGGTTTTTCAGATTCTTTCTTCAGGATTAGGAAAGACTGTGTTCTAAGTATAAAGGCTGCCATGAGAGGAGATGGAATCCCTATGGTAAACCACCTACTTCATAATTTTTCAAAGGAGTGGTACTCTCTAGCCATGATCAAAGGCAGAGAGCCCTCTAGGCTTTGCTCCTTAATGTTAAAGTCATTTGTAGACCTTAGTTATGCAGATATTGTGCTGATAGGGAGCCTGACAGCCATGTCCCCAGAAGCAGAACTGCACTGATTCTTGAGTGGAATACTAACTTCCAATGACTGTGATCCATGGGGGGGAGAAACCCTAGTCAAAGCTACTTGAAATAATATATATTACTACAATTCCATCATAAATAATATATACTATTAATATGGCTTTAAATAATTTATAATGCTAGATTTGCATAATAAATAATACATAAATATATAATCATCCCATGAAGTCATGTGAAATTAGTAATCATGAAGGAAACTTAACCTATTCACATGCTTTGAGAGGAAAGACTTGCAAGTAGCTCAGGGCCTTAATCAGAGATGCCATGTAATTTCTCAGCTGAGAGAAACGCCAGCCTCATATAAAGTATTTGATTTGTATACCTTATAGACTGCAGAAAAGTAGCTAGTAATGGACGTTTCAGTGCATATAGAGATTCTGTACATTTGTAACACTGTTTTTTCTTTTAATAAAATCTCTAATCTATCCATGATTAAAGGTTATAGAGGAGTTGTTTTCTAAAAATTAAGCAATTTCAAATATTGCTTTTGGCTCTTTCAAACCCTCCCATTTTTCTGGAGATTCATTTGCTTTATTTTATTTAATCTTCCTAGTAGCCCCACATAGTACACACAATTATCCCAAATTCTCAGCTCAGGATACAGTGAGTGGAAATAGTTCGGGATTTTCCCAAGGTCACAAAGCTAGTGTAACATGGGGTCAGGTATACATGTCTGTCTCTCTGTCTGTCTCTCTCTCTCCCTCCTCCCTTCGCCTCTCACATAACTGGGATTATAGGCATGCCAAACCATGCCGGGATCTGTCTCTCACTTTTAATCTGTTCTTCTCTGTGGATTAAGATTTTGGATACTTTAAATTCAAATTCAATTTAACTTTAAAGAATATCTTCAGTGTGCTCAACACTGTGCTAACCATTTTACACAGGTTAGATCATTTCTCTTCCACAATAAACCCATTTGATATTTGTGTCTTCATTTGACAGCTTAGGAAGGAAATTGAGGCTCAGAAAAATTAAATGACTTGCCCAAGGCTTCCAAATATGAGACAAAAGTGGAGTCCTGCAACTTCAAACCACAACGCACTGTTTCTCTGGTGAAGAGTGATCTTTTAACAGCAGACCATGCAGGTCTTCTCCAAAGAGCAGACCTAACACTCAAGCTTCTTTCAAGTTCTGATCCCTGCCCAGTCAGTCAAAGGCTTTCTTTTCAATATGGTGGGAGAGATAAGGTTGTAGTAGCAGAGATTTTCGTCAAGAGATTTAGGGACACTTGGAAAATTTGCTGCTTCTCAAATTTTCAAGGCCACCACTTTGAGTAGCCTTATATATCTTAGTATGCAAACCCACTACAAGCTCCTTAACAAACATTCACATTCCTGAGTCCTTTGGCTCCACTCTCCACAGAATACAAAGTAGTATTGGGTTTAAAGCCTAGTTCCTCAGGGAGTAGCATTCTGGGAAACTGTGCTTTGAGCTCAGTCCTTCTGGGAAAGACATAACCTGCTGAAGAGGTACAGAGAAAGGTTGAAACCATAAATGCCCAGCTGACCCAAGAGAGTAAATATAAACTGCTTGCATCTTTCACGCTGAATTATGCCTTATCAAGCACACATTAAACCTTTAGACTTTTTTTTTCCTTAAGCAAGAATAAATCTAAGTTGACTATTCTGGCATATGTATTTGTTTTCCCTACCCTGTCTATAAACCATGTTAAAGGTGAATATGTACAAACCTGAATGAAAACCAGAGAAACAATTCTGAGAATAAGTGACAACTATAACAGTTCATGATAAGACAGTCACAACAAAAGAAACACTATGCATTAAGTGATTTTTCCTGCAAATCCTTTATACATATGTCAAGCTGTGTGCTGGCAGAGAAAAGAGAATAAATCAAAGAGAATACCCATATAAGAAAGGGTTTTAGGCAAATGCTGTCTTGTATGCATAAATCAAATAAATAGTCATTTAAAAGCCCCAAAGGAGTAACATAGATTTCTTTGGAATTTTACACAATGAAGTTATTTAGCAATTGTACAACAATTTGTATTGATGGAGCACTTTACAATTATTTGCTCATTAAATCTTATGACATTTCTGGCAAGTAGGTCCATACCATTAGTTCATCTTATAGTCAAGGTAACTGAAGCAGAGAATTGTTAAGTAAGTTTCCTGGAGTCACACAGCTCAATGAGAGCTGGGCAAGGACTTCACTTTCTTAACTCCTGCCCCCACAGTCCGGGGTTACATTCACTTCCACGGTAGTACAGCAAATGCCTATTAGCTCCCTCTTCAGACAGGGATTGGTCTGGGGGTCACCTGGGGTCAAAGCCTCCTGATGGTAACTCTGGAAGTGCTCATGGATGGTTGGTGCTAGCATTTAAGCTGGAATGTGACCTGTCAGTGTGTCAGCGCACGCCTATGTGACACAACTCACATTAGTGTTTAGTTTGAGATGGCCATGACAGCAAATCCAAAACTGTAGCTCTCAATACAGCCTGCAATACCGGGGGGACTTTAATAAAATAAACCAACAGCCCAGAGCCAATTCAATACAAACGTCTGCGATTGAGCTCAGACATGGATAACATCAAAAAAATTACTCAGGTTTTTCTAACAAGTGTCCAGAGTTGAAAGCTACTGGCATAAAGACCCTTCCGACTTGCCGGACATGGTCAGAAAGGTTGCGTATTGTGCAAGAGCACCTAACTTGAAAGGGGGTCAGTGAGCACTGAAATTAGGCCCAAACATAGTGTGCTCTAATTTGGGAGCAGCATTGGTTCTTAAAAAGTCATCTTTTGTCTGATTTCCACAAAAGAGGCCCCATTAATCCCCTTCTTGGATGTGTACTGGGGCATGTTCTATGAATTCTGTTTTCAGTTTATTTTTATGCATTTATATAAAAATATATCTAGCATTCACTGCATACTGGACATTTGGTGTACACTGGGTTGCAACTGCAGAACAGCCACAGCTCTGGAGTCATAAGCTGTCCTTGTCTGTTGGGGAAGATCACAGGGAATCACCCAGCAATGTGGGAAGTACTCTGACAGGGATGAGTGACGTGAGAAAGGCACCCCGTCCAGCCACCCAGACTGGGGCCCAGGGGGACCTCAAGGTGGAAGCGGCATAAAAGAAGAGCCTGCAGAACACACTGGCAAGGTAAACAGAAAGGGTGGCACGACTTCAGGGACAGCACTGCAGAAATCTGGAATCAAGCTAGGTCATGGGTTATTGGGAAACTGGTGGTGACTCAGTCTGCCCACCTGGAGTATGGAAGAAATAAAAGTGGAGAGAGGCGTGGCGGGTGGCATGTCCCGTCCCTCTCTCGAGGCCTGAGCTGGCCACATGCAAGTTTGATCACTGTACTCTGCTCCACAGGCCTACCTCCTCTTCCATCTGAACATTTTCTCTCCCTCTTCTCTTCTTGGCAGATACTGTCCTTTATTAGAGCAGAAAACACCTCAACCATATGTACCAAACCTCCTGGAGTATGTTTCTGAGCAGCAGATAAAACCAAAAGCCTTGGAAGAAGCAAAGGGACAAACAAGCATGGGGCCACAGATGCTGCTGCTTCACTTGATGCCACCTGGCACAAGCTCCCCATTTGCACAGAGTCTCCCTTGCTCACTACACTCCTTTCTTAATATCCTTGGTGCTGATTTCACATTCAAAATTACCATCTCAGTCCCTGGCATGGCTGGGGTATGAATGAAGCAAAATCCGTCATGAGCTAAGGAAATTATTGAGTCTGGGTAATGAGGACGTGTGTAGTTTTAACACTATTCTATTTGTCATTGTGTTTGGAATTTTCCATTATGAAAATGCAAAGAACAAAAACAAGCTTTAGATCCTCCGCTACTTCTTGTTTTCTTTCATTTTGCTTATCATTGCCTGTACAGTGCTCTGTTTTTTGTTTTGTTTTGTTTTGTTTTGTATCAGATCGATTTGACTCAGGTTCTCTTTTACATCAAAATAATTTGCTTTGGTTTGAGTCATAGGACATTTTAATAAACTAAATTTCCAAATCCATTAGGACTTGACTGATGAAAAGTCATTTCAGCCCCCAAAGTTTAAGAGAATATTATACAATATTATCCATTCCCAACTAATCTGGCCTTCAGGATTCTGACGGTTGGCTTCCTTTCCCTCCCTGCTGGCACATGGCAACTCTCTGCACTCAGTGAGGCCAACAGTCTGTGTACGGATCTCCTGTGAAACCTGGGAACATTTCTCCACTTGGAGTTGAAAGACTTGCAATGTGAATGGGGAAAATGAAGTGCAGCTCTTGAGCAGCTTCAATCCTTGCACCTCTAGGTCCCTCTTCCCCATTTCTACACTTTAGCCTGAAGCAGCTACAGAGCCCTTTCAGCCCTCCCTATCTACCAGAGCACCAGGTCTCACCCTTGTAAACTGAAGTGGAATTTTACACAGGCCTCCGAGCCAAGAAATCCTTCACTTTATTTCACAGCATCTAGATGAAGCCACATCCTAGAGGCGCAGTGTACATGTTTGCCAAGAAATGTGACCTCCTCTGGACAGCCACGGCAGCTCACACATACATCTCCTGCCAGTGCTACCACATTGCGTTCTGTGTGCCTATTTATCACATTCTTCCCCACAGATGGAGCCCCCCAAGAACAGGGGCAAGATAACATTTTCTAAGCCCCAATACCTTGTATTTTATTTGACCCAACCTAGGTGATCCATGTGTGCTTGTTAAGTGAATAAATGCCCTGATTATATTGAAATGCAAGCCTAATTCCTCTAATTTAAAAGGAATTCATTTGGAAATACTATGTTTAGAAATAAAGAATACTCAACTCCTCCAACCAGCAAACAGGGCTACATTATTCCCACTAGTTTTGACCTCTGTTCCCCACACCCATGAGTTCCAGCTTGGGCCCCCCCCGCCAGGCTGAGTCTGCCCGACAAGAACACAGTCATTGTGCCCCACGCCCTCCTCCTCCAAATTTGTCACTTTAATGAAAAAGAGAAAGAAAAATCAAACTTTCTATTTGTGCTCTTGACAAGATTGAACAACCAGCTTATTGATGAAGCATTTCTGTTATCTCAACCAGTTTCAATAGCTTCCTATGGCAACAACTAGAGTGTTCATGGCTTTTGTCTATTCACAAAGACTAATTAATAGCCCCTCTTTGATGTTACTTCTAAGGGGCACAAGAGTGGGAAGAGCCTTCTCTACAGTAAGATGATGGAAAAGGTGTCCAGGCCACTCTCTCTTCCTGGGTTCTGCCCCCAGGACACACGGGACGTGGACGGAGACTTGCAGCCTACTCAAGAGCAGTGCCCTGGGCCAGGCTGCTGGGCACGCTAGAGGAGAACAGACCTTGGGCAACAGGCTCTGCTGCCCACTCCTGAGAAGTCACTAGCTTGCATAGGCACCCTGCTTCACATTTGCTTCCTGTGCCACAATCATTTCAACATGGCAGAACTGAGCTTGTGCTAAAATCAAATGTACGTATTGTGATTCTTCTGTAATCTTCCAAGCCAAATCCTAAAGCAAGATTTTCCTAAGCTTTGTCTTCATCTGTAACCTTTCATTTTCCTAACGCACCTGAAGAGAAGAGGAGTGTCCGGCAGCTGGAGCTGAGACTTCCCTCCTCACTTCCCTCCTCACTTTTCCTGCCGACCTCCGGAAAATGAACCATTTACACCCTGGCCTCACCACTCCCTAGCTGCTTCACTGAAGTTCATTTCACAGCTGAAGAAACTCAGATTTGGAGAAGTTAAGACTGTGTCTCTCACAGGATTGTTGGAGTCCCCAAGGAGCTCACCATTAAAAAGGCCTTTCCCATGGGCTACATGCAGGAGGTGCTCAGCAAACATGGGGTGCCCCATGCTCCAGGCTGCTCTGGACATCGGCAGGCACAGCTCCCATCTTTCTTGTCTCCAGGGTTGTCCTGGCTGCCCCTCAAGGCTGGACCCCACGTCTCCTCTTTGTTTAATGGCACCTTCTCTCATTAGACACTCAGTCAATACTGATGACAGACTGGCTGGCCGCCTGATAGAGTTAGATGGTGCCTTTCTACCAAGGGGAATGTCCTTCATCGCCCTTATTTACCACTTCTTGTCAAGTGGTGTCATCAGATGGTATCATTTTCCCAAAATGCATACCAGGATTGATGAGAGAGTTAAAGAATTCAGAATCATTGGTGGATATTAGCAATAATTGATATTTTACCACTAATAACAGGGCGTGAGTAATGTATCACAGGTGTAGAAAGCTTTTGGGTTAAACATATCACTCTAACTTGTTTTTATCTAAACATCTTTAATTTTTATGACATCATTCACACGCATGTTAAGGAATTTTCACCTGCAGTAACTTCTATTATTATAACTTTGAGAAACAAAAATTAAGTGTAAGGACCACGATTTATGTTACTTTAAAGATGTTAAGAATGAACCAACAGAACACTCCCCTTTTTTCATGTGAAGATCTCCTTTGTTTCAGCTTATTGTCGACAGGCCTTAGGATCAAAATAAGTCATCTCTATCCCAAGCTACATCCATCACTATTCTTGCCTATATGATTTGCAACAATATTGAGGAAACATATTTAAGTTCTATCAGGTCTTTAGACAGCTTTTTCCTAAGTAAAATATTAAATAAACACATATCCCAAGAATGTAGCAAATCAAGTTGTGTAAGGCTTATGAAATTGTGAAATAGTTCTGAATTGTAAAACAGCCCATCCATTTGCCTATTCTGCTTGCCTGCCATTCTTTAAAAATCTGTCACTATTTCTTCCACACACACTCCCACACTGCCGTCAGACGGGTTATCACTGCCTTGCACTTTTGTTCTTTTGTTAATTTTAGATAAAGTCCTAGCGTGTAGCAGTATTGTTGAACTCATTTCTGCTTAGGTCTCAAGTTTCCATAGCTCCTCTATTACCAAATGGCAGGGCACCCTATAGGCACAATAAATAAATAATACCACACTGAAGCTATAACAAATCACAAAATACATTATTAAAAAATTAAGAAATAAATATCCCCCCCTTACTTAAATAGAGATTGATTTTATAATGTAGAATGCTGAAGAGAGCTGCTCCAAGATATATTAAGGCCTGGGGACACTCAGAATATACTGGAATGGACATTTTGCTGCCTTGGCCAGAGGGGAAATAATCCTTGGAGTGAATGGATGGATTTGTGAAGTGGAAGTTGCTATTCTCTGTTTGTTCACAAGCCAGGTGTGATGCACGGCCGGCTTCGTCATGTGGGCTAGAGAGACCTCCAGGACACATCTGTCTTTCCTAAGCACAAATTGTTAGTCTAGATGAAGGTGATGAAGACAAATGCTTTCCTGGAACTGGAAGTAGAGAAACACTGTTTCTTTCCTTTAACTTTAAATCACAATTCTGGCTTCCAAAAAGAGGTTCTCGAACCAGGATCCTGCCAAGCATTCTCTAAGGTGTTTTATGTAACAAGGAGAGGATATAGCACAGAATAGCTCAATCCACAAGGTGTACATGTCAGGAGGGAAAATTAAATAGGATGCCTTTTCCAGAGATTTGAAAATTTTCTATTGCAAAGACAAAACCTGTAGTATTCCGAGGCTCTCAGGCAATTTGTACCGTCTACTTTGAGGTTTGTGTGGGGGTCCACTGACTCACCCAGGTCAACAATGCAGAAGCTGCCAAGGCCTCCATTCTTACTCCATCCTGGAACTGTGCGACATTTCTCTGTCTTATCCCTAGAGGCTTTGGGATTGAGGAGACCTTCCTAACTTCCCTGTCCTCTGCAAAGACAATAGCCTGGTATACAAGGAAAAGATGATGGATAACAAGAGACCCCCCCCCTCCTTTCCCCTACTCCTAAGCTATGGGAGAACTTTATTCTGGTGACACATAGAAAGAACCACTTCAGGTCCTTATCTTGTTGCTCTCTGTAGACAATAAAGTGGTAGATGCAAACATCCTCCCAGAGGTGAGAATGTAAGCCAATCAGAGAGGGTTCCTACCTGCTGAGTGTTTCTTAAAAGATCATGGAAAATGATTCGTTTACAATGACAGTAAAGAAGGCCTCTAATTCCAAAGGCTCCTCGGGTACTATTTGCCAAGGATTTGACTTGACTTTATGTTTTTATATGGGTACCTTGACTGTCTCCCAAAGCACATAAGGAAATACGGTCAAGAAACATGGGAATGACTGAGCATTTGCTGTCCTTAATCTTTCATGGCGAGATTTTTCCAACCTACATCTGAAATTCTCAGCAACATGCAGACATTCAAGAGCCTGGGTTCCCAGGGATACTGCCATCTTCAACACACGGCTTCAGGGTCACTCTGGACACTAATTTCTAGCTGGCAAGTGGCAAAGAGAAAAGTAGAAGAATGCAGAGAAGATGTTTTGTGTCCCATGCTCAGCATAGAGTATGTCACTCCCATGTTCCACTGGCCGGAAGCAGTCATGCGGTCTGACCTGCACTCCAGCAGGGCTAGCACAGTCCATCCTCCCCAGCTGCACACACCAATACACTGGCTGTGAAGAAGGCGCTAGAGAGTCAGAAGACTGGTGAGAAAGAGGGCAAATGGCCTTCCCAACACACTTACAACTTAGTATGGAAAATCTTAAACTATTCTATACCCCAGGGGAAGTATGAAATTCTTACAAAGTTTCTAGTCAATTCTCAGGAATTTAAATTGTTAAGATCAGCTGGCCTTTGGACTCCCACTTCTATACCTGTCTCCACTCTGTGGTGCACCAATACAATGCAAAAGGCAGCTCCTTCTTGGTTTTGAATCACTCATTACACACACATGCACGCACACATACACACTACTCACATAAAACGCACGTGAATAAGGTAGAACCTACTTAAGATTCACAGGTCCTGGGGATTTATGCGTCACATTGCAGTGTACATAGTATTGAAACTGCCCATCCATGTTAGTCCTGCCCTTGAGAATTTCTCGTGGCTTGGGAAACTCCCAAGAAATATCCAACTTCTTGGTGCCTCACTGGCTGGCTGGCCTCTCTTCTTTCCCCTACCTTACTCTCCTTCTCTCACCATCTTGGCATAAAGAGTTCCAGCTCCTCTGCTTGCCTCATAGAGCATTTCTAGGTTTCCACGAGCCCCTCCCTTTTACCTCTAGCAACTGATCAGGGTGTTTCTCCAAGAAGTTCTAAGAACATGTCCACCTGAGTGGGTCAGATAATCATCAGGACACGCACCAAGTCACCCTTTTTAAAGCACTGTTAGAGCTGTGCATCCACTTATTCAAAAACTGTGTCCATGCTGTACTAGGGGCAAGAATATATGGTGGTGAAGAAGACCAACCAAGCCTCTGACCTCAAGGCGCTCACGTGGGAGCAGGGGAGCTGGTTAAAACCTATAAATTGTTCTATATGATAATTACAATTTATGATAAGTGTTGCATTGAAAACAAATACAGAGCAGAGATAAAAATAATGTTGGAAGGTGGAGCCAGTTTTATATAGGGTACTTAAGAAATCCTGGCCAAAGGAAAGAGGTGACATTTAAACTCAGCCGTGTAAGATGATGTGACGGTTGACTGATTGTGTCAACTTGTAAGAGAAACTTAACTAAATTGATTTAGGAATTCTATACCCTAGAGTGTTGGAAGATCCTCCCCAGGGCAGCCCATTCTCTAGATGGTATAAAGGGGAAATGAAGAGGGATATACCCGGCCCGGTTTTTTGGGATCAGTTTCGGTTCCTTTGGAGGAGCTCCAGACTTTCACCTGGATCCTTGGAACGCCAGACCTTCGCCTGGACCCTTCAGACCTCCAGACCTCCACCTGGACCCTCTGGACCTCCAGACCTCCAGACCTCCAGCTGGGCCCTCTGGATCTCCAGTGCGCAGACGGACCCTCCGCATACTTCCACACCTGACTTGTAAGAAGCCTGAGGAAGCCAGTTCGTAAGCTCTCACATATTCATGTATCTATCATTGCACCTGTTCCTCTAGAGAATACTGACTAACACAGATGAGAAGAGAGTAAACAAGGGGGACAAGCATTTTACGCAAAACCAAGAGCAGAGACACTCAGAGAAGGATGGAGCTTGTCCTAGTCATAAAAGTGAGAAAAAGAAGATTCGAGAAGAGGGCTGAGACCCACTCCCTCTCCATCAAAGCTCTCCTTTCAGTCTTGATTTGTGCTCGGGAGTAGATACCCAGCAAGGGGCTACATTTCCCAGATCACCTAGATAAGGGAGGCCACATGACTGAGCTGTGACCAAAGGCTACTTTATGTCTCTTCTGGGCCAGACTCATCCCCACCCTCTATCTCCCTCTGCTGGCCAGATGTTGAAACCCAGGGCCTTGAAGTCATTTGATGAACCAAGTTTTTATCAGTCCTAGTTCCTAATGACTGCATTGAGCAGAGCCGCTTTCTCAGCCATTAGTTGGCATAATATGAGACTATATCAGTTACCTATCATTGTGTAAGAAATCACCCCAAAACTCAGTGGCCGAAAATAACACACATTCATTTTCTTACACTTTCTGATTCTTGCTTAAGAGTCTCTTGACAAGACTTAATCAAGGATTGCTCTGAGGCTGTGGTCTGGTCTCCAGTCTTGCCACAGGAAGAGTCTAACTCCAAGTCTATTCCTCTGGTTGTTTCAGGACCCAGTTTTTCAAGACTTGTTAGTCTTCGGGCCTCCTTATGTTGCTGGAGCCTGGCCATGGGCTGCACCTTGTTCCCTGCTACATGGGTCTTTCCAGCTTGCTTCATCAGAGCAAGTACCCATGAAGAACCACTCAGAATGCTGGCAAGATGAGAGTAACAGTAGTATACTCATGGAAGTAGTGCCATCCTGCCTACCATATTCTGTTTGCCCGAAGCAAGACACTTGATCCAATCCACATTCAAGGGGAAAGAATAAACACCAGGACATGAAAACTAGGAGGCAGGGACTTTGGGGAGCCACCTCAGACACAGGCTACCAGCGAGAGCAGAAGATACACCTTTCTTAAGAGCCCACTGAGAATGCAAGAGTGGATGGCTGCAGAAGCTTGCACTGCCTGGGGTAACCCCAGGGAGAGGTCCAGGCAAGTGAGGTCAGAGCAGGCCAGACCATGCCAGGCCTTATTAGCTCTCCTCACAAGCCAGCACTGATTCTGAGTGCAACAGGAAGTCATTAAGGGATTTTACAGTCATTGAGAAGGAATCCAGGTTTCATTTGATAATTGTTCTTGCTACTGGTCATCAGTGCATTGCAAAGAAACAACAGCAGAAGCAGAGAAACCTGTCAGGAGGCCTTTGGCCACCTTGCAGTGTTGGGGAGTAAAGAAAAGAGAAGATGGGACAGTCAACTGTATGTACTGAATTGGCTAGACCACTGTGCCTAGTGCTGTGATCACACATATTCCAGATGTTTCTGTGAGGTTGTCCTGGCATGAGATTAACATTTAAATCAACAGACTTTGAATAAAGCAGACTGTCTTTCAGAATGGAGGCGGGCCTCGTCCAATCAGTTGAAAACCTGAATAGTACAAAAGGCTAACCTCTCTGAGCCAGACTGAATTATGTAGCAGATGGCTTTCAAACTCGAATTGCAACATAGGCTGCTCCCTGAATTGTCTGCTGATCACCTGTAGATCTTGGACTCTCCACCCTCAATAATCATAAGTGATTCTGTAAAATCCCTCTCATTCTCTTTTTCCACCACCCAACACAGGTTGACGGCTTGTCTGGAGAACGCTCACCAACAACTAGCATGGCAGCAGTGGTAGCAGCACCTTGTGCCGTGAAGTACCTAGTCTGTGCTCCAAGCACGCCACAAGATGTCTTGTATATGTCATCTCCTCCAGGCATCCTGTTAATACAGATTTTTACCCACTGTACAAAGGCGGAGCTCAAGACTCTGACAGCAAAGTAAGTCATCCAAGGTCACACGCAAAGCAAGGAGCATGAATGCCTGGTCAATTTATCAGGAGTTCATTTCTTCCCCAAATGACTGAATGAACAACAGAAAAAAAAAAAAACAGCAGCAGTTTTAACAACTCAAGTTTGGTGCTTCAAATCTCAAATTCCATTTTGCTGATGGTCAAAACAAATTCATCACACCCAGTACGGTTTCCTTACTATTAAAATAACATTTGCAATCTGTGAGGGGCCTTTCTTTTTGCTAATGCGTGGCAATTATAGCTTTACACTGCAACTGCAAATCTGGTTTTTAGTTTCCCGTTTGTTTCCATCCGCATACTTTTACAGCCAATTGTTAACAGATTAACAACTCTGGGTGAAATCCACTCGCAGGCTCTGGTTCACCTCGGCGGGTGGGAGTCCGTTGTCAAGAACAGAGCACAGAAAAGCCGGCTCTGACTCCAGCAGGCCAAATGGAGCATTCATTCCCTTGATAAACATTTATCGGGCTTCTGCCACATTCCAGACACTGCACTGTGCATTCTGGACGCTGCTTTATCAGCAGCAAGGAGTCTTTCTGAATCTCCTGGATTTCCAGAATATAAAACAGATTTTAATCATGAAAATAAGCACAACTGAATAGCAAAGTAGTTTCATAATACATTCTATTTCACGTGTCCAAATTATTTGTATCTACTGTCCACTGATCCATCTGTCCATTTCTCGCAATAGTCTCTAAGCAATGATCGAAAGTCAGAGGCAGTATTTTAAAACAATCAACAAAATGGTAGTATCTAAAACCAGTACCTTATTAAACATCTTTTCTGTAAACTACAGCTACTGAGCAAGTCATTCAAGAGCTGCAGTCATTTGAAAAGTAAGAGTTATCAATTGCCAGGATTTAATCTTCTTCTCCAGTCTGCACTCCAGCTTTGGGAAAGAGGAATCACTGAAAAAATTCACACTTAGTTTTACCCCAGGTGGGAGGGATGGATGGAGAGAGGCCAGGTATATAAATATACCAGGCTTTTATTCTTGTATTTAAATGGATTTTTAAAAGCAGGAGATATTGAAATAAGGAAGACACAAAGACGCTACAGAAAAATACAAAGTTACACTCCTCCCTGGCATGTTGGGCACCCTCCGAGACACAGGCAAGTCATTGTTATCGCACAGGAGCTGGCATGCAAGGGTTAAATAGCAAAAGCCTGAGAAGGCGGTAAGCAGATCACGTTCAACTCCAGCTGCAGAAGTCAAGTGAGAGTGAAATATGCAGAAAAGACTCAGACTGGATTACAGGAAGCAACCTCGGAGGAGGAGCTGTTGGGCAACCTGCAAGGGAGACACACAACTTGGGATTTTTGTCCATAAAATTCCTCATCCTGTTCCATGGCCAGAGCTTTGTCGGAGGAAGTGTTCACAGACAGTGGCATTATGGAGGAAGCATTTTGCCCAAGGCGTCGGCAGCATACATTTGTCATCTGAAGCAACACATGGAGAGCAGTACCTCCAGCTTTTCAGGGCTGCGAAGGAGTGTGCAGTCACCAGGAGACAGAAAAAGCTAGAAAGAGAAGTGCAAATGACGAAGTCTGTCCGGATAGCTCAGAAGAGAACTATGTATTCCAAGACAGAATTCCTGGAATTACAGACAGAAAGCTTTGAACTATTCAGGACAGTACATCCTATCTAGTCCAGGAAAGTAGCCTTTAAGGTGGGAACCAGCAAGGACCAACATCAGAGACAGGCAATGTGGATCAGCAGGCAGAAGGACTCAGGGGCAATGAAGAACCACAAAGGTAAAGCCCCGCGTCATCCGTGGTGAGGAAGTCCACAGGACCGAGGGACAGCGGAGAAAAAGTGGCTTTTATTTAGATCTCACAGGGCGAGCAGGAGACCATCAGGTTCATAGTAGAAAGAGAAAATATTCCAAGCAAATGTGAATGCACAGAAATAAGAAACAGTGTGGTTCATTCATCAACGACTAGGGAAGAAAGACAATAATTACATTTACTGAATATTTTAATATTCACTCACTATCCCATATACCTAATATACCTGTGAAATCAGCATAATTATGTCCATTCATTCTATAAATTTACAAGGAAGCTGAGTAACTTGCTAAATAAAGGTAGGCTAGTCAGTCACCAAGCTAGGATTCAAACACACTCTTAAACTATACCACATACTATTTAAGATTACTATAAAATATTTATGCTTAGATAAATTGTACATACTGTATTTAATAAATCCTTCTCGACATGGCAATTTCTTCAGGCTTCCATCCCAGATTTCCCTTTCTTTTTGCACTCGTGCTTCTTGGAAGAGTTTTCACAATCTGATTGTTTCCTTACCTGCTCCTGGAGCTGACTCTCAACCCATCAGTCTATCAAAGGTGCCCTTGCCCAGGTCAGTGAATACCCACGGTGCATTTAAACCACTGAACACTTCTTGGCACTTATACTGACTCTTGGTGATCTCAAATGCCACTGACATGCTGGAACAAGTTCTTACTTTGACGCCTGCAGTTTAGCAGTCTGCCCATTTTCCTTTCATTAGTCCCGTGGCTCCTCCTCTTTCCCTGTCACCGTCTCATTTCTCTCTCCTCCCCCAGTGGATTTGGAAGTCCTTTAGGGCTGTGCTCTTCTCATCCCTCCACACATCCCTGAATAATTTTATCTACACCCAGCCTTCATAGTCACTGCACACTGCCAATTCCTGAAGAGGACCTCTGAGTTTTGTTTCTACTCCAGCATTTTCTGCTCAGCTCAGCCACTCTTTGGTAAGAGCACCTACTTCTCTTCTGAGCAACTCCACCTATCCTTATTCTTAACAGAAGTGATTTGATGGGACTGATTTCAGGCGAGGTCATGTGATCTGGGCCTTTCTTCCACTCTTCTCACTCCAGAAATTGTTCAGGAGTATATACACCACCAACTGGCTCAGGACTTTTGTTCCTATTCCTGAATAGGCAGAATCTCTCTTTGCCGGGAACAGCTTTGTGAATGGGGCTAACAGAGAAGGATAGAAAAACCAGAACAGATAAAACGACCTGAGTGTCCTGCATTAGTTACCTTTCTAGAACCAATGGTTTGCAAAGAGACCAGATTTAATACAGGACACTTACAAGTTATAACATTCACCGATAAGCCAAAGGCAGGAAGAGCGCTGAATGTCAATGTGTGCACTGGAGACCCAAAAGATCCAATCGAGGGTTGGGAGCCCACAGCGCTGTCCTGTGTACATCTCTGTCTACAGATGATGGCTGAAGAAATCTATACTGAAACCAGGATACAATGCTCGCAGCAGAGATGAAGACCAGAGCGCCATCAAAGCAACAACAGCCATCCTCGACAACAGCAAGACCCCGAGCTCCTTCTTCAACAAGAACAACCAAATTCCCTTCAGGAGAACCAGCTGCAGCAGAGCTTCTCCTAGGAAACAGCCTGCATCTATCTTCTGCTCCCATTCTCCTTTATGTTACATCCGCAACAATCCTCAGGTGGATCCTCTATGTCCAGAACCACACCAACTCAGTTCAGCTGGGCACTCTGGCTCAAGCTGACCACAATAATAAGTCCACCATGGCCCCATTGAGTCACTCTATCTAGTCATGCCCATTCCTACACACTCCAATCTGGTTGCCACTAGCTATGTATGGCTATTAAATATGCATTTTAATATAGCTATTTTATATAAAATATAAATATATCAAGTACATTTAATATATTTTAGATGTATTGGGTTAAAATGTAAAACTGTATATATGATTATTATATTTCTTTGGTACTAAGCTGCTCTGAACTTTTATATTACATAACTGAAAATTTCAACCTGCAACCATAAATATAGACAACTTTGTGACCATAAAATTCCTCATAATATGATAAAAGAATATATCTCATTTCAATTCTTTCTTTTAGGTACCTATACTCAACAAGATACCTGATAGGAAAGACATTTATTTCAAACCTAGGGAAGTGTCCTTTAAAAGTTGTGAACAATTTTCTGTCTTAAGACATTATTTCATCTTTGGAATTTATTTCTTTAGTTTCAGGAAAATAATTGGAAGAGATCCTTTTTTTAACCCAAAGTAAAGCAAATGTACATACATCGTTTTTCCAAGACTGTCACAAAATGCCTAGATGTAAATGGCTCAAACTGACATATTATCTGTTTTGCTGATAAATGAAAATTTGTGTTTTTAGCAAGAGTGTCTCTTTAAAAATAGTATTTTAGCTGAGTTTGGTTTTTTAAAACTTACTTGAGTCTGTATATTATTCTTGGGAGGGATGTGTGTATACATCTATGCATACATACACATGGTTCCATCTTAAAATTAGTCATCAGAGATCAGGAGCAGAAACCAGATGGGGGTATAGATGAGAAGGTTTGTCTTTATCTGATCTGGGGGTTTGGATCTAAAAGGAACCAGATGGGAAATGCCAAAGTCTACCACGGACTGAAAATCCACATGTGCTGTTATTTCAGGTGGCATAATCTAGACCTTGGGAAATCTACTGTCAAATTTTGTGAGGGGCCTGTTTGAGCTCTTCGGGCCAGACCACACACTGTGGGTGAGAGTAGTTAGTCCCTGAAGAAAATGACTGTAAAACCAAGAGAGAGAAGCAATTCTCATCTCTTGAATAACGGAAGCAAAGTTGCGCCGCTGAGTAGGAGGAACTGCAAGGCATTGCTATTGAGAGCCGGCTACTGTGAAGAAAACAGCAGGGGGCAGAGTCCAAGAAAAGTCAGTCAGAAGAAGACTATTATTGAAAGGCAAGATGCAGGCATCAGAGTATAGGCAACATCTAAGTTTTCCTCTTCTGTTGCCATTCTCTTCTAGTGTCCCCAAGATGTCTAGGAAATTTTGTTAGTTATCACTGTCGTATGAGTGCTCTGGAAGGCTAAAGGAAATCCATGTGTCCATGTTGGAATAAAGTAGAATACAATGGAGAAAGTTGTTCAGAGAAGTCAAATATGAGCTGTCAAGAGCTGCCTTACTGACTGAGTCTGAAGAAGCTACCTGTCTAGAACATTTTATTAGATACCAATGTTTGGTAGAGATAACAGACATTCAAGAGAGATTGGAATAACATGTGAACCTAGTTCAGGAGTTTCCAGAAATTACTTGGCAAAGAACACAGTAGAAAAATAAATTCCAATGGGCTGTGGAGTGAGGATTCAGGCTTTGTTGATTTAGCAGTGCTGGGGATTGAACCCAGGGCCTTCCAGATGCAAAGCAAGTGTTGTACTACTGAACTACATCAGCTATGTACTGAATAAGAGCCCTATGAGCTAGGTCTTTAAGGAATTAATCCACGAGCATCGGACATAGTAATACCACGTACTCCTCAACATTTCCTGGCACCTGCGCAGAAGGAGGACCACGTGCTTATACTACTGAGTAGGCAATGAAGGGAAATGAAGAACACAGGCACAAATTTGCAGGTTCTTCTCTCCTGGTGTGGGGACCAAAAAAGCGACATATTCCATAAGACACAGCTACATTAAAGACTTGCCACCTACCTGAGTCCCTATGTGTGTGTGGAGCAGAGCCTGCCACCGGCCTCTTTTAAGCATGTAACAAGTGAAAAATAGCCTTTGTGTCTATATTGCCACTATTTTTTTTTCCACAATGGCAGCATATCCTCAGAAATACACCATGTAGTAGGACTTTAACACTTGAGAAAAATTCATTATTACACAAGTCTGTGTCCTGATTGCCTGCTGATCCTTCCTTGCCCTCCCGGCGCTCTCAGTGCATCACAAGAAGACAGAACCCACAGCTACTTCCAGGGCTCCAAGGACCCGTGGGCCTGTGGCCGGGGTCAGGCAACAAGAGGCAGGCGAGACAGAGGAAGTGGGGAGGAAGTCGGGGACCAGAATATTTCTCTCCCTCTTTGCACCTTGGATGGAATATCCAACAGAAAGTGTATCTTTATGGTGTTAAAAGAAAAAAAAATCTAGAATTCTATACTCAACAAAAATATGCTGGAAAAATAAAGGCCAATGAATACATATTCAGACCAACAAAACTCAAATTTATCAATCAGACCTATACTACTAGTGGGACTTCTTCACAATCCCAGATGGAAGTGCAGGAACAGAGGAAGAAATAAAGAAACAGAAAGGGTAAAAATCTAGTTGAAGCAGATGAACACTGACTGAACAATAATTAAACTCTCCTGTGTGATTAAAAATGTGTATAAGTTAAAGTTTTATAAATGCATGCATTGTCTGATGTGTGGAAAAGTATAAAGGAGACTCTAATAAGTCAAGGATGTATGCTGTGATCTCCAGGTAGTCATTATGATAATAATAAAATATATATAATTAACAAGATACTAAGAGCAAGACGGAATAAAAGCTACTTGATTAAACTACAATATGGCAAGAAAAGAGAATAAAACGAGCAAAGAAAAGATGGAGCAAAAAATGAGATGGTAAATTTAAAACCAATAAATCATTAATTTAAATTAAATGTTAATGGAGTCAATATTCCAATTAAAAATAAATATGCCAGACAAGAATCAAGACTCAATTATATGCTGTTCATCTGAGATACAACCAAATATAAAAGTATAGATAGGTTGAAAGGAAAAGAATTTTAAAAGATAGATTATGAAAGCAATAACCGAAAGAAAATAGGGGTTGGATGGCTAAACTAATATCTGAGACATCCAGCTGAGACCCCAGAGACCAATCTGCCAACCATGAGTCACGTGAGTAAAGTCATCCTAGACCAGTGGTGGTGAGCTTATGCCTCGTGTGCTGCTGCAAGCAGTTTGCTATCATTGAAAGCTCTAAAAGGGTCACCATCATCACTGTCCTAGACCATCCAGCCCCAGCCAAGCTGGCCCCAACAAAAGATCTGCGTCACACGGCCTCATTATCCAAGCTAACCCATGCAATTACGTGGTAAATTAAACAGATGTTGTTATAAGCTGGTACAGTTCCCACTGCCAAAGATAAGTGATACAACAGTCAGTCTTCATGTGAAATCTTGTAGTAAATACCATGACAATTTTCTGCAAGAACTTAACATTATAACTGAACTTTGAAATAAAAAGTCTTATTTTGGAGCAAATATACACAAAGGAACTGAAATGTCTATATGGGCCATCTCCTATGTTGACTCTCCTTTTACTAATAACTTTATGCTTTATTAATTTTGTATTCTGGGGAGTATTAGCTTACAGTCAGTCCTCTGATGTTTGCAACTCTTAGTTCTGGGTTCTTACTGTCTCATCAAGTCTACAAGATGACCCATGTCAAGCATGCAGGTACTCTCTTGCTAATGCTGCCCCTTAATCATTTGTAATTAATTCTCTTGCCTATTTGGACCACAGATGTCTGCAGTGAAGACTGTCAGAGAAAGAATAACATTTCAGCTCTTGACTCATTTCTGTAGTCTGTATTTGTATCAAATCGGGGACGGGATAATTTTTAAATACTGGTAAAGGTGGGAGGATAGACACTGGAAGCTAGAATCAGAAAGCCTGAGTTGGTAACTGATAGAATTGAGACTTCATCTCTGGTACCAGGAACGAATCCCAAATATCTCTGAGTCTCAATCTTTTGTTAGCGTAACACGTAGTTCACAGAGCTGTTCTGAGTACGTCAGCCAGCCTTGTTAATGTGAATGCATTTCACACAGGTACATCATTACAAATGCATAATCCTTAAATCCTCAGATAACATACTAGTTACTTTTCTAGAGTCAATGGTTTGCAAGAGAGCAGATTTAATACAGGACACTTACACATTACAACATTCACACACACAAACCAGATGCAAGAAAAGTGCAGAACATCTACCTATGCACTGGAGACCTGAAAGATCCAATCAAGGGCTGGGAGGCCACAGCAGTGTCCCACGTATGTCCGTGTCTGCACTAAAAGGCTGAAGAAATCTATACTGGAACCAGGATACAATGCTCACAGCAGCGATGAAGACCACAGCTCCCCTGAAGCAAACAGCAGCCATCCTTAACAACGGCAAGGCCCAAGCCTCTCCTGGGATGGGAACATCTGAGTTCCCTTTGGGAGAACCAGCCACAATAGACCTTCTCCTGGGAAACAGTCGGCCCCTATCTTCTGCTCCCGTTCCCCTTTATGTTGTGTTGGCAACAATCCTCAGGTGGATTCTCTACGCCCAGAACCACAGCAACTCAGTCCAGCTGGGTGTTCCTGCTCTAGTTGACTATAGTTAAGTCCACCACAGATAGTTTTCTTTGTTAAATTTATTGCTACATTTTAGATATACATAATGGTAACACTCATCATAAGGAATTTGTACCTGTAAATGATATATCTTACTGCTTCTTTTTTTCCCACTCTCCCCTCCTCCTTTCAACCCCAAACAGAATGAAGTTAACCAAAAGCACAAAGACTTTGACATCTTCCCTACCTTCAGTGGGTGTAACTTCTCATCTTCCTTAGGAGGCTTGTTTAGATGCATTTACACAATTTAACAATAGAGATGTGCTTTCCAGAGGCCCAAGCATAACTGGGAAAGTAACAGCTATCAATCACCTTCACCAGTAACAGGTAACTTCCCTCTTTTGATGAACACATCGGCAAATACACAACACTTAAAACAGAAAATCACAGGACCAATCTTTCGAATCAACGTAATGATCTTGTTTTTCTGTAATAAACTAGAACCAGCCAGGTTATAATGAGATATAAATGGCCACAGGAATTCTCTAGACTCATTGGACCGTATCAGTGATGGAAAACACACCTATTTTTATGGATATCTCTTTTGTCCTTTCAAAGATGACAGCGACAATAATACAATCCCACATTCTGTTGTAGAAAACTGACTCAGGGCTGTCAGCTTTTCAACTGTATATATGTCTTCTCTTTGGGGGATAGCAAGTTCAGCTCCTGTTTCAAGGACCTCTCCATCTTGACAATGCTTTGTTACCTGCACTACAAGGTACCTTTGCCCTAAGTAGGTAGATCTGTTCATCTGTCTATTACTCCAATTTCCCAGCAATCAGCAAGTTCCAGCTCCCTCTCTGATGATGATCATGTTTTTTATTAGCCAGGCAGCCAGGCAGTATTTATCAATTTCTTTGCTGCTTGCTTTTAAGTGATCACTGATCTATAATTCCTCTTCAGTTTATCACTCAGGTCTACTTTGTAAGATGACTATTTATGAGGCACTATACATGTTGGCAGCCCTGGGCGGTTACAGCGACAGCTCATTTCAAGTGCCCCATTGTTATAAATATACCTCGCTCCCAACAACTCATCACAAAGTGGAAATAAATAGAACAATGAATTTTATCTATGGCTGCTCAGTCCTGTGAGCCTGTTTTGTCAGGGCTTTCACTTCCCTGTCAGCCCACAAGTAAACTTTCAATTCGTAATACACCTAAAAAATAGTTTCTAGTTCTTTCTGAAATTCCAAACATTAGGGTGCAAAGCATTAGGGTGAGTATGACAGAAATGGATGAAATGTCTAGTGAGTATATATTCAAATACAAGCACTGAAGTTCAATGCTGCAAAAATAAACATTTATAAGATTTTTCAAATACTTCTTTTTTTCTCCAAATATAATTTGCATTTGCTAAGTTTCTTTTGTGTGTATGAGTGTTTTTTTAAAACATCTTGACATTTGAATCTCATGAGAGTCTATTAGGTGTTTCTTAATAAATTATTCTAAATCTCATTAATTTCTTATCTTCAAGGTGCTTCTTTTAACGAAAGAGCATTGAATTGTAAATTCATTTCAAGGTATTTATTAGGAGATACTGTTTTGTGACCTTTATAGCCATTATTTTGGCAGAAACATTATAAAAATAAACTTAGTTCCTAGAATGTTTAAACAAAAAGAATGTAGTCAGGCACACTTTCCATCTAAAATCACGCAAAAAATACTATAAGGATAGAGAAAAGCCAATTTGTTTAGAAAGTCAATCTTTTAAATTCTGCTTCTTTTTTTTTTCCTGAGTAGACTAAACAAATAAGTCACCACAGGCACTGTGCATTTTTTTTCTGTTCCTTTCTCTTGGGATGAAATATGAAATAATCTACAAAGTAATTTGATCCAGCAATTAAAAACAAGGACATGAATTACACTAACAACTGTCACATAGAAAGAATTAATTCCCTCATAACGCCGCTTGATGCTACAGACCCTGGGTGATTACGAACAGATTGTAATTGGAAAAGAGCCAAACCAATTCAGGTATCTCCAAAACACAGGGGTAAGCCTCGACTTGCAAACAGAGAACATTTTTTTACTACCCACAGGAGTATCTTTTTGCAATTGGCGCTCGGGTGTTTACCTAGCGATTACTCAAGGCACCCAGTGATGCAGCCCAGTGAGGTACTTGTGCTACCTATCTGTGAGAGGCAAGTGAGTGCGCCATGGTGGAAAGTCGACCTTAGATGGTTTCTAGAAACCACGTCTCCCTGAATATGGAGTATTTGCCTCTTCTGCTCAGTTATATAGTTTAACATCTAAACAATGAACATATTAGTGTCATGGGACAAAGTAGGTAAAGGACACCGCTGCCTATCAGAGAAATTTAATTTTCCCAAAGGCTTGCAGATTTTATGGCCATGCCGGATGCATCGTCATTTCCAGTTTAAGGCAAGGTAGTGGAGCTCTTCTTGAAGAAAATTGCTGTACTCTGGTACAATGGAAAGAACTCAGTTTGAGGGGTTAATGATGCCCTTACAAAATTAGTACACAGTAATTTTTTTCAAGGCTAAAAACAAACAAACAAACAAAAAACCATAACCAAAGACAAGAAAATCAAAGACGAAGAAGAAAACAAAAGTCCTTTAAAATTAATCCACCCGGGACAACAGTCATTAACATTTTGGTGTATTTTTTTTTTTTCTCTAGCCTTTTTCACATTTCTTGAGGTTGGGATCATTCTTCTTATACAATTTTGTATCCTGTTTTGTTTTATTCTGTTTGGTTAAAATTTGTCAGATGTACTTTACCATGTCATTGAAAATCCTACTGACACATAATTTATAACAGCTGCATAACGTTCTATCTTGGATGTTTGAGAATTTATTTAAACAACTTCGCGACATTGTTTCTTAACCACATTGTTTGTACATATATCTTTGTCTACATTTTTGCCTTTTTCTTAGGATGATTTTCTAAATGGAGAACCAGGAGAGAAGGATAGGAGAATTTTTTTGTAAGTTTTTTCCTCTTTTTAAAGGAAAAATATTTATTGCTTTTTCTTATTGCAATGTAGACTTTGCAAAAACAAACTTCTCTGGCATTTAAAGAAAACAAATTCACCACTATTTGTCTCTGCACACACATACAATCCTTCCTTCCTTCCCTCCATCATTCTTTGCTTCTTTCTAAGAACAACAATGGGATCAAACCAAAAAAATGTTTTGTAATTTTCTTTTTCACCTAGTAATGTACTCTGGACATAACCATTACAGGGCTTTTGATGTATGTCAAATCAGTGTCCAGGAAGGCCACACCACGGCCACCTCTCATCAGCAGAAACGAAGGGCTAGCTTACTCCGTAACTACCCATACTAGCTGTTGCCTCCAGTATAATCTTTGTCATTGGGTGGTAATTTTCTATAGCTTTATTTTGTACTTTTTACAAACGTCCGTGAAGCAAAATGTTCTTCTCGCTTTGGATTTCAAAGTTTCCCCTCTTGCAATTTGTTCTTATTACCTATTTATTTGCAGTCATGTTGTTTGCATGTTGTTTTGTATAAACTCTTTATGCAATAAGTAGTTTAGACATATTTCATCATTGTGGCAAATTTCTTCTTTCTTTTTTTGTCACTTAATTTTATTTATTTTTAATTAGATCTAAAAATATAATTCAAAATTCTTTTTCTTTCTGTGTATTTTTCTCTGGTTTTCAAATGTAGGCTATCCTTCCCTATATAGAGTACAGATAAATATTCATGTTCTGTTTTATTTTTATGATTTTTATTTGAATTATTTTTATTTTAATCCACCTGGGATATATTGTGGAACATAGCAAAAGGTTAGGATCTACATCGAGTTTTTGTTTCCAACAAGTCCACCTTGTGTGTTAAATTATCATAGCTCTTTTTTCATTATAAAGATCTTATATGTAGGAAGGTCTGTTTTTGAATCATGCCTTCCTTTCTTGACTGTAAGCTTCATACAGGCAGATAAATGTATCGTCATCACCTCATGCCTATTACATATCATTCTCTGTTCGGCTTAAGAAAACCCAGAAAAGCAAAGAAGACCAGATTTCCTATAGGGAATTGAAAACCCAGCCCACAGTAAACTTACCAAAATCCATTCTCCCAACTCCTAAAATCCTCTGATGTGAGTAAAATATCATAAACCATGCCTGAAAAACAAAGAATCAACAGAAATGTCTTTTTATACAATTGTGTGTACAAAGAAAGAAGTCGATCTGAAATGACTGAACTCTAGGTACATAGTACTTTCCTAATGAATAACCATGGCTCTTTTAATTTTATGTTAAGTTCGTAATCATCGGGTTTTAATTGTCCTTATTATGGTTTACGAGAAAATACAAGTGTCGCCTGAACCGGCCACAAAAACTGTGAGGCGAATATATTTTGAATATATAATTCAAAAAAAGGAATTTTTGCTGAAAGGCTGCTTAATTCTCTCAGATTTCCTAAGACCAAGCTTGGATACACTATCTGGTTATGAGTTTTGATTTCTCAAATCATGAAGCAGTAAAGCAATCTTAGATTTTAATTCTCCGAATCTCTCTTCTTTTTAATAAAATATTAAAGAGACTATAATGCCATTGGTTGAATCTTCAGAGACAGGTTGAAGGGCTGAGAAGAAATTAAACCCCTTCATTTCCAAGGTACGTCTAAAATGAAGATGCCTGGCTGTGTGGGGGACCAAGGCAAGAATTTGTCCCATGAAAAATGCAGCCCACAAGTCACATGTTTGCTTACAGAAGTTATGTCACAGAATTGTCTTGGCTGATACTATGTGAGAAGCGAAAATACGGAGTGCTTAAGGCCGGGTTACAATATCATTAGGGATTAACAGGTCCTGGGAATTTACAGTACATTCTTGCTCATTATCAGAGAGTTAGATTTCATCTGCAATCACAACCAGCCACACTAAGAGAGTATCGCTAATGCCTTACTCTGATGTTATTAAAAACTCTAATTCATAATTTGGATAACCTAACCAGTCCTGTGCAACAGTATTAATGCAGAGTGGGAAAAATCTGAGCCCAAATTTCCTGCATCATGAAAATTCAAAACAAGAGCAATATTGCTGTTAATCAAATTAGCAAAGCTGCTCTGATTCAAAGACTGGATTTCCTGATTAAAAATTTGCAACCACTTCAAGTTTTGGAGGATGCAATGCGATGCAGGACAAGCATTATTAAACATTTCAAAGTTCTAGTGTAGCCACTTGAGGTTTTCTACTGCGGCTGCCGGAGTCTGAGTCACCTTTGAAGTGGATGTAGCAATGAGGTTCTGTTGCTTATTACTGGGCCATATTTGCTTTCATTGAACAGTACAAAGCTTCTTAAAATATGTGTCCAAATGACACTGTAGGTACATTACTGCAGCACTTAACTCTCTTCCTAAGTGCACACTGGGTCTATTAATCAGTATTCTAAGATAGAAAACAGATAATCTAGCTTCAGACATATTTTGAGCAGTACCCATTTAAAAATTAACCCCTCCAAATGGTGGTCATCCCTGTTTAAAATACAGCATCTTGGGTTTGGGAATTTGGCTCAAGTGGTAGAGCATGTGCCTAGCAAGTGCAAGGCCCTGAGTTCGGTCCCCGGAACCCCTCCAAAATATACATATATAGACTATATATACATATTATAGACTCTTAAGCAGCAATGACAGAAAATCACTGAACAGTACTTTACACATTGCAAAATGTGAAGGTTTTTGTTTGTTTCTTTTTTATTTATTTATATTTTTTGCAAAGGGCAAATTCTTCTGTCATAACCATATCTGCTTCAACTAGTTCCCCTTGGAGTGCCAGGCTTCAAGGGGATCAGCTAGTGAAAGAAGCATGTCAGTATATGTTCGTAGCAATAAAAATCTTCCTGCTATCTAACTTAAAGCTCCTTTGTTCCTGCAAGGTAAGTTCATTCATCACTTCCCTGGGGCTCTTCCATGTCCAGAGCACTGTGGTAGTGTTCCTGGAGAGGAGAATATGGTCTAGCTTTGTCTTTAGAGCATCTTTAAAATATAGATCACAAGACAGAGAGCTGACTACAAAGTGGTGCGACGTGGTATTTAGAGAGCACGGTGCTCTGCAGACAGAAGCCTGCCGCTACATTAATTCATCTTGCACCATTTTCTGTTCTCATTATAATTTTATCTTAGGAATTAATACATTCTGCCATCATCTATTCTGGTTACAATCTAGAGGAATTCGTGAGGCTGAATACATTTTGTACCACTTTGTTCTTCTTATAATGTTAAGATGTTTTCAAGAACGGATTAGTTCAATGCCACTTTCCCTACTTTATCTTGAGAATAAGAACTTAAACAGTTAGAAAACTTCACCTAGTGTTGATGTGAAAACATTTCTAGTACAAAGATTGTATAAAGAGGAAAGACTAGGAAAAAGAGTTTTGTCTTTAAAGATTCTTTGGCTTCCTATAAATTTTGAAGAGAATCTGAAAAGGGCACATGCGAATTGTGTTAGCTGAGTGACAGAGGTCTTTAGAAAGAAAGAGATGTTCTCACCATGAGTCAGTCTTTCTCCCAAGTGAAACAAATAGAAATTCCTCCATCAAAAATACATTTAAAAAAAAAAAAACCTTAACTATTGAAAATACACAAAAATCCTCACAAAGATTCAAATTTATCGAAAAATACCCTCTCGACACTACCATTACCAAAGTGGCTAAGCTGTTGTGAAGTGTCAAGGGGTAAACACATTCACTTGGTCACCAAAATAAAACCGATAAAGTGATTTTTTACATGGAACTGAGGAGTGCTGCTCAAAACAAGGGCAAACTGTACAATTTGAGGAAATAAGATAGTTCTGCTTTGTTAAACTATGAGGCTAGTTCTTGTTTGGACAGAAAGTCAAAGTGTAGTAACGACTACAACTTGAAATGATGCTGTCTTTGCAAGATGAAAGGAATGATTTGCTGGAAGATGTGCATATGGAACACCATGTGAAACTATGTTTCATCCTTTTCCTGCTGTTCCTCCTCCCCCCAAATGCTCTGAGCCCTTCCATAGTTGCTTATCTGTTTCTGTTTTCTGTTCAACAACACAAACACATACGTGAGATGTGAGTTAGGGGTATGTTTTACATATATGGAGAACACAAAGTAAAGGTAACTGGCTTTAGTATCACCAACCAAATTAGCTTTTTCAGCCCCAGATCCATTCCACCTGTCCAATTGCTCCCCTCTCCCTTTCTCTTTGGTGCCTATTGCCAATTTTGGCCTCCTAAAATCTTCTTCCTTTCTAGTCTCTCCTTTATTCCCTACCAAAAAAAAAAAAAAGTCAGTTCTCTTTACTGAAAAAAACCACATCATAGGACTCTCCCTGGTCTGTCCTTCCCACAAGTGAGTGTGAGTCTGCACCAACCCTTCCTTCCCTCCCGCCGCTCAGGCCCCGGGCAGGTGCTCCTCTCACCTCTGGGCCTTAGACTGTCTCGTCACAGGCTTGCCACCTCCAGGACCTCACTCCCTCGGCACGTGGCTCTCCCTCCTGTACATTTCACCTTTCTTCTTTTAACAGGATGGTCCTTTACTAAAACATAATTTCAGGCCTCTCAATTCTCTTAAATATAAGTTAAAACAGGTTTCTTAATCCCAAATACCACTCCAGTTTCTTCTATACTTCTTATTTCCTTCCATTGCTAAACTTCCTTCCCTCCTACTGTTTTCTGACCTTGCAGCAGCGTGGCTTCTGCTCCACTATGCTGCAGAAGGGGCTTTCACCACCCCAGAGTCACTAATGGCCTCCATACTGACACATCTAATGGATACATTTCCATCCTTATCTTGCTTTTTCACAGCACTGACACCAGAGACCACTTCCTCCTGCTTAGAACTCTCTCTTTTGCTTTAGAGACACTATTCTTTTAAAGTTCTTTGCCCTCCTTGTGGCTGCTCCTTGACAGTTTCCTTCATTCATCTTTTTGCTCCCCTTTAAAATGTTGCTGTGTCTCAGGGCTACCCTGTCAGCCATCTGATTTTCCTTCTTATGTTCCTCATGGATGAACTTGCTCAGACCTGTAGCGCCTCTGTTTCTCATAGCTTTATAACTTCCAGATCCAGTCTCCTACCCCAGCCTGGGTCTGGCCTGCTGAGCTCCTGCTTTACTCTCTCCTGTGAGTCTGTTTGAGCACCTTGGTCCGAAAGTTAATTTTATGTGTCAACTTGACTGGGCTAGGGAATACCAGATAGCCGGTGAAACATTTTTTCTGCCCAAAGAGCTTCACACTTTGTGAAGGTGTTTCTAGCAGATATAAGCATTTGAATCAGTAGACTGAGTAAAAACCACCTACCCTAACCACTGTGGGTAGACATTATCCAATCCATTGAGGGCTCAAATAGCACAAGAAGGTGGAGGAAGGGTAAATTCTCCAGCTGGGACATCCATCTCATTCACTCTTAGACACCAAATTTCCTGCTTCTCAGGCCTTATGACCCCAGGACTCACACAAGCAGCCACCTCCAGTTCTTAGGCCTTCAGAGTCACATTGAATTATGCTACCACCTTTTGCAGATGGCAGCTCATGGGACTTCACAACCTCCACAGTCATGTGAGCCAATTCCCACAATACATTTCCTCTTATCTGTCTACATATATCCTACTGATTCTGTTTCTCTGCAGGACCCTGAATAAGACATATGAGATCAGCAAGACCTCCTCTCATTGACGTTACCATCGATCCCGTAAGTCCCAGTCAGTTTCACCTGACTTGGACATGTTGAGTGTATGATATAGGAAGCTCTCCAAGTGATGATTCTCTTTCCACAACTGGTCGGTATCAAAACCAACAAAAACCACCCGAGTGGCCCAGTTCCTGCAATTTCTTAAATCCTGTATTGGAACTTTTGGGAATTTACCCCACTAAATCGGACTGTTGAACAAATAACCTAAAAATTAATGAGATCATCAAGCATGTTATCATACTATAGGATCTTACCCATTCCACCCCTCACTACCTGGCTACTTTCAAATTCTGTCTCTGGTTCTTGGATCATAAACCTAACCAGAATTTCCCATTGGTTCGGGTTCACTTGGTAACTTCGGGACAAGATCATGAGACGGCATTGGAGAATGGTTCCAAAGATCAGGAAATGGTTAGCATATCAGTAATCATTGTTCAGAATTTTTCAGTAAGACTAGTTTTTCTCAGGAGAACAAAGAACTAAAATCTTAAAATTGACTCTCAAGACACTTAACATTCATTTTATACTTAAGGAAGATTTCAACCAGCTACAAGTGTATAATTTAAAAATTCAGTTTATTCAGCAGTATGAATATGGAGAAGGTAATTGCACATCCCAATTGAGAAACATCCATCGGAGAAGTCACTCTTCACGATGTTTCACAGGACAAGGTTAAAGAATAGGAAATATCTTTTATAAATAAGTGAAGAAGAGAGGCTAAGCTTATTTCAGCCCCCTGTTTGTATCTCATTGTCCCTTTTATTCTAAAACCTCTGTTGCTATTTGCAGCTTAAATACAATCTATGATAAAAAAGAAAATGAACAAGACTTGCCTCTAAAATGTCCAAATAAAGTCAATTTTAAAAGCTCTCCAATAGAAACCTTCCTGAAGAACCAGCGATGACTTCTTGTTGCTTGAATAGTGATTATTAGGATAGATCTACCATCTGAAAGAAATCACGCTAAACAGCATCCTTCCAAAGAGATTCTCGTTCTCACTGACAGTGGAATGCCCGACTTACCAAGCCCTCTGGACCTTCAGTAAACATAATTTGAACGACACCTGCTATGCAAACATTATTCTGTGTGAAACGCAAGACTTCATGACTGACCATAGGAGCAGATATTTTTGTGGCTTCCATTCATTTTTCTCTACATTTTCAAAACAGGTTTTTTTTATCAGCTTGGGAGAAGAATAGTCCTTAGCTGCTCAGGGACCACCTCAGCAGTACAGTCAAAGTAGTTCGCTCTCCCATCTCATTCAATCCCTGTTTGTGGCTGTACGGGTGACAATTAACTCTAACTGTAATGGCAGCCATTCTGGTGAAGACTCTGTGCTGCCAGAGACGGAGCTGAAACCACCCTACACTCATCTTCCCAAAAACTGTGGACCTTGAGGGGATCACGACTTTGCATCATTATAGCCCCATCCAAAATTCACCTGAGAAGAGACTAAACGTGAACAGTTCTACTTCCCCCACCCAGGAGCGCGGGCTGGCTGTTCCTATTCATATTGTGATAGACTCCAATAAGGTCCTTATCACATTTCTTACTGCTTCAAGCTTAGGAGACTTTCTCTTCAGGGATACTCACACTTTTATAGAAAGTAAGCTTTAGAAAAGGCAAAAGAGAAGTCGGGAAGGTGCACTAGAGCAAGGCTACAGATAGCATGCCACTGTTTTGATATATCTAATTGAGAAAAAAATACATATCAGCTCCGGCAATACTTTTTAAACAATAACTCTTAATTTTCTTACTATATTGCAGCCTATGTCGGTAAGCAAAAAGATTATAAAATCCCTACTTCACGTTTCAACCACTCCTTCAAAAGTATATGTAAAGTAGATGTATCAACATATTGTTTACTTAAAACTAAGCATTCAGTTATAGTTCAGAGATTACTAGAGAAAGTTAGTAAGTGGATCCCGGGGGCAATGGAAACTAGACTTTTTGGTTCCCCTAAGACTCATTTCCAAGCCCTGTGAGGATATATCAAGCTGAGCTTCAAGTATACTGATCTTTTCAGGTTCCAATTAACTCGTGTTGTTCTACTGGTTTTAATTCAGGTCCGTGTTGCTCATCTCCGGAGAAGAAAACCAACATAGAAAATGAAGTTAAGCAAAGTGATGGCTGAGAATTTGTTTCCAAAAAAATTGGCCCCCAAGAGAGCAAACAAATATTTGAAGCGACTTTGACTATTACAAACAGAATCTCTGATAACCTCGTAGTGCCTGGGCTAAGGGGCGACAACAAAGGTAGGCGCCCACCTAAAGACTCTGATGGAATCCCAGACAATGCTTGGTAATCCTGCTACAGAAAAACCGAACGTCTTCACAGCACATATCCAGGGACTGGGGAGGCAGTGGGGAGGGCTGTTTTGCTTTATTACTCCCCCTCTTTTTTCTGCCTCGTAGTCGCATCTCTCTCATTTCATTCCTATCAAGCCAACTCTGAAGCTGTTTGAAAGAGGATTTGCTATAGTTTCTGACAGCCACCTGGCAGCCCGCAACTGCAACAGGCTTTACAGAAACTCGTGGCTGGCTTCAAAAAAACCAGGAGGAAGGGAGAGAGGGAGGAGGAGAGGGAGAGGGAGGGGCAGAGAGAAGATAGATAACATCCAAACAGTAGGGAGGCAGTGCTGAGGTTTCTAATTTCTCTGCAGGAGATACCGTCTCCTATATATATGCATCAACAGGCCAAACAGGGCTTGAAAGGGGACCTAGACTTGAGTCAACCGTGAGTAACAGCCTTTGAATAGTATGACTGCAGCTGGTCATACACTTTAGCAAGGCTTAGACTAAACATTGTGGCCTGTGTGCCTTCTTTGGTGTTTATTACATTCCATTTGTAGAAATCCTTATGACATTTAAATCTCTTCCCTATGCACGCAAGTTTGTGTTCTCTCATTTCCATGCATGCAAATAGCAATAAAAAGATCAACTAACATTTATTGGTATTTACCATGCCCATATACCCAGCGTTATACTAAGATCTTTACTTGTCTTGTCTTATCTCTGTTTATTTTCACAGCAACTCTATAAGAAAAGTTCCCCTTCGGATGCTTAGTTGTGAAATACCACATAGTCTCCTTACTTAATTGATGAGAAAAGTGAGGATGACTTACTTGACCAATAAGTGGTGGCAGGAGTAGTCTTGAACCCCAGTATTTCTGGCCACAGAGCCATTTTTTTTCTCCTTATCCAACAGTACTCAGAGAGCACATCTCCAGATCTCACTTTTCTGAGCCAGGCTCCTCAGTTTAATGAGGGAATTGCATGACACTACCACCCAGTTCTGAAGTGGTCTGCTAATAATGGCCCACTGGCTCTGTGGAAAAGCAGTGCTCCTGGGAACTTCCACTCTCCGCAAACCCTGACAACTCTGCTTAGAGGCAGGACACAGAAAACAAACTTGATCTTGATTAAGTGAGTTCAGGATCAGTAGCCAGATCTCAGTCATTTGGTCAGAATGCCCTGCTATTTCTGAGTCAGTGTACCTCGGATTTCCTCCTGAAGAGGTGAGCCTTAGGATGTCTGCTCTCTTATCTCAAGAAAAGTCTCCCGCCCTAGATTCCATGTGTTAGCTACAAGCTTTTCCTTTGCTTCCTTTGGTTAAACAAAAAATTCTTCATAAGGGTGGTCAGGACCCTCCAAGGATATCAAATTCATGGATGCTCAAGTTTCTTCTATAAAATGGTACACTATTTGCATATAACCTACAAACATTTTCTTGTCTACTCTAACTTTTGCTAGATTACTTAAACACCTGCAATGTATAAGCAATGGCTGTCACACCGTTTAGTTTAGGGAATCATGTCAAAGAAGAAAGCCCATACACGTTCAGGACAGACGCATTTTTTTTCTGAATATTTTCAATCTATGGTTGATTAAATCCACAGGTGTAGAACCCATAGATAAGGAGGGTCAACTGCTCTGGTTCCATTTCCTCATCTCTCATTCTTCCTCAACTTGCCTCAACTGGGCTTTTGTCTTACCAATTCACAGAAACTCCTCTTATCAAGGTTACCTACAACCTCCATGATGTTCCTTATGAAAAAAACGACTGTAGTGCCATGATTAAGGAAGAAAGAGTTAAAATATTTATAGATCAAAATGACAGTTTATGAACTATCTTCACGGAAACTCTCAAGCTAAGTGCAAAAAGAATACATATTATTATACACTATTTTTCATAAAATATCACGTTTCTTTTTCTGATTATAGTAGTACTTATGGTGGTCAAGAAAAGTGGCAAGTACATAATTTAGATTTTATTTGAACAAATGCACTCTGCTATTTTGCCATTTCTATATATCATCCTTATATACTATGAGTATACTGAGTTTGTTAAGTGTGCCTAAACTAAAGAAACTTCAGCATCTTCTAGCCACAGAAACTCATCTGCATGGTCTTTCTTGTGCTCTGGCAGGAAAACAGGTTAGAAGTTTAATGATTCCCCTCGTGTCACAGAACTGGTATTGGTAGTCCTGGTGGGTACTAACCACAAAGTTGCAAATTTCAAAGCTAGAATCATCCCATAATTCCATGCTCCCTTGATGTATTTCAAAAGATTGGTAGACTTAACACAATGATATTTGTCTTTTACTAGTCAGTAAATGATAAGAAAATACTCAAAAAGGAGAAACTCTGAATGTCTCCTCTGTAACCCACCTATTCTCAACCTGTTCCCAGGATGGCCATTTAGGAAGTGCAAATGTTTTATCATTATAAATTTGGGTCAGATTTAAAGTTTGTCAATGGTAACAGCTTTTTTATTCATTTGTCTTGAGTAGGGAATAGCACTGGAGATGGAGCTAAGTCTGGTGTGTGAGTAGCTCGGCCTGAGACGCAGACTGTGGGTGGTGCTTCAGCCTGTCAGCTGACTGATCCCGTGACAGTGGGAATGTGCACCTGTCAATGCCCCCATTATGTTCGGCAAAGCAGTCAGTGACTTCTTGATGGCCTAGAGGCAGCTTTGGCGATATCTTCACATCGCTTGGCTTTCCTTGTTATTAAATACACTAAATATTGTGCAGAGAATTCTTTACAACAGGAATTGGACACAAGTTTTCCTAGATCTTGTTGATTGGAGGACCAGTGGAGGACATAACTCTTCAACAAAATCCCATTCCATCTGGTCATGAACCAGACAAGCCAGCTACTGCAGACAGACAGCAGTGGGGGAGACAAAAAGATGCTCTTCAGAAGGGAGAGTTGGTTCCATAAGAAACATTAAACTTTCACTAATTCTTTAAAATATGCTTCCACATGGAAAATAGGGTTGGCCTATGTATCCTTGACCAAAATCTTATTTTCAATTCTGAAATTGATAAGAATAAGGAGGCCGAGGTGAAAGCTACCTTCCTTCATCTCCCTGCAGGCCCTAACAGCAGGTGTGCCTATTTTCAGAGGTAAGTGAAATATTTGCCAAATCGTTTGGCACATTTCAACTCAAAGCGTGCCAAATTACCTGTCAAAGCTAAATAATCTTTTTAAAAGAAAGATAAATGTCCTTCCACACACATCTGCGTGGATCCACAGTGCCATCCAGTGGCTCACTATGTCTGTCACATGTGTGCTAGGCTCCAGGTGCCTCCCAGGGTTTGGATCTGAGCTGGTCACCCCTGCCATGGTACTGGGTCCTTTGGTGCTGAGAGCCCTTGGGAGTTGGTAAGGTGCACTGTATGCATTTGGAATGAGCTGTGTTGGAGGACAGCTGGTGTCAAGGCTTGGATGTCATGCCTCTGGTGTACTGGTGGAAACATGAGCTGCCGGTAGGATTTTCCAACCAGCAAACATCAATGTGACTTCTCCCGCTGAATCAACACCAAAGAAAACCTACTAAAATTCGCTCAGATTTTTGTAGCTTCCTCACTTTCTGGAGAACTGGGCCAGCTAGAGTATGGCAACCTACGTTTCCTAGCTTCCACATGGGAGACAGTCTTCACTTTTAAATTCCCTCTTTGCCTCATTTCTCCCTTAAAACGTCTTTTTAAGGGATTGAATTTCATAATGAAAAATTGAATTTCAAAATACTACAAGGAGTTTGAGGCCATATAAGCTGATGGAAAGTAGGTAAAGAGGAAGGAAGGTAGGAAATGAAGGAAGGAGGAAGAAAAAGACAGAGATACTAGACTTGATTTTATTGGGACAAACTGAAGGGTTAAGCTGGTACTGCTTCTCCTAATGACAGTTTCTATCGACTGTACAGCAAATGGGGCTTTTGAATGGAAAATGGATCACACTGTGACAGGGGGAATTGTATATAACCATAAAGTGTTATGTTCCTTTTCAGATAGTAGCTGTGTGAGCCTCCGTGAGGTAGACCGGCTGACATGTCTCGGAACTGTTCTACACGGCCACCAGGTTGGTTCTGAAGTAGAGCGCTCACTGAAGAGTGTTCCAAAAAGAGAAGAATCTGAAAAGAAATTGATGATTGCTACAAATAGGTGCGCTGCTTTCCCATTGGCTTTCCCATTGTAGCTTGACAGAGACCTTAACATGGGTCAGCCTCAAAACTTCTGAACTTTGAGATCAGATTTAGGAATTTCAGCTTGTCATTTCTTAAGATCCCACGGGGATAATACCAGCCACTCTCATTAGCAAGCTGTTTCCTTCCCAAATAAATTAATCCACCTGGCTGTAATCTTGACAGACCTGAATGGACCGTAACTACTGGGCTCTACCCTCCATTTCTCATTTGTTCTTTCACATTTTGATGTCAATACATTGTGTGACATAATGAAAAATGAAGGAAACTTACAGATTATCAACTTGACTGATATATTTCGAAATGTTATACAACTGTGATCGGGTCTCCTATTTTAAGACTCTTTGGGAACAGGGTAGTCTAGAAAAGCGATTGCTTGCTGACATTCTCAAAGTTGTTCAGAAGGTCCTGTTTCAGCCCCAGAAAAAAACTGCTTTTAAATTCATATCACACCAACTAAGGCTCACTATGGGGCCATTTCTGCTTGGCATTCTCTTTGGATGTATAGTAGACACTTCAGTGTCTCCTCAAATTTATTCTTTCCTTCTTTTTTTAGGGACAGATTCCTCCTGAATTTTAGTAGTGCACGTGGTTCTTCATAGATCTACATTTTATGAGTCATGCAGCTAAATTTTAACCAATGAACAGTACGCAGATGCTTCATCTCCGGCTTTTAAACTATGTAATTTTATCTGTTTATGCAATTTTTTGATAAATTTTATATGTTCCTGGTTGTACCAAGGTATCAACTCTCACTGTGTTTATCACCAATTTCAAGATGATAGTGTCAGTTTGCATCCAAGATTTTATCATCTTCATATCACTAGGAATTGGAAATTCTTGGTAAGAATTGGGAATCAAGTAGACGTCCCCACTGTTTCCTTTCACTTCTCAGCTATGAAATTATCACAAGTAACAGTTTGCCAGATGCTCTACATTTAGCAGAATGACAGATCCAGCACATGTCCAACTAGAGTATTGAAGTATTTCATCAATATTGTCTCTCTTCTGTAGTGTCACCTAAGATTGTAGAAGTCTATGTCTAGTTTTGAGATTTTGGCAGTGGTATATGATAGCTATGATATTACTTTGATTTCATTTTCTTTTCATCCTCTGGCAAAAGTTCTTTGCCAGGTTTTATCCTTAGATTTATGCATCTTTGTATAACACTCAACTGGGTTGCTTTGTGGAACAACCCATACAAATGCCATTAGATACATGTAATCATTTAGGAACAAGATAAGTAACAGATACGATAAAAGACCTTAGCAGTGATTTTCTTTTTGCATGGAAGTTGCCTATTTTTTTAAAATTTTATTTTAATGGTACATTTTAGATGTACATAGTGATAACATTCATCAGAGGGGATTTGTACCTGTACATGATATATCTTGTTGCTTCTTTTTTTCCCATTCCCCTCCCCTCACCCCCTCCTCCCTCCCTATTTACGAAAGCTTTGTTTCCATTTTTTCCTTCCATTTTTATTTCTCTTGTCCCTCTGTTCCTTTCTCCCTCCCTTGTTCCCTTTCCCATTTGGACATTTTCTTCCCTTTCCCAATATAATACATTTTAGTCCTTTTTTAGACTTTCAGCTTTTCACACCAGAGAAACAATGCGATATTTAAACATGTGTGTCTGATTTATTTCACTTAAGAGTATGGTCTCTAGATGCATCCATTTACCTAGGAATATCTCAAATTTATTGTTCTTAATGGCAGAGTAGTACTCCATTGTATAAAAGAACCACATTTTCTTTATCCATTCTACTGTTGATGGGCATTTGGGCTGTTTCCAAGATTTAGCTATTACAAACTGTGCTGCTATAAACATGGGTGTGCATATATCGCTGAGGTGTGATGCTTTTAACTCTTTTGGGAAGATACCAAGTAGTGGAATAGCTGGGTCAAACGGAATCTCTAGTCCTAGTTCCCTGAGGAATCGTCACACTGATTTCCATAGCAGTCGCACCAGTCTACATTCCCACCAACAGTGGCAAAGGGTTCCTTTTTCTCCACAGCCCCTCCAGCATTTGTTATTGGCTGATTTGTTGATAATAGCCATTCTTTGTGGAGTGAAGTGGAATCTCAGGGTTGTTTTGATTTGCATCTCCCAAATGACCAGTGATGTTGAACATTTTTTCATATGTCTATCTGCTGTTTCTACTTCTTCATCTGAGAACTGTCTATTCATTTCTGCTGCCCACTTTTGGATTGGGTCTTTAAATTTGGGCGGGTCTGATTTTCTTTGAGTTCTTTATATATTCAAGATGTTACTCCTTTGTCAGAGGAATAGCAGGCAAAATTTTTTTCCCACTCTGTAGGTTGTCTCTTTGCCCTGTTGGTAGTTTCTTTTGCTGTGCAAAAGCTTTTTAATAAGATCAGGTCCCAGTTGTTGACTCTTTGTGATATTTCCTGGGCAACTGGGGATTTGTTCATAAACTCCTTGCCTACACCTATGTCTTTAAGAGTTCTACCTATTCTGTCTTCCAATAGATTTAGTGTTTCTGTTTTAATATTTAGATCTTTGATCCACTTTGATTTTAGCTTAGTGCCTGGGGAAAGATATAGGTCTAGTTTTAATCTTCGGCTGTGGAGAGCCAGTTTTTCCAGCACCATTTATTAAAGAGGCTGTCTTTCTTCCAGTGAAGTTGTTTGGCCCCTTTGTCAAAGATAAGGTGACTGACAGTGTTTAGACCTGTTTCTTCATCTTCTAATCTGTTCCATTGGTCCTCGGGTCTGTTTTTGTGCCAGTACCGTGCTGTTTTTATTATAGTAGCTTTGTAGTATAGCTTCAGGTCAGGGATTGTGATGGCCCCTGCTTTGCTTTTGTTGTCCAGAATTGCTTTTGCTATTCTAGGTTTCTTTTGGTTCCAAATGAATTTTAGGACTGTCTTCTCTAATTCTGTGAGGTATGCTATTAGTAATTTAATTGAGATTACATTAAATCTGTACAGCAGTTTTGGGAGTATAGCCATTTTCACTATATTGGTTCTTCCTACCCAGGAGCAAGGGATAGCTTTCCATTTTCTAATATCTTCTTCAATCTCCTTTTTCAAAGTACTGTAGTTTTCGTTGTATAGATCTTTTACTTCCTTCATTAGATTGATTCCTAGGTACTTCATTTTTTTGAATGCTATTGTGAAGGGTGTTGTTTCCCTAATTTCTCTCTCAGTGAGTCTGTTGTTTGTGTACAGGAATGCTATTGATTTCTGAGTGTTGACTTTGTATCCAGCTATGCTGCTGAATTTGGTTATTAAATCTAGAAATCTTTTGGTGGAGTTTTTGGGGTCCTCTATAGAGAGTATCATGTCATCTGCAAATAATGGTAACTTAACTTCTTCTTTTCCTATCCTTATTCCTTTTATTTCTTTCTCTTGTCTAATTGCTCTGGCTAACGTTTCCAGAACTATATTGAATAAGAGTGGTGAGAGCGGACATCCTTGTCTTGTTCCGGATTTTAGAGTGAAAGCTTTTAGTTTTTGATCATTTAGTATGATGTTGGCTGTTGGTTTGTCATAGATGGCTTTTATCAGATTGAGATAAAGACCGTCTATTCCAATTTTCTGCAGGGCTTTTATCATGAATTGGTGTTAGACCTTGTCAAATGCCTTTTCTGCATCTATC